>PVJD01000635.1:0-387663 GCA_004026545.1 Mormoops blainvillei | reverse complement strand
CCCCTCTTTGTACCTGTGTTCCCCTCTCTCTCTCTTTTTCTTCTTCTTCTTATAGCAGTCCCTTTAGCATCTCTTGCAGTGTTGGTTTGGCAGACGTGTATTCTTTCAGCCTTTTGTCTGGAAGACTCCTTATTTCTCCTTCCATTTTAATTGAGAGCCTTGCTGGGTAGAGCAGTCTTGGTTGCAGGCCTTTGCTTTTCATTGCTTGGAATATTTCTCAGCATTCCCTTCTGGCTTGTAGTGTTTCTGTGGAGAAATCAGCTGTTAGCCTTATTTTGCACCCTTGTATGTTACTTCTTGTTTCTCCCTTGCTGCTTTTAACATTCTCTCTTTGTTGTTAAAACTTGGCATTTTAATTATGATGTGCCTTGGAGTAGGTGTCTTTGGGTTCATCTTGATTGGGACTCTCTGCGCTTCCCAGCTTGCGTGGTATTTTCCTTTTCCAGGTTCAGGAAGTTTTCTGTCATTATTTTTTGAAACAGGGTTTCCATCCCTTGCTCCTTTTCTTTTCCTTCTGGTATTCCTATGATTCGAATGTTGTTGCATTTCATGTTGTCTTGCATTTCCCTTCTGGTCTCTTCATATTTTTTTCGTCTTTTTTCATGCAGCTGCTCTACCTGGATTATTTCCTTCTACCTTATCTTCCAGCTCACTAATTCGGTCCTCTGCTTCATCCATCCTGCTTGTAATTCCTTCTGGCGTATTTTCTATTTCAGGAATTGTATTCTTCATTTCTTCCTGGTTGTTGTTTAAGGTTTCTATTTCCTTTTTCATATTGTTGTAGTTCTCATTCAGTTCCTTGTAGTTGTCAGTAAGTTCCTTGAACATCCTTATCACCATTCTTTAGAATTCTGTATCTGATAGTTTGTTTCCTCTGTTTCATTCAGCTCTTTTAGTGGGGAATCTTCTATTCCTTTTGATTTCAGCTATTCTATCTTATGAGCTTGCATATGCAATTATGCCCTCTCTTTTCAATTATATTATACACCTTATAAGATGTGGGACATATCTTCTATCTCTTTATATCCTCATTGTCTGTACATTGTCCCTATGCTTATATTGAGGAGACAATCAATAATTATTTGTTAATAAGAAATGCTGTGAAGAGGAAATAAAAATAACAGATAGATACAGTTGTTTCATTTTTTAATTTATAGTCATATTTTCTGAAGGTATAGATCTGAATCTAAGTGTGTAATTTTTCTAACGTAAAGTTTTGTAAATCTATGTTAATTTTACCCTGTTACCTAAATATTTTCTTTGTTTCTCTGAAATTTCTTGCATTAGAGAAATTCCTGACTTTAGTGTTTATATTGTTCCTTTTAATCCATAAAGTATGTTATCTGTGCAAAATTCATCCTGAATTTTACTGCTTTAACTCCATTCTCCTCTGTTTTAATTGCTTCAGTGATCTCCATCCTTAGTGTTTTTATTGAATTTCATGCTCAAGCTCTGTACTCGTATGATCCTTGGGGGAAAGATGATATTTAGTTTGGCCTACTGTCACATACCAAATGAAGATATTTAAAAATTTAGTGCAACACATAAATGAAAATAAATATGAAAACAAGAATAATACAGTATTCAGAGAAAAAGCGTCATGACAGGTCTGGGTGAGAATTAAAATGTCCATTACCAACCCTACTACAGAGGATGGATTAAAGTTTTAAAATCTGGGCACAGGGGTGCTTCCGAAATGAGACTCTTAGTAGGCAGCGTACACGACAGGATGAGGGGAGAGCACGTCCTTGTGTATATTGGGTGTAGTACCAGAAATGTCTTCTTTTTAAGCTCATTTAAATCACAAAAACTCCCTTCTGGGTCAATGACATTACTCTACCTTACAGATCCGACACATACTACTGGCACCCAAAATTTAAAAAACTGATCACAAAATAAGCTCCTTTTGCTTTCTGTGAACATTAATTTCAGAGTCTTTAGTCAGAACCAGTGCTTAGTTTGATTTAATTTTATAGACACGTTTTCCATATTTTTCATTACAACTGCAAAATAAATTCCATAAAGTCATATGGGGAACCTGTTTATAAATCCCATTATCAATCACAGAAGATACATAAACAGATAAACATGAGGGATCTGTGCAAGGGAACTCAACAAGGTCAGTTTTTTATGAACTAAATGGTCCTGAAGGAAAAAGTTGTCCAAACTCAATTGTTTTTAGGACTAAAACCAAGGAGATTAACTTATCTTTGTATTTAAGAACTAGCCTCTGTCTAGGGGGCAGTGGGCTTGGCAGAATATTCAATGACCTCATCAAGAGCCTGTGTAATGTAATCACATTAGACTGTGTGTTTATGGTAGATAATACCACTGAAGCATAACAATGCACCCTGACATAATTCAGTTTGTAAAACCAAAACTCACTCAATAGCTCGCATAAAATAATGACAAACAATGTACTACTTTTGAATAATATAAAAGAGGAACATGTCATTCATGCAGTCATTCATCCATTCAATGTATTTACGGAGCGTCTCCACTGCAGTGGATACTATGAAGTAGGTAATGACCATTTCCTACAGAAACCTACAATCTGGGAAGGAGAAAAGATATGGACACATAATTAAAGCGTGAGAACTAGGAAGAGAAGTAGCATAAAAGTGGTGCCATGAAGTGTTAGAGGGCTTCAGAGAAAGGTGGTATAATGTGTAGAGCTAGTGTCTAGGAATGACGTCATGAAACTGATGGCACGGGGTAGGCTGTTTGGAAGTGTGGCTAGGATTTCAGCAGAAAAGGAGAGATTCGAATGAAGGCAACCGGGATGGAAGTGGGATGTCACCAGCTGGTTTAGGGAATGCTGAATAGGCCCATTGGACTCCAGCACAGGCCGTGCATAAGGGAGGGAAAGGCAAGCTGACTGAGGGGACGGGAGACTGTGGAGGGGCTGCAAGATCAGTCAGCAGGGAGAAGGGATTACTGAAGGTGTTTCTAAAGGGAGTAATACAGTCCACATGCACTTTGAGGACTTAGTAGGACAGTTGGAAAGGAAAGAGACTGAAGACTATAATTCCATGTAGGGAGCTCTCTTAGTGGTCCTGGCATTGCTTGTGAAGGAGTGGAAGGAAGGAACTCACTATGTGCAAGGCGTGTATTTGTATTAACTATAATAGTTCATTTAATTCTCAAGACAACCCTGAGAGGTAAATAACATTAACTCTAGTATTCAGTTGAGGAAATTAAGGCTCAAAGAGATCACTAATGTCACTGAGTTAGTAAAATAAAAAGGGGAGGGGAGCAGGAGTCAGCAGTTAGGACTTTACTGTCCACAATATCTGCACGACACCATTATGATCAAGGGTCTTCTTTTCATAAGCTCCCTGCGATTCAGGATTGGTGGTCCAATATCTTAGGTGTGTCTCAGGGTCTAGAAGTAATTACATATATAGCACAAGAACGACTCTGACTACAGAGAGGCTCTCCTTGAGAGCTGGAATTAGGGAGACTCTTCTAACCCAGACAGCCAGAAGAACACCCCTGCCAGACCGAGAGCCTCACGCGAGCGGACACCGGCTTACCTGTCTCTGAGTTCCTAGGAGCAAGCCCAAAGAAGTACTCGATGAAAAACTATCATAATGAATCAAGTTGTGATTCATACAACATATTTTCTATCCTGAACAGAAGTCCCAAGGACATAAAACAGTTTGCATGGTTCTAAGTAAGGTTGCAACCCGGAGCTATTGCCACAGATGAGGCACTCCACAATCCCTGGGACAAATCCTGTTCCTAGTCAGGGGTATACAGGAAGTTCTCACTCAACGTTGTCGATAGGTTCTTGTAACTGCAGCAAAACAATGTATAATGACACCAATTTTACCACTGGTTAACTGACATAAACAAGAGTTACTGTCCTACAGCATCTCATCACTGTTATAACAAAACAATGCTATTTGAGGGTCTGGTGTGTAAGGATTGGATGAGGAGCTCAGCAGTTTGGCAAATTCTGCTGGTCCCGCTCTGCTGGCCAACCCAGCTGTTATTTCCAGGTGTTCCTTCTTACCACTGGGATCGAGCTCTCCCTTTCGACTTACAGTAGGTGCAACCATGTCTTGGTATTAGGCCAGCATCCCTGTCTTTGAGCTCTGCTCACATCTCAGCTCCTATCTCTCCAACAAGACAGGAAATGTGGCAGGGCCTCTTCGATACCGACTCTTTGCCTGTTGAAAACCACTGGGTCCACTGTCCAGGCTTCTGGGATTATCACAAGCTCCTGGATGACTCCGGCTGGCCTGCAGAGTCATCAGACCCCAGCTCTTTCTGCTTTGCGCAAAGAGCTTCGGTAATAGTCATCGAAGTAGTAGTGGTAGTCCTCGTTCTTACACAGCGCTTGCTGTGCCAGGTATTGTTCTGTTAATATTAATGCCTATAACAATCACATTATTAATAGCTTCATTTTATTGATTAAAAAAAAGGCAAGACAAAGAACCTGAGGCTGAGGCTGACTTGTCTAAAGTGACATGGTTTGCTGGTGGCAGAGCCAGAATTTGAAACATGGTATTCTGGCCTTAGGTGGTTCTCTTCACTGCTGTGCTCTCTCAGCTCTCCAATGACAGGCAGAGGGTGAAGTGCATGTCATCAGTGAATGCACTTACTACCCTAAATGCCCTATTCTCTATACCTGGCATAATACAATATTATTACTAGAAGTTATCAGATTTATGTTAATAAATATATTAACATCTAGCGATCAATCTGATCTCCAAAATCAGAAAGAAACCCTTACATAAGGCTGAAACTTTGATATACGAGTATTTTCCTTTTGACTGAAAATACCACAGGTGTTCTGCATTTAGGGAAGTCTAATAAGACTGCAGGATTCAAAGATACTGCTATTTGATTAGCAAAAATTGTCCAAGAATACTAATCATGAATGTGACGTTGACAGGAGGGAAAATAAATCTGAGGATTTTAGAATCAAAGCAGAGTTACTTAAAAGTTCTCATAAGAAAAAAAGAATCAAAAGTACAGGCTGTTGACATCTTGGCAAATTGGGCAATTTGCTTGGGTAGACCCTCTGGCTCACTTGATAAAATGATGACATGTGCCATCGTTATCAATTCAGAAGGTGAATGTCTGACTAAATGTACCTAAATCAAGAATATTAAAAAGAATTAAATAAGAACATAATACTACCTATGCTAATATGCATTGTGATATTCTTTGGTTTGTATTATTACTCTGATTTATTAAGTATAGAGCAGTTATTAAAAAATAAATGGTAAATATCTCTATGTACCAGAGGCTGAAGATAAATGATCAAGGCATAAAAGAAGCTTATTTTCTAAAAGCACAGGTTGAAAGACCATAAGCAGTTAAATAAATAAGTGCACAGGATAATTCTGGAGAGCAAAAAAGAGCTACGAAGAAAGTCAAACAAAGTAATACAATGCAGAATACAGTGAGCTAGCCAGGATGTGATGTTTGAGCTGGGACCTGACTGACAAAGACGGGGAACAACTCTGAAGAGGGATGCTCCAGGGGAAGGTGCAGGGGGAGACTGGCATAGGATGCAGTCAGAGAGGTGGGAAAGGCACAGATCACAGGTCGCCGTAGGCCACACAAGTGTGAATTTTGTTCTAAGTCAGAGGAAGCCAGCATAACGTGGTAAGTTAGGGGAGTGATGTAACCTGATCTACATTTTTAAAAGACCACTTCAGGTGTTGTTTGGAACATGGATTATAGGAGGTCAAGAACAAAATCCTAGAGATCAAATAGGAAGCTACTGTAATAGGGAACAGAAGATGAGCCTGGACTTAAGTTTGTATCTGTAGAAGCAGAGAGAGAGATGGAACAGGGGCCTGTTTTGGAGGTGGAAGTAATAGGCCTTGTTGATGACTCAGATGCAGGGAGATGGTGAAAGAGAGAAATCAAGAATAATTCCTAGGCTTTGAGTGGATGGTTGTATCATCTATGAGTAGGTAGAAGACTAAGAGAAAAACAAATTTTAGGAGAAATTCAGATTCATAGAATATTAGTAAGTAGAACGATAATACAGTGATATCCACAGTGACATTCACATTAAACTCAGGGAACTGGCAAGAAACAAACTTCCATAAAACCATACAGAACATGATCACTGGTCAGATGGTTTTCCTCAAGCCCCAAGACCATTTCCAGCTGTGGAAATGAAACAAAAACTTAGTCACCCATTCTGGCTTTATGTGTACATACTCTATTGCATAGAGCAGCTCTAGAAATGCTGAGGAGTTGTGAGCATATAGTAGGTATTCAAAAAATGTGTGCGAACTGCATGACACCTACTTGTCTTAGAGACCACAGAACCTACCTACCAATAGGACTAAGAGTAGAACTGAGAACTCTCAAAATTGCCATGCACTATGAATCTGACTTATATTATTCCATTACGCATTCTGAAATATTGTGAGTGTATACATACGTGTGTATTTCTCTCTGATACTGTTGGTGGAAAAAATAGGTATGCTCCCAACATTTTTCCTGGTACCTAATCAGCGCGTTCCCACACTATTTTAATTTTACTTACACACCTGCAGCATATCGCCAAGGTCTGCTGTGCTAATATCTGGATCCTCGGTGGTGTTGAAGGGCACAGGAGTTATGCGGACAAGCGTGAGCACTCTGGGCTCTGGGTACCTCCACAGCATCATCCCTGGGCTATCTTCCGTTTCATTATAAAACAAGACTTCGTAGACGCTGGGCATTTTCAAAGGTTCTGTTAAATGAAAAGTATAATTGATGGTATGCTTTTGAAGGGGAACATGTTGGTTTAATGACAGCAAGAAAATATTACGAGGATAAAAGAAAAAAATATAAAGCAGCTGAGTGGTCATTTTTATATGGTTTGAGATGGGAACAAATCAGGATCTTCCCTTTAGGGAAACTGAAAGGTAATTTACTTTTTGTACTGCAGGCATTCACATACTGTTCAAGTGATCTTATTCTGTTATCATTTAGTAAGTGTGCAATTAAAACACACACACACTCGTGCTGAAGCTGTCACTACTTACCAGCGTCTCTTATGTACTGAAATAGACCCGTCCGTAGGTCATCTGAACTTTGTTCACTTTTAAACGTCTGGTTCTTTTCCACAGGAGGTGGCACATGTGGCACCACTTCAGAAACTTCAAAATTTCTCTCCTCATTAAGGTATTCACTGAGTAATTCATGTAGAAGAACCAAACAATTCAAATGTTCTTGACCCCAGAAAACCTTTAAAACAGTATGAAAAATTTTAGTGGCTTTAAAATACAAACATTTCATGAAGATAATTAGGTACAATCATATTTGAATTAATGTGAGACTGCAATTATGTTTAATTTAATTACTGTCAATAACTATACTGTCTAAGTAATTGGACCTGTAGGATGTAATTCTATTGCTTAAGTAAATATATAAAAACAACAAAATCAATTACATCCTATATTATGTGAATAACAATCAATTTTACATGGTAAATTAATGATGAAATTATGGTAATGTGAGGTACCACTTATTAATTAGCTCAGCTAAAAGGGAAAAGAACACCTATTACAGTCTGAGAAAAGGAAATGTGGATCTTCTAGGCTAACATGTTAATAAAATAATAATAACCTTGAAGAACAGCTCCCTAAATTTTGTCATGAGATTACGTAAACTCATATTGATCATAGGGTTCTTTTCTTTGCACTTTCATTTTAAAGGGAAAAAGAGATGTAGATGCTAAATGAACCTAAATTCAGAAGTGTCCCAACTTCCGTGTTCAGCGAGAATGCGCCCACAGGCAGCGCTGCGCAGCCTGAGAATCACCACACAGGGGCTGCAGGGCAGTTTCAGACACCGGGCTTGGTGTTTCCTCTGACCGAGAGGAGCAAGTTCCCTTTCCCTGCATGTGAAGAGTATTAGTCTATAACAGAAGTCTGACTACTGGGTAATAATAATCATGGGTTCCAAATTTCAATAATAAAGGCAATACGGCCATTAATTCTAAGAAAATCAAAAAAGAAGAAAAAAACAAACACAAAAAAAGAATGCATAGTGATAGAAAAAAATAATTCCATACCTATGGTTAAGTTTACATCCTAGACTTAGGCCCTGTTCTCTGGAATTAAGGCATCTCAGATATGAAGGTAAGAGATATGATACTAAGTCTACTTATGTTCTCATCGATATTATTTTTATTGGATCCGGGAAAAAAGAGATAAGTGAAAAGTAAAGTTGAACACTGCTCCAGCCTTTAAATTGTCAAGAGACAGTCAGAGACTTTATAATGCAGAGATGATAAACCTTGGCTTTGCTCTTATTGTTTTAATAAGGCATTACTCTGCTGCCTTGAAAAAATGGTAATACGATTAATGTTCCGGATAACACGACATAAAACCAAATGCTCATTGTTAAATATGTGAAGCCTTCTAGTGCATGCAGGAAATCTCCAAAGCAGTACAAAGCAGTATGCTATTAGGTCGCCTCCCCACCACACCAAGCTCTATGTCAGTAAAAACTGATGAAAAAGTTGAGGCAACACAACTTTCAGATGAAAACAAAATATTCATATATTGATATAGCATACCTTCATTATTAATAAATCAGTCATTTTCATTTTCTGTAACTGTGAATTTCTCAAGCTTTTGAATTTGTGTCAAATTTGGGGTATATCAATTCACATAAAGAATACATTAAAGTCTATCCAAATAGAAAATTTAGATACTTGGCTCTAAACAAAGAATAAAACGGTTGCAATGTTACTTATATGTCAAGTGTTAGTCATTAGACACTAAAATTTAATCTAAGGAATCTTCCTTTAGAAAATGTTTCTCATATATTGCTGATGAAACTGTGCTAGTGGTAGGTGGACTATTTTGTAATTAGAAAAGTCTACACCTTAGAAGGAAGTTTGATGACCTAGCAATTCCACTCCTACTCATGTATCCAAGAGAAAGGAAAACATGTCCACACAAAAACTTGTACACAGATGTTGACAGCAGTGTTAACTGTAATAGCCAAAAGTGGAAAGGACCCAAATGTCCATCAGCTGATAGATGGATAACATCATATGGCACATCCACACCATGGAGTATTATTTGGCCACAAAGAGGAATGAAGTACTGGTACCTGCTAAAATACGGGTGAACCTTGAAAACACTATGTTAAGTGAAAAAAAGCCAATCACAAAAGACCACACATTTACACGAAATGTCCAGAAGAGTCGAATAAAACAGAAAATAAAAACAGCAGTGGTGGTAGGTACCTGGAGAGGGGGACTACAGAGTAGTGGGGGGCAAATGCTAATGAGTACAAGGTGCCAGAGGGGTGTGTGTGCAAATATTCTAAAATGAACTGTGGTGATGTTTACTCAATTTTGTGAATATACCAAAAAACCATTGAATTGTGTCCTATTATGAGGTGAATTGTGTGGTATGTGAATTATAATCCCAAGAAAGCTGTTAAAACAGTTTAATGAGACAGCAGTCTGACCATACCCTTTCTCACCACATCCGGATTTAAAATTTAGTGAAAGCGTTCGAAAAATGAACAGAGGCTAGTTAAAAGTTATGGGAAAGAGGGAGCCAATCCGCACACACCTGTAGCAGACCTCCACTCAGATCAATGGACAGTTTTGGTGCGGACTGCTCCGGGCCCGGATTGCCACTGTGTTTACACCACTTAGCTTCCAGATTGGCAGCAGCACAACATGGGCCTATTAGAATCCGGCTTCTTTCTTTGAGGCTTGTTTTGAGGAGAAAATCATTTACGCTGAGTAGAAATGATGACCCAAGAATTATACCTGAAAAGTAAAAAGAAATGAAGAAGGATATAAATAATAATTCTTCCTTGTCAAAAAATATGTTTGGGCAAAAACCGTTTGTATTTTTAAAGAGCACTGTCAGCGTCTTCTTTTTCAGTTGGCTTTCCCTCACAGTTTTATGCCACTTATAAAGCATTTTAGTTACGGAGCAGGTATACCTCATTCACATTCCTAACAAAGCAATATTTGCCAAAACATTATGACTTTTTCCATGTGTGAGCATTTTAAGTTTTATGAGTAGAGACATTTTCATTAAATTGTGCAAGATTTTCAAACAACTACATTAAGACTAAGAACAGCTGCTTCATTTGTCTATTGTTAACATGATGAGAAAGGGCAATTTTCTGTGATTTCTTACAGTAAGAGTAAAGTATATTACTTTGCTAGACACTCAAGTTTTTGACTGGCTCATGTTAAAATCAAAACAATCAAAATATATAACATGTGTTTTCTAAAAAATTTAGTTTAATCCAAACTTCACACATCATAACCACTTGAAGTTTACAAAGTCTTAAAAACAGATAGTGGCAGGTTAGATTTATGAGAAAAACTATATGCTATAGTTCAAAGTAAATATACCCAGAAAAGGAATACACTTTAAAATGTAGGTTTCTTTTGAACTTAAACTAGAAGTGTAGATCAAAACCTTTTCATAAAACCAATGGCATACTTTAAGATATTTGAATGCAAAGTTAGAGTGGTGGGTTAACTTTCCCCCAAGGAGCTCATATTCTGAATTGTCACTGTGAATATTGAATTTCACCAGACCACATTTGTAATGCCCATGGCTTATTTTTCTAATAATATTTGATCCTTAAAAGAGTTGAAAGATTAAAAAACACCTTAGGCTGACAGTATACACTTTTCAATGTACAGTACCCACATTGACTTTTCATTTCTGTGGAGACTTGAAAACCTCACATGCACTCTATGTTCTTATTGGAGAAATAAGATGCACAGAAGACAGCACACCAACAGAAGTGTTAGGGCTAAGACTTTCGTCACAATTATGATGGTGAAAGTCAATTTCTTAAATTTTTTCATCAAATATATTGTGGTACTGCTAGGCTTCCATTTCATTTACACAATTTCTTTTTCTTTTTTTATATTTCACTTGGACTGAAGAAAAAATATACAAAACAAAAAAACAGAAACAGGGCCCGAAATAACCAAGAATCAAAATTCATCTTTACTAATGGAGTCTGAACTTAAGTCATAACTTCCTGACTTAGCTGCATTACATTTTCTGAACTAGTTAAGACTTCTCAACAGTAATGATCTGCTAAATAGACATACCAATTGGTTACTCAGTAATTTGTCTTAATGGGATTAAGAAAGTATAGGCTTAATTCATTATAATGATCCAGCAAATGAGCATTAAGGGAATGTCTGAATTGTATTACCCCTTGTTCTCAAATACATGCATCTTCATACTAGCCTACAACAAAATATTCAATTATCTGGTGGTAATCTTAATGTGAATGTCCTATTGGTCCCACAGAGACAAAGTGCTTAATATCAAAGTCTCCCCAGGTTGCTTATCTTATTTAATGTTTATCACTATCTCATTAGACACCCAGATTGAAAAATCTTGTGCCCACTTTGGGGGCTCTTACTCTCTTAGATAAAGATTTCCAAGACTTTCCAACTCCATTATTTTAAAACACTAACGAAGAGAGGCCTCGGTAATCTAAGTGATTGAATGAAGACCCATTCGGTTGACCGTGATGGTCCTGGAGGCGAGGGCCATCACATTCTGGATAGTACTGGGGACAGCAGGAGCCCTTAGCATATGTCCCACTGAACTGAACTGACAATTTAGAATCTGATCCTGTTTCCAGCTGTCTCAACATATTTCTTAATTGACAGGTAGGGAAGAGAAGAGCTTAAATCTGCCATTCTTGACTTGCATCACTGTATCACAGAACAATACGGTTAGAAGGTAGAGACCTTAGAAGCCATCTCTTCATCTATTCCAAGTCTCATTCCTCTAAAAAAATAAAAATCACTCAAAATACTTTTAATTTTGAAGTAACATTAGACCTGTTTAAAAGCTGCAAAAATATACAGTTCCCATTATATTCTTCACCCAGCTATGTAACCATAGTACAAATATTGAAGTCAGAAAATTCACATTGATATAATACTATTAAGTAATCAACAGATCTTATTTAAATTTTGCCATTTCCCCTGAAAAACTGTCCTTCTTCTGGTCAAGTGTCCAACGTAGGATCCCTGCTGAACTTAGTTGTCATCTCCTTAGTTGTGCTTATTCTGTGACAGATCCTCTGGGTTTGTCTTTTATGACTTTGATACTCTTGAACAGTCCAGGCCAATTATTTTGCAGAATGTCTCTTAATTTGTTTTTACCTAATGATTCCTCATTAGAATGAAGTTATGCATTTTGGCAAGAATACCACAGAAGCAATGCCTTTCTCACTGCATTATATTAGGGTGTTATTAATGTTTTATTATTGGGAATATTAACTCTGATCAAATGGCTAAAGTGGTGTCTTCCAGGTTTTGCCACTATAAAGTTGTTATTTTTCCATTCATAAACAACAAATATCTGTGGGGAGATACTTAGAGATTATGCATTATCCTTTTTTACATCAAACTTACCCACAACTGTAGGCATCCATCTCTGGTTCTTGAATGCAACAATTATTACTGTGGTGCATGATAATTTTGGTTTCCAATTTTCTTATTCTTCTACATATATTAATTAGTATTCTATGATGAAAAGAGCTGTCCCTTTTACCCCACTTATTACTTCAATTATTCAGTTATATCAGTATGTACTCATGGATATTTATTTTATTTTATGGGTTATAGTCTAATACTATATTTACTTTGTTGCTTAAATTGAACCAGCTTTTAAGCTGGTTACTTTGTTCTGACATACTCCCATCACTTTTGGGAAAATCTTTACTTTCTGGACACAAGATGTTTCAGGCTCTAACAAGGTCCAAGATGCTAGTCAGGAAGACCCTGAACTCACCTCCTCATGCAGACACCCTGAATGTACACCTACATTCGACTACACGACTGAGGGAACAGCTTCTGCACAAGTGATAGAGGGACCACAGAGAGAAGGGTGAGGATGGAGACATCATAACCAAAGTAACCCCTCCTCTGATGTGAACTGCAGTAGGAAGGGACACCATGAGGGACCTTGCGCAGTCTGGCCCACCCTGTGCTGTGAAAAAACAGTGGATAAAGGGTATATAGACTCTATGTGAAGGAAATCCATTTACTAACCCTACAGCATCTGCCAAACAGGTGAGAAACTGTTGGAACCCCCTCTGGGATTGGAAGTGCTAGTAAGAGTCATTTTTACTTAATCATGAAGAAACAGAAAACTCAAATAGACTGATTACAAGTGAGGAAACTGAATCAGTAATTTAAAAACTCTCAAAAAAACCCCCAAAAACCAAACCAAAGAAGTTCAGGAGAATATGGCTTTACAAGATAATTCTACCAAACATTTAGAGAATTAATACTTATCCTTCACAAATTATTATAAAAAAACTGAAGAGGAAAAAACATTTCTAAACTCATTTTATGAGGGCAGCACTGTCCTGATCCCAAAATCAGACAAAGACATCCTCACACACAGAAATCACAGGACAATATCCCTAATGAACACAGATGCAAAAATCCTCAACAAAATATCAGCAAACTAAATCGAACAATACATTAAAAGGATCACACACCATAATAACCAAGAGGGATTTATTCCAGAGACACAGGGATGATTCAACATCTGCAAATCAGGGTGGTACAGCCCATTGGCAATATGAAATATAAAAATCATATGATCATTTCAACAGATGCAAAAAAAGAAACAGCATTCAAAAGAAGTCAACATGCATTTATGATTAAAAAAAAACAACACCTCTCAACAAAGTGGGTATATAAACTCTAGACAACTTTTTGCCTGGATCTTATGGATGAATGAGATAATCTTTCTCACTCTACATGTTTTCATATATAAAGGTATTTGTAAGCAAAGGATATGATAAAATCTTATTTACAGAAGTAACAATACATACAGAATTGGATCTTAATTGGTATTTCTGCTATGCAGGAACTACTTCAAAATACTGATATAGTGCTGTTAAATTAGTGTCTGTTTTGCCAAAAAAAAGCTAGTATTAGAATGTCAAATTTTTCATTATTACACCTTATGTAAATATTCTCTTCTCAAAGAACTTACGTAGGGTTGATGGAAATCTCTTCTTAACTCCCCAGAGTTATGCAATTAGAAGTATTTATTAACTGGGATGAGAAGGGATGTAAGAAAAAAATTCTAGACTTGAATTATTACAAACACAAATATGAAATGTTGACAGCTTTTGTGTCATTGTATATATACTGTTAAAACCCACAGAGATTTTCCAACTGTTATAAAAATTCTATTCTTTTTTTACTTGGGTGGGTAGGAAAAATGGAATACCTAGAATTCCCAGGAGGGTAAAGATATAGGAGGTGACAGAGCTCAGGAAAATGGCCTATGATTACGAAGCCAACGGTAAGGCAAACCTTTGGGAGCCAGAAGAAGAAAGCAGGGCAGACTTGGCGGGCCCTGAGGAGGGCAGCAGGAGCTTAACGTTCCTCGGATACAGGGACTTTGCCCTTGAGGCCAGCACTGATCCAGCTATGGCTGTGTTCCAGCAATAGCGGGACCTAATGACTGGTCTTCCAGGACAGAGACGATCGGGGCTGGGAGCTTGCCATACTTTCTAGATTTTCATGTTTGGTACTCTCTGGAGTTGATTTGATTTAGGGAAGAGCATGAGGTTCACTGAAAACCAAGCAGGTACAATGCTTTTGGAAAAGTAACCTTGTCTCTTGCTCCCTGGCTCTGAGGTTAAGAAAATGAAGGTACTGATGCAGCTGGCGGCTACCACACGGAGCTGAGGATGCAGCTGTGCGGTACAGAAGGAAGCACTGGTCCCTAGCTTCTCAACTACATGGGCTTGTTTAAACCAGTTTAGTTTGCATTTTCTGCCATTTGAAACCCAAAGCACCCCACCTGCTATACACTCTCTAACTAACGGGATTTCCAAGGGTAATCTTCAGTCTTTTATTCTCCCCTACAGCCAGCTCCCTGCCCTCAATCTCTTATTTCAGTGAAATTCTCTATCATGGTTTTTAGGATAATTTCTTACAACAGTATCCATGACCATGCCTAATTCTTAAACAAGAGCTTCTCCCAATAAAAACAAAAAACAAAAAACTGGAGATCCCGGATCACCTTCAACTTGATATTTATGTATGTGTGCATTCATTATTCAACCAGTAATTACTGATTATCTACCATGTACTGAATATACAAAGATAAAGTGGATAATTTGCAATTTTCTTTCACATCAGATTTTTCCTTGGCAATCTGTTAGCCCCAGGTTTTGAGGTCTCAGTAAGTACTTGAGGAAATAAAAGACAACCTACAACACTTACAAAATTGCCTCTGTTAAGCAAGGGAACTGTTGAAAACCATGAACACTTCCCTATTATCATACAAATCCAATTCTGTCTTGCTTACTTAATTGAATTTATTGGGGATGATAATGGTTATTAAAATTATATAGGTTTCAGGTATATAATTCTATTACACATCATCTGTATATTGTACTGTGTGTTCACCATCTCAAGTCAAGTCTCCTTCCAACATCATTTATCCCTTTACCCTCTTCGACCTTCCCCTTAATTATGTGCTGTCAATTCTTTCATTCTGATCAAGCATTTAATTGAGTAAGTATGTGTAAGCTGCTGTCCATTTTTTTCTTTCCCCTTTCTTTTCCCCAATAGCCTACCCCTCACTTTATATTTCCTTTTTCTAATCCTTCTACAGTTTGCACTTGCCTATGTTTCAGGCCTACCAGCATCGATCATAGTCTTGTTTAAACACACAGGTGGCACTGAGAATTAAAGATGCTCACGCCGGCAGTGAGCACATGGGAACGGACACTGCCTAAATGCACTGAGAAAACACATGACCTATATATATCAATGTGCCCTGCCTGGCGTCTTTTGCCTCCTTTTTTTTCTTTTGTGTCGTATACCTACAAGGAAATCGGGTGCGGTTCACTTCTGAGACTAATCTAACTCATCCCCACGTGCCTACCTGCCCATCACACTGGCGGCACACACTGGCCTGCTGTGGCTTTGCTCCGCGTGAGGGAATCCGGTTATCTGTGGACCACAGAAAGGTTCGCCCACAAATACCAGCTTTCAAATTCAAAATAGAGTCTCCATTTCCTTTTGAACATTTCCTGCTGAATTATTAAACATCAACAATAAAATAATATAAAAACATGTTATTTCAGTGGTTTTAACCTTGGTCTAAGTGACCACTAATAAGAGATTATGGTTATCACTTAATAATAAAGAGTAGTGATGAATTTCACAGGGGTCATTTATAAATGGTAAACCAACTTCACAGTTTTACCACAAAATATGAAAATAATCCCTGGGATTCACGACAGGGCCATTAATTCTCCTTTTCCCTTTCTTTCATTTTGTGAGAAGCTGGCCAGTGGGACATCATCTCTTCCTTTTAGTTTTTTGGTTTTTTTGAAGATTTTATTAACTTATTTTTAGAGAAGAGGGGATGGAGAAAGAGAGGGAGAGAAACACATATGAGAGAGAAAAACTGATCCGCTGCCTCTTATACATGCCCCGACCGGGGACTGAACCCACGGCCCAGGCATGTGTCCTGACTGGGAATGGAACCAGTGACCTTTTGCTTTTTTGCTTTGTGAGATGATGTCCAGCTAACTGAGCCATACTGGTTGGGTTTTTTTGTTTGTTTGTTTGTTTTTAAAAATCAGGAAACATACTAAGTATCTTCCCTGGGATAAAATGAAACTTATTTTATATAGTACCACACACATAAACCAAGGGCCACAGAGACTACTGAGCTCACATAAGCTGAATATTTATACATTCAAAATATGGTATAAATGCCGACAGAGAGGGCATGTGTTCTTCTTCTTAATGAAGGGATGTGCTGTTGGACACAATGACTGCAAGTAGAACTTACGAAGATCTGTCTTCTTAGCGCTGGGACACTGAAAAAGGAATACTTTTGTGAAGTTTTATCTCTACCTACATGTACGTATTGCAAATATGACAAAATGTTTACATTTGTTCCAGCTGGTAAGTATACAGGCATTTGATGTGTTATGCTTTACATTTTCTGTATTTTTAATTTTCGTCCCCTAAAATTTCAAAAATAAGGAGACAAGAAAAAAAAGTCAAAGAAATATTTTGTGAAAGTATAAGATTTAAAAAGATCACTTACAGTTTAAAGCAAGAATATCATTAAAGTTAATTAATCTCTGATCGGGTCTTTTAAAAAAAACGTCTAATTTTGCAATAATTTTAGGCTTTCAGCAAAGGTGATAGCTTTCAACTTAGATATCCTTCACGCAGCTTCCCTTAATGTTAAAAACTTACTATAGCATGATTCTCGAAAGCCAGTAAATGAATATCAATACAATACTAATTTAGATGTCTTATTTGAGTTTCACCAGCTTCTCCTCTCATGTCCTTTTCCTATCCCAGGACCCTAATCCAGGGTCCAACATTGCATTTAGTGATTACGTGTTCAGGTCATTGTGACCGAGTACGGAACCTCTTCCCGCTGCCTCCTTCCATTCTACAGAATGCTTTTCTGCCTGATTTTTCTGTTGGCTTCTTTCAAAAATCTGTGTTTATATTTTTAATTTCAGCTCTAGCAAAATAATGGCAGATATTTAATTAAACTAAATGAGGTGTAGCAACACCGAGAAGTAATTTCAGAAACAATTGGTGTGATAAACAGATAATCTTGCTTTGTTTGCATACTGACATACTTTACAATGAGGGTAAAAATTTAGTTCAAGGAACAAATAGTTTCATGACCTTTAAAATACTCCTTCGGAAGACTAATAAATGCGAACCACTTGTTTTGGAGAATGTTTACAAAATGCTGCCAGCCCTACATCATTAGCTGGTACTAGACCCGTAGGAAGGCTCCTACTTTCTGCATGCTGACTGAGCAAAATGCAATCTAAATCAAGCTTCTGTATGTCATTAGAGGGAGTTCTCAATGATGACATGTGCTAGCAAAGCATAGCCAGGTATTTTTTTATCCAGCTGGAAGTAATCTAAGGCTACTAGAAAATCAGCAAACATGTGTTAGATACATCCACAAGTCGATTTGCATAACAGTGAAGCTTTGGGGAGCCTCAAAAGGTGAGAAGAAAAAATTATCAGTATGATCCACGAAAACATGACCATAAGTAACTAGATTACTAGAAAAAGTATTTTGTAAGTATGGTCCTTGAAGAGATCATTAGAAATCTTTCCATTTCTATTCTTTCAACTCATTATGTTGAAGCACATAAAAATGGCACTTTGGGTATTTTAACCATGAAAAAAAAACTTGTTTTCCCCCTCCTTGATCAGAATACGTTAAGTTGGTCAGATCCTATTTAATTACATTCTATTTTGTAATAAGCCTGTGTAGTTGTACCTAAAAATAAAATAAACTAAAAAGCATGGTAAGATTGATACATGCAACAGAACGGCCAGAGCTCCATGGACACTGATGTTTAAACTGAAAGGGAGGCTGGTGCTCCCAGCTGCACTAAAAAGTCCAGCCATCGGTTCAGGGTCCAACTGGGTGGTCTGCTTGCGAACATGTATCCCCTCTCCAAGGCCCCTAGTGATTTCTCATAGGTGGCATTTCCAGTCCCCAGAGACTCCCACCCACTCCTTAAAGATGAGGAAAAGCTGGGACCCCTTCACTAATCCACACCTCTTCCTTTGAACATAAGAAAATGGTAAGCAGCAGAAACAGGATTTGTTTCCCTTTCACATGAAGAAAGGGAGAACTACTCATGAAAGACAAAAATGTCTGCTGAGTTGGCTATTTATACTTGGCCCTTGTCTGGAAAGTTATTTTTTGAGAAATGTTTTAAAACTCTTAGATCCTAGAAAAATCAAACTAAAAATACCAAAGGGTGATGGAGGATATGCTTTGCCTCTTTCCACCCCTCCAATCTGCCACCATGCTCACTGTTTTTACAGTTGTGTCAGTTTATTAGAAAAATAAAACTTGATTGGATCATGTGTCTGTTTAAAAAAAAAACAAAACAACAGACTGGCAGGTCTGACTGTGCACATTGGAAAGTGTACGACAGCCTTCCCGGAGAGGAAAGAGCAGCAGCAAATACACACTCCGTGGGCGCTTAGATGAATACAGTAGCTGGTTAATTTAGTTACATTAGGAAACTGCCGGTGAATCAGTGTTTTAAAAAAGTAAGTCAGATGGATAGAAAAATTGGTATAAACTTATTCTAACAATGTTGAAAGCAAAATGACTTGCTAAGTCATTTACTGCAATGGTTTAGAAACTGGTCTTGATTTACACAGTCCAGGTTTTTAAAGACTGGTGGAATGGAAAGAGCAGAAGCCGGGGACATGTGTCACAGCCCTTACAGTGCCTGAGAACGCCCATCTCCACGTTTCACTCAATGAGGGAGTGAGGAGGGCCGGCTCGGGGGGCCTCGGCCCAGGGCTCTTCGACACTGCGGGAGGCCCACATAGTAATGGTCCGGGAAGTAGTTCCAGTATTTCAAAGGGCCTGAAAGAAGTGAATTTGTCTGAGACAGGGCTGCGGAGGTGTACTAAAGATTTTATTTCTGGTTAGTCATATCAGGTAGGTATAGATGTTAGCTATGTAATCTTAAGAGCAGTTTGTTTGGATCATGAGGTCTGTGAGGGAAAGACGAAAAAGTGTTCTTGATAAAGATCTTTAGATAGTTTTCGGCTCTGCAACGTAATGATCTATGACCTCAGCATTCATCTGGTGCGACTGAGTTGGAGGAGGAAGATACAAAAGCCCCCACCCCCACCAATATTTACTGAGGAATATAATAAATTTGTGCCAAGGAATGTGCAGGGTATTCTACATACATTATCTCACCTAATGTTCTCAACAGCCCTGCGAATTAAGTATTGTTGCCTTGATTTTAGAAATGAGCTAAGTTGTAACTTTTACCATAACCAACTGCCAATAAGTAGCAGGGCTGGGATTCAAATTCTGTCTGCCTCCTTCCAGCACCATGTTGCTTTATAAAAACTACTGCTGTTAGTTAGCTCTTTGTAATTTCATTTTTCCAGCTGGTAACAGGGTTATGAATAAATGCATTTTCCTGTCCCCAGCTGTCTCGCACAGCCTTGGTATGTTATGCCAACATAGCCTACAGGTCCAGGGGCCTAGCCAGAGAGCAAAAGAACATCTAAGATATGTCTTCAGTCACTCATCACTGACAGGGCTGCTTTGCCAGAAACTTTCCTAGCAAATAGCCTACTGGCTTATGTGGATGGGAGAGCAACGTGCTGTGACCACAGGCAACACTAAAGGCTGAGTGGGGGGTAGAGATTTGCTTCTGACCTTTTCTTTTTCCCAAGTCCCAGTGCTGGGGGTTGTAACAATTCTTGTCCATTTGTCCATTTCACCTAATACTAACATGTAAGGTGCTATCAAGGATGCAGAGGAGACGTTATTAAGATTTCTCCTATTTAATTACTAGGACTGGAAACTTTCTTCTCCAATAGGATTTTGCATAGAGATAGCTTCATGTTAACTGACAGCAATTTTGTTGTCTGAAAGGTCCTTTTTGTCCTCTCCTGTCCAAGGGACATTCTGATTTATTCTGTGTACATGGGACATTTTTATCAGTTGCCCTTTTCTCCCCCAAAATGTATCTAAATCTAGAGAAATAATTCTTTATCATACCTTTGTTCAAACTAGGAGAAGAAATAAAAGGCTTTTTTTTTTTTTTGTATAGTACATTAAGACCCACAGAATCCAGTACAATGGGACACAATTCTAGCATACACAACCCGAGGCCAACATTTTTCCAGCAGTATAGATTAAGTTTGGAATTTGGTAACTAAAAACAATAGGAAGAAATCGGCTAATGTAACCAGAGACAAGATTTGAAGGTGGATATACTTGGGAGAGTGTAACAACGGTACTGGATTTCTCATTAGAAGAGAGCAGAGTCTTATGAAGACTTCATGTTCCCCAAGAGAGCCACATTTACACAATTAACAATTCTTTTGTTGAAAAAAAGCTTTTCATTATTGCATGTGGACACATGTGGGCTGTGTAAAAATATAAGAGATGTGTAACACACGGTAAACAGAAAGTAATGATCTTAAACAGGCCAAATCCTTGAACTCGTCATTAATAAATGTCTCTCCTGCATTCAGCTACCCGGGCTGCTGGGAGCCTGTTTTCTTCAAGTACTTCAAACACTGAAATCCAGGAACATTTATTATTTTAATCCATTACAGGCAGTGCTTGATTTAACTTTATTGGTTGTGGTGGTGGTAGTGGTTATAAGTGGGGGTACAGCAATGTTCTTTTACACATCATTTCAAAAGGGCTTAATTATATTTTATAGCTTGGGCCAGGAATTCTGCTTGTTTTTTGTCTAACAAGGTTCAAATGGAGTTCAGGTCGGTGATGAATCAGAAGGCAAAGTCAGAGATGGTTATCTCTGTGCGATGAGCTCATCCCCCGGGAAAGGCTGGGCAGGTACACCATGTTCACCATCGCACAGCACGTGACCGCGCTTGACAGCCTGAGCTGGTTGCCTATTACGTGATTCTTACTTTTCATGCCACCTGGAAATTAACACAACGGAAACTGGACCCAGGGGTTATCTTCTAAATGTCTGCAGTTACTCTCCTATCTATCCGAGAGCTATTGTAACCACACAGCATGAAAACAAAAAATGAATATAATAATTAAAAATGCACAAATCCTTATCACAGAAAAATTTAAATATCCCAACTGAAAGATGTGGAAGACTACATTAACAGAATTTGGTTAAACAAAAGAGTAAGTGACTGTATAAACATGCCTGGACAGCGTATGTCTAGGACAGCATATTCTAAGATAGTAGTGTTAATATTGCTAATTATTGTCCAAAATTCTATCTAATAATATATTGATAAACATTATAGCAAGAATAATAAAGCTTGTATGTTGGGATTTCTTCTCCACTGCATATGATTTCTAAGACAAGAACAAAAGAATTACTCCTCAAGGGAGTATCTTACATATTTATGTTTTTTATTTCCCACTATATCAGGAAAAAAAAATATGGGACGTTATTTTGGAAAAAAGTTGAGAATTTTATTTTTTCTACTTATTTCCCATTCAATTTTCAGAACTTCCTATTCTTTTTGAATGTCTCATTCCACCAGTATGCACAGAAAAATATCACTGTTGAAAAAGGCAGTAACCTATACAGGTAATTTAAGAGTAAAAAAAGAGGGACATGCCAGTTCATCAGTAGCAACTTTGAACCTTGTTATAAAATAACGGGAGGGAATCTGACCAGGATTGATAGTTGCGCTCGCTTGGGGAGGAGGGGTGTCAGGTTTCAGGGACTCCAGGCCATCTGCTCCACCAGCCCACATTTTACTCCTGCAGAACTATAAACGCACCTCTACCTCAGGGACTATAGAAAGGCATTAGAATTCCTCTGCTTTTCATTAGCACAAGATTCAGTAACTCATTTCATTGTCAAGATAATCCCCTTTTACTCTTTCTTTTGCGCTTGCGAAGTATGCCAAAATGACAAATAAAATCCCAGATGTTACACCCAATGGGGTCTCTACCTTTCCTCCATGCGGGGTTTAAGCTACTTGGGACACAGTGTCAAAAATGACAAGACCCTGATGCCCACATCCAATATTCATCAGGGTCGGTTAGTGATTTGTCTAGCTGTCCACCAGCTGTACTTCCACTTCAATCCTCAGTGGCTGCTGAAAAGTTAAGTTTGTCCTCTGGCTTTAACTGTCAAAGAATTCATTTCCTATTGTTCAGGCATTAGAAAGAAGTACTATTTCTTTCTAGAAGTAACAAAAGTCTTTGGGGTGTTGTAAATGGCTTGTTATTGGAGCATATTATTTTAGGTAGTGATATCTAATTTAATGTTTTATTTCCCCTTAGGCTTACTTGCATCTCTGGAGCATCCAATGGCTATGACAATGCTTTAAAAGGTTTTCCTCCGGAGAGCCCATTAACTATGGAATGAAAAGCTGGAGCTCCACTTTTATCAATTAATGGCCTGGTTTCACTTTTCAGTACATGAAAAGAAACTGTAGGTTCTTTACATTTTATTGGTCCTGAATTTGGTGTACATGAGAAGAGGCATTTGTACACATGAAAAATAATATGGTTATGTTTTTTTCCCTATTTTTGTTTATACACAAAGATAAGTACATCTGGATGACAGAGGCTGGGGTAGTGAAAGTTATTTAAACCACAGCCCTTTGAGTAGAAAGAGTTCAACTCATTGCCTTCTGCATGGATGGGAAGTCCCTTTGGAAGAGACGCCTGCGACTTTTCCCAATTCTGACTAAAATGCCAGACAAGATGGCCTCACTTAGACTCTTCTCCCAATCCTTTGTGCAGCCTAACTTGTTCACATCCTATTTCCCTTTTCCTTAATCGACATGGAAATTGCTAATCCAAGTGCCCCTAGGAAGGAGCAAGGAATCCTACAGCACAGCTCTTTCACAGCCTGAATTGTGCACCCTTGTTTGCCGAAATCTAAGGAGTGCCGCCCTAATAGAGCCATAATTTACTCTGACAAGGGGAGCTAAAGTCTGCAGCTCACTCCCCAGCCTGCCTGTGGAAAGTGCTACACTGCTAGTTCAGGATTTATAGCTACATACTTACGGCTTCTCCAAAAGACATACTTCAAACGGCAAAAAAGATTGTGTTCTGTGTGTACATGTGAGGGGAAAGGGGCTGTTTTTAAAAAAACAGACTACAGAATGGGATGGAGTTAATGGAGAGCAGAGGAATATTACCTTCCTTAAAACAATTCAGAAAATAAGATAAAATTTCTAAATGAGATTCATTTTCTCAGTGATAATACTACAATCATAAGGTTTTGTTTTTTTTTTCAATATTGTACCCCAACTTTAAAATACAAGTATTACTTTTACTAAAATCAATTTTAGGGCCCTTTTCCCAAAGACACATGGGAGAACGTAAGTATTCTAGCAGAAATACAAGTTAGGTTATTGTAAGTCACTGTTACGCTAGCATCTGCAGAGTGGAATTTAAAAAAAAAAAATCAAGTCCCTTGAAACTCTCATAGTTGGGGATTGCAGAATAGTACAGCATACTAAGAAAAACTCATAGATTTTTTTTTAAGTGGAAAATACTTAACCATTTCACTTTGTTTCAAACAAAGAACACATTTCAGTGTTCTGTGTATATCTTTCATTGTAAAAACCAGTAAATGAATATGAAAGCATTTCAGATTTAAATGTATTGACAACGTCTTGGGAAGAAAACGAAGAAACTTTCCCCCTTCACTCTCTGGTTACTCCCTTTTCCCACGCACTTCCCATAAGCTTATGATGGTTAAATGATAAAAAATATAATTAAGCAAACTGAAATATTTTTGTACCTTTCAGGAGTGAGGAAACATGCCTACAACACATTCTCAATTGTGTTTCTCTAAATATTACTTAGAACATAAGATTCCTCTAGCATTACAAATCTATTTCAGCTCCTAAATTAAAACTCATCTGGAAAGGACCGTTTTACCCTGTTTATATAACATTGTCACATAAAGAGTGTTAAAAAAAATATTTCACTAAAAATAGCTTGCGTAAGTTAGGGATTAGAGTCGTTTCTGCTGCTATAATTGTTCCTTTGTAGTTTTTTCCATGATGTTTTTGCACAGTGTTTTTGACTGTGTTTATTAAAGTCAGCACATCAAAAAGGATCAAAGAGAAAGTGAGTGAGAACCAAAGAAACCCCAAGTGTGTTGTCTCATTGGGGAGTTATGCAGATTCGCATAAACAAGTGCAAATTGTTGAGGTTTTAATGAAAATTTTCTACAATTATTTTATCTTAAGTCATTCTATACAATAACATCTGTACAGCAGATGGCTATACTGTACCAAGGCAACGCTCCCTTTTCTCTCTGTTTAATAGTACAGCTGAGATGACTACTTTTGTCACTGTGCTCAATTTGGTTCAGCAAATAATTTGAAAAGTGCAGCTGCTGCAGATGGTCACAATAGTTATATAAACTATAAAATCAAAGACACAGTTAAGTATTTCTGTATTAGATTCAAACTATAAAAATCTGACATTAACTGTTGAGCTCAAAGATATACTATAAAATTTTTGGTTGCATGCAGAGCGATGTCACTTGAAAAATATGAAATATGACTACTGGTAGGTTTTTTTGTTTTTTTGTTTTGTTTTGTTTTGTATTTTGGTCGGGGATACCTTTTACCACTTATCAAAAAAAAAAAAAAACAAACCCTCAAATATATAATTACATATATTTCATCCAAGTTGCAAAGCATGGATTTTTAAGATATTTAACTATACAATGAAATTAACATTCAAAATTCAAATTATATTTTACTTTAAAAGTTTTGCTTATTAAAAATCAATTTTTGAAAATATTCAAAATATTGAGAGGTAGTAACCTCTCAATTACAATTTCCTAGAAATCAGCCTTCAGTAATAACTAGAACTTACCACAATAATATTTCACTGAATTATAATTTATTATTACTTTGCTGATTTGGTTATCTTCTTGTATACTATTA
Source organism: Mormoops blainvillei (assembly GCA_004026545.1). Lineage (NCBI taxonomy): Eukaryota > Metazoa > Chordata > Mammalia > Chiroptera > Mormoopidae > Mormoops > Mormoops blainvillei. The sequence continues at coordinate 362,222 of PVJD01000635.1, read as the reverse complement.
CATTAAGCAGAAATGTAGAGAAAACAGATTTGGTGTTTGTTATGCTTTCATAATAAAATTGTTCCTTTTAAATGGTTAACTTCAATCTGTTTTGTTTTGTTGACACCAATAACAACTTTAGAACATTTGCTGGACACCACAATTAGAATTGCATAATTTATGCCTTAGTCAAAGCTATAGTTTCTATTTCTGTGTTTACCTAGATGAAAGAGCATAATTGCAAAAGAAAAGGGGCATGTAGTTTTTCTAGTGTAAAGGGGAAAATGCAGGTTACAAAACAGAATGAGTCTACTACCTTTCATAGCTCAGTGAGAGGATTTTAATTCTACTTTAGAGATGTTTACAAGGATAAACACCACTAAATGTGGATAAATGTGAGTAGCTAATGAACAAAACAAGAAATGAGGCTGAACAAAGGACCTATTTGAGCACAGTACATTTAAGCTCTTTCATTCTGTTTGAGTTCTAACCTTTCCCTGCTATACGGTGAAGGTATAACTGGAAAGGCGTGGGAATGGTCCCAGTGTTGTCTGGTTTGCAGTTTATTTGTGGATAAATCAGACATTGTAGCCTCCAGTATTTCATAATTTCTCACGTCCCACGGACCCTAGATTTTTCATTTTCAACTCTTAAGACAATTAAAAAAATAGTGATTTTAGCTGGCTCGGTCACAAATATTTTGGGTAAGAAAGAAATAAATCATCTAATTTTTGGCTTAAAATTCATACTTCTCAACTATAAAATTTTTTCTTTATCTCTTAAACTACTGTGTCCAAACAGGCTACATGGAACGAAGTTATAGTTAGTCTCCAGCTGCCACTTAATTACTTTTTAGTAAGCCACTAAATTGCATATAGTTTCAGGATTTACTGTATCCCCCTTCACCCCAATTCTTTCCTGTAAATTAAAGTGGGGGAGAAAAAGTTCCCCTTTTGCTTCTTTTACTTCCAAAGTACAATTTCTGGCATTGTGCCCTGAACTTTTACAGTAGCAGCTTTGGTGATTGAAAACTGTTATTTCCCACCTGTGCCTTGTCTTTTCTTTCCCTCCTCACATTCCTTCTGCCTACCCTTTTTGATTCAGCGTGAAAAAGCACAGTAACAATTTAGTCATGGTAACAAAAGAAGAAAATGTAGATGTCGCCTCCTGTTCATTTCTCACCTCTGCCCCCATCAGAGACAGTCAGTTCGCGAGCCGTGCCTCTCACTGCCAGGCTAGGTTTGGAGGCAAGGCCTTTGCTGGGTTTGGAGGCACAGGTGCTGCTGCCTGACAGCCCTCAGTGGCACTGTCCTTGCAGAGTTGAATCCTGACTTCTGTTACACTTTGTGTAGCACACCTGCCAGGGGAGCACTTTCTCTTGTTTTAATAGATTGTCACCAGTGACACTGGAGTCACCAGTATGGCTTCTGCAACACCCATCTCCGGGCTCCATGCCCAGAGTTTCTGATTCGATAGGTACATTTCTAACAGGGTCCCAGGTGGCGCTGGTGCTGCTGGTTCTGAGGCCATGCTCTGAAGCCACTGCTCTAATGGTTATAAAACCATTTCTTATTCCACTACAGCTGTTTTACGGAAGAGAAATTTAGGAATGAACAGTTTTAAAGACATCTGTAGGAACATACCTAAAGAAGTGGATAGGAACAGTTTTGTTTAGGGCATTAAAATACTCAAGCTCAAAGGACTGTTATAAAATTTTCACTAAAATAAGGTCACAAACCAGAAACGCCCCCATCTCTAAGGGCCCTTAAAACTTTCAACCTCCAAATGACGCAAATCATCAAAATCATGCATTTTCAGATGTAACAGGTCATACTGTCATCTCTCCCTCCCCTTCTCTGTGACTTACCAGGTACTTTTTGTGCTGCTTTAACATTAAGGCTTCCACTGAGGGTTGATAAAGATGCTAACAGGCATGGTTTATTAGGATGGGGGACAGTTTCCATGGAGACCACAATCTGAGTAGTATGGACAGAAATTTTCTGAAAGCAGGAAACAGTTCTCCACATGTTTTCTTGAAATGGAACCTTCTGTGCTCTATCATCATGAACTCTGGGTTTAGACAACTTTCCACGGTAACATTTGGAGGCTGGAAGCTCATCCTTAGGCAGCATCGTGTCTGACAGGGCTGAAGGCTCGGTGCTGCGTGCACTTTTTATCTTCTTTAAAAAATGGTTTATCTGATCCAGCTTGGTAAAACTCAGGTTTGCTTTCAAAGGCTTTGATATATCCAAATTGATGTCTGCTATAGAATTGAAAAAGATAAGAAAATTACTGAAGGTCTCTTACTGAATATAGCCTTTACTTCCCTGTCAAGTTCCTGTTTCAGTTCCCCGACACTTGTATTGTGAATGTATCGGAATGCCAGGTGTAATTCTTTTACTCATCATCTAACTATTCTTTCCATGTGGTTACCTGAAGGAACACTCTCCCTGGACTACTTACATGCCCATGTTCCTGTCTCAATCCATGTGACTCTGTTCCTGATGGAATAAAGGCCACACACAAACATATCCTTTTACCTTCCCAAGGCAAAAGGACTGCAACTGGCATCTCTTCTTTCAAGATGAAGGGACTTCCCCTGGCATCTAGCACAAAGTTCGACACAAATACTGGTATTAATAAATGTATCTGACTAACTGAAGTAGGCTCCCCTACCATTCTCTGATCCAATAAATGCAGAAAGCCTGTTTCTCCTCGTGACCTGCGGCAAACCAGAAGTCTCTACATCCTTCCCTATATTCTGTATTAATTTCAAATACCTCATTATGGGTAGACTGAGGTTTCTTAAAATCTATAGTCCATTTTATATTTATCATATACCAGAAGTAGCCCTTATCTGCTACTTAGTCATGAGACATTAAAACTAACAGCCTCAGTGGGCTGAGCGCCAGCTTGGAAACCAAAGGGTCACTGGTTGCAGGCCAGGTGCCCAGTTGGGGGCCTGCGAGAGGCAACTGATGTTTCTTTCCCTTTCTTTATCCCTCCCTTACCCTCTCTAAAAAATAAATAAAACCTTAAAAAAAAACCAATAGCCCTATTATTTCTGTGTTTGCCTTATTTCATTGTCCCTTACGTTTTCATTATCACTAAGACATAAGACTATAAGCATTGTGAAGGCCGAGTATGTCATGCCTCTTTATGTTCAAGGACTAGTACAGCATGTCTCGTGTATGTATGTGTTCATCAATGTTTGAGTTTAACTGAACCTAACAGGTGATCTTTTCATTGGAGCCTGAAGACATAATGACATAATAATCCCAGATGGAGCTGGGAACAGCAAAGTTATTAAGCAGCTAAAGTTAACAGTCCTTATTAATAATTTAATTATCTACATCTCTCTTCATAAGGAGGACCTTGTCTCACCTTTCTCAGGTATCAGCACCTTTGGGTTTCCTCCTGGCTACCCAGACTCCCTCAGGGTCCCAGCCCTTTTAAGTGTGCTTTCTTGTGTTTCTTTAATCAGGGCTAGCAAAGCTCTGAGAGCCCACCTCCTAACTGGTTGTTCACTGGGAAGAGTCAGACTTGAGTCACCCATCTGCAATATTAAAAAGTTCCCTGCTCCCCATATTTTTAAAACAGGGAACTATAACCTGACTTAAAGAAATTACTTTTTAAAACATCTTACTGACATATAACTCACGTAGCATACAATTTACCTTCTTATACAATTCAATGGTTTTTGGCATACGCATAAGGTTGCACAAACATCACAACTATATAATTCCAGCGCATTATCATCACACACTCACACAAAATTCCACACCCTTAGCCATCACTCTGTATCCATTTCCATGTCCAGCCTCAGCAACTACTACTGTAATTTCCATCTCTACCGATTTGCCTGCTCTGGCCATTTCACGTAAGTGGAATCATACAACAGCTGGCCTTTTGTGTCTGGTTTTTCAGTCAGCATGTTCCCAAGATCCATTCATGCCAAAACATTCATCATTAATACTTCATTCCTTTTCGTGGCTGAGTAATACTTCATCACATGGGGATACCACATTTTGTTTACCCATTATCAGCTGATGGGCATTTGGGTTGTCTGTACTTTTTGGCTGCTATGAACATTCACGTGCCAGTTCTTTAGTGGATGTGTTTTTAATTCCATTTGATATCATATTGGGAGTGAGGTTGCCAGGTCATATTTGATTATAGCCATCCTGGTTGGTGTAAGGTGGTATTTCATTGTGATTTTTTTGGATTTCCCTAATGACTAATGATGTTAAACATTTTCTCATGTGCTTATTGACTACTTGCATATATTCTTGGAAAAATGTTGATTCACATCCTTTGCTTATTCTTAAATTGGGTCATTTTTCTCTTTATTACTGGATTGTGTGAACTCTTCATACATCCTGGAAACAAGACCCTATCAGGTATAGAATTAGCAAGTCTTTTTCTAGTTCCGTGGATTGTCTTTTCTGTTTTTTTGATGGTATCATTTGCAGCACCAACAATTTTAATTTTTGTGAGTCCAACACATCTATTATTTTGCGTGTGCTTTTGGTGTCATGTGAAGAAATTATTGCTTAATCCAAGATCACAAATATTTACCCTTATGTTTTCTTTTATGATTTTATAGTTTTATCTCTCACATTTAGGTCTATAACCCCTCTTGAACTAACTTTGTGTATTGAGTGAGCCCGAGGTCCATCTTCATTTGTTTGCATGGGGATATCCAGGTATACCAACACTATTTATTCAGAGACATTATCTTTGACTTGTAGAATTTTGGGTACTGAAAGAGGCTCGCTGGCAAAATATTGTAGGGTGATTAGATTTTTCAAAAGCGTACGTCCAAATTCTGTGGTCTCACAGAAAAGACTACCTTTAACCGAATGGAAAAATAAAAAAGGAGAACAATCGCAGATGACAGCGACAACAGAAAAACAAAACAAAGCTAAAGGAGAAAGAAGACTCAGATGCTGGGGCCTGAAACTCTGATTTTGCCTGGATTCATGATATGAAATCTTAAGGGTGAGAAGTGCTCATCCTGTAGCCAAAGAAACAAATATGACCTATCCAGGAAGTAGCTCAAATATCCACCTGAACCCACCTTTGGCTATAGGTCAGGAAAGCACCCATGAATAAATGGTGCATGTGAGAGTTGCTGACTGCCATGTCAATGTGGACTCTCATCTCAGGCACCACCGTGGTCCCAGTGATGCAGGACCAAAAATACAAACAAACAAACAAACTTTTCATATCTCTGGTTACTTGCCTGACATCTCTTGTGAGACTTAGCCCTTCAGTCACTGCCTCCAAGAAATCCTTCTTGACCCCTGCAGCTGAATGAGATGTCTCTCCTAAATTGATTCCAGAATATCCTGTGCACTGTGCCATCACCAGGCACCTATTTTTATTATTTTTATAGCTGCCTCCTTAGGTATCGGTCATAGTCTCATGAACTCTGAGCTCCTAGCACTAAAGAACTGTCCTACATCTTAATATTCTGATTTATAGTAAATACTGAGTATTTAATAATGTTATGTAGGAAAGGTTATATGTATTTTTCTTTTCTACTGAATTCCCACAGGCTCATCAACTCAACCCATTAACCCCTTTCAGACAGGCTATATGCCCCGTCTTAATTAATGGCTCTACCATCTACCAAAAGGCTCAAATCAGAAATCTGACATGTACCTTATTTCATTGCCTTTTTTCCTGGTCCAAATTCACTTGGTGATTAAATTCTGTCAATTTTACTTCCAAAATACTGCCTGAATCCAATTCCCTTCTCTCAGCATTCCGGTCAGTCCCTGTTTCATCCCTCCATGACTTTGATATTGTTCAGCTATTATAAAGCTTCCTAAATGGCTTTTCTATTTAGGTTGATATCAGTCAATCTAGTCTCCTGTATAATTTCCAAATGATTTGTTTCTGATATGATCCTATTGGCTCACTCCTGCATAAAACTATTTAATGGCTCTTCCTTACCTATGGAATAAAGGACCAGGCTTCTTAGAATGGAAAAAAAAGGTCCTACTTTTCCTTAGCTAGAGCCATGCTCACCTCACACTTTAAAGTTCCAGAAATATCACGAAGTTTGTAGAACCCACTTCCCCACCCCATGTTATCACCACTACGCCTTTGTTCGCATTGTTCCTTCATCTAACATACGCTTCTTTGGCCTAACAATGTATAGGGTGCAGCTCAGCATCTTCTCCAAGAAACTGATCTGCAAAACTGACCCTGCATGATTATTTTTAAATGAGATTATATCTCCTACCAATCAAGAAGTTCTGAGAGTACACATTTTTCACCTTTGACACTTGGTTCTGGGCCTCAAATGCAACATGAGGTGCGTCTGGTGGCCTCATGCTGGAGCACTCCAAAACATTCTAATCTGGTTCTATTCTAGGCAGAACTCTCAAGATGGCTTTCCTCCCCAACATTCCTGTCACCTGGTTATTGAATCAAACACTGATCCAGCCAGTGCTGTGCTATAAAGAGATTTTATAGTTGTGATAAATATCCTAGGTCAGTTGAATTTAAAACAAAAAAGTTATGTAGGAGGCCTGATATGATTATGCGAGCCCTTTAAAAGGCACATGAAGAAGGGGAGTCAGAGAGATCTGAAGCCCGAGAAGGGCGCTAGTGTGTGTCGCTGCTGCTGTGGGGATGGTGGGGGTCACGTGAGAAGGAATGGGTGGCTCTAGGGCTGAGGGAAGCCCTGGCCAACAGCTGACAAGGAATTTGGGATCTCAGTCTCACAACCACAGGAAACTGGATTATAGAAATAACTGGAATGAATTTGAGAGTAGATTCTTCCCTGGAGCTTCCAGATTAGAGCCCAGCCCAACTGACACCTTGATTTTGGCCTTGTGAGAGTCTGAGCAGTGCATCCAGCTGATCTCAGCAGGACTTCTCCCCTACAGGACTGTAACATAATGCACTTGTGCTGTTGAAAGCCAGTAACATTTACGGTAATTTATTATGCATCGATAGACTACTAATACTAATTCCATATGCATATTTACCCAACATAATATTTCCTGTTTCTAATGTAAGCATAAATGAACTTTCAAAAACTAAAATTTATTTACCTGTTTCTTTTATATTTTCCTCCAAAGCAAAGACATCTTCTCTTTGTTAGTTCCCAATACCCTCTTTAGAAATTATTTCAAGGTTCTGGGAAAGATGAAAACCTGTCTCTACCACTCTATGCAGCCACAAAATCTGGAAAGAATACAGGTATAAAACCTACACAGAGCAGCTACCTAAGGACTCTGAAAAGTAAATATTAAAAGGTAGACTGGAGGTGACTGGATTTCAAAATACCACCAAAATGGTGGTGAGTTTCTCATTTCCCCTCTGTACCCCCAATCTGGAATACCGACACCTAGAAGTGGCCATTGGGTGCAGAAATAGGGAACATTAGGAGAAACTCTCTATTTCTGGCTTCCAGAAATGGAAAGGGAATTCCTAATGGTCAGAGGGACTATAAAAATCCTTCATTGCTTCCTTCTTTCTTTTCTTCATTCCCTTGTGCTATGGAAAACAGAAGAGCAGAAAATACTTCTCAGTTCATTTTAAGAAATCATTATTACTGATACCAAAGCCAGACAAAGACAATAAAAGAAAACTATAGACCACTATCCCTTAAGAACAGGGATATGAAAATCTTAAAAAAATTAGAAATAATATCCAGCAACATATACAATAATATACCTTAACCAAAAGGGGTTTATCCTGGGACTACACGGTTGCTTCAGTATTAGGAAGTCAATCAACGTAATGATATTAACAGCTTACAAAACAAAACGAAAACACATGATCATATCAATTGATGCAGAAAAAGCTTTTGAAAAGTTCAATATCCAACATCCATTTATGATAAGAACTCTTAGTAAACTATGAATAGAGAAGTGTAGCTAACATCACACTCATGAAGGACTGAATGCTTCTCCCCTAAGTTCAGAAATGAGGCAAGGATATACATTCTCACTACTCTTGCTCAATATAACATTAGGAGTCCTAGCCAATGTAAAAGGCAATAAACAAACAAACAAACAAAAAGATAAATAGCATGAACTTGGAAAGGAAGAAATAAAATGATGCCTTTGGACAGATTGTCCATGTAGAAAACTCCACAGAATCTACAGAAAAACTCTGAGAGTTAGTAAGTGAATTTGACAAGATTTTAGGATATAAGACCACCAGACAAAATCGATTTTCTATACACTAATTATGTGCAACTAAAATAAAGAATTTAAAACAAAAATAACATTTATAATAACTTCAAATAAAATAAATACTAAGGTATAAATCTAATAAAACATGTACGGAGTCTGTATAAGATGAAAACTACAAAATCCTAATTAAAAATAAAAAAAAGACCTAAATAAATGGAGAGAGATACCATACAGATAACACATGCATGGGTTCATGGAAGACTCAACATAGTAAAGATGTCATTTACCCCCAAGTTGATCTATAGATTTAATACAGTTCCAATAAAAATTCCAGTAGTATTTACTGTAGATACAGAGGAGCTGATTCTTAGGTATATATAGGAAAGCGAAGGAACCAGACTAGCCAAACCTCATTTTGTTTTTTAAAAAATTTTATTGTTGTTCAAGTACAGTTGTCGCCATTTTTCCACCATTACCCTCTCCTGCCCTACCTCCTCCCACCTCCCACATTCAATCCTCTGCCCCCCGTTGTCTTTGCCCAGGGGCCCTTTATCATGTTCCTTGACTTGACCCTATGTTGGAGGACTTACACTACTTGATTTTAAGACTTACTACGAAGCTACTGTGATCAATACAGTCTAGTCTTGGAGGAGGATACACATGTCTACCAGTGGAACAGAACAACTCCGGGAATAGAGAGGCCAAGCAAATGTTGTCAAATGGCTTTTGAAAAAGGTGCAAAGGCAATTCAAATGGATGTCCATGAGCACACACCCAAAACAGCACCTTGCGCTCAGCTTCATGCCTTATAACAAATTTACTCAAAACAAACCATGGGTTATAGGTCGAAATATAAAATGTAAATTGTGAAACTTTTTTAGGTGAAAATATAGGAGAAAATCTACAAGTGTCGGAGTTAGTAGGACTCTCATACATTGCTGGTATAAGGCAGAATTCTTATACAATACCCCCCAAAAAGCATGATTCATTTTAAAAATTCATAAATTAGACTTCCTAAATAAGAACCTTTGCTCTGTAAAGAGCAGTATTAAGAGAATGAAAAGATAAACTATTCGCTGAGAGAAAATATTTGTAAAACACATTATCTGACAAAAGACTTGTATTAAGAATATGCAAAGAACTTTCACAATTCAACAATAAGAAACAGCCTAATTTTAAAGTGGGCAGAAGACTTGTACAGACACTTTAACAAAAAGGTGAATGGTAGACAAGAATGTACAAGGACGTTCAGCATCATTAGTCGTTAGAAAAGTGCAAATTATAATGACAGTGAAATATCTGTTAGAATGGCTAAGATAAAAAGAATACTGATGATACAAAGTGTGGAAGGGGATATGGAGCTAGTGGGACTCCCACACATTGCTGGTAGGAATGCCGAATGACACGGCCACTCTGGAAAATATTTTAGCAGTTTCTTACATGACCTATATAACCCAGCAATATCACAGCTAGGTACTTATCATAGGGGAATCAAAACTATGTTCATACAACTTATTCACAAATGTTTAAAGTAGCTCTATTCTCAATTGCCAATATTGGAAACAACTTAAGTGTCCTTCAATAGGTAAGTCGTTAAACCGTGATACATCCACGTAAAGGAGCACCACTGGGCAATAAAATGTACTACAGATACATGTTAACAGCTTAGCCGAACAGCAGTATGTGAACGAAAGGAGCCAGTTGGAAAATGCTATATGCTGTATGACACTATTTGTATGACATCCTCAAAAAGGCAAAACAAACAACAAACAAAAGCCCTAAAGTGATGGAGAGCAGTAGCCCTCCCAGAGCAGGGTTCAGGGGAAGGTGTGACTAGAAAGGATTCCCAGGAGAGTTTTTTTTGGATTATGAAACTGTTCTATATCTTAATCATGGTAGTGATTACACAAATCTATACAAATGTTGAAATTCATAGAACTGTACACCAAAAGAGGACAATCTTATTGCATATTAATTTAAAAAATAAGAAAATTATTTCGATGTGTTAGAATAGTTTTCTTCCCACTCAATTTCATTATTTTTTACCCTCACAGGTGTTTCTCAAAAGGCTTAAGGGCTTGAATGTGTCCATGGCTCTGATAAGCAGGGGAGCCCACCTTAGGCCTAAGTGTTAAGAAACTAGGTCAGTTTTTCAGGTTTACTTTCCATTCCCTAGGGCCCCTCCAACAAGGTAGTAAAACATTTACCCTAACTAATGGTGACATCAGGGTAGCTCTCAGCAGAAGGAAAAGAAAACGGAATGCTACTACTAAACATTAGGGAAGCCACAGAACAATTCCCAATCTCACTAACACCAAAAGCTGAGACACATGAAAATTAGGGGCTTTAATTTAACACCTAGACTGCAGTCAGTTAAGCCAGTAAAATTCAAACGCACAGGTCACTCTGGCGTCATCCACAGTAGTTTAATTATGAGAGAGGATATATTAATTCACATGACTTGGTTTGTATTATAAAAAGAAATATGTACTAAACTCTAGTATATTCAGCAACCATCTAGATCAGCGATTTTCAACCGGTGTGCTGCAAGAATTTTTAAAACATGTAATACCTGACTATTTAGTCAGGGGCACTGAACTCTTTTCTCTTAGATTGTCAAATAAAAAAATGACAACAGCCGACATAACAATAGCTGTCTTAACAGTAGCTGTCTGGTGTGAATGAATCAAAACTATTTTATTTTTTTGTCATATCAACACAAAATACGTTTTTTGGTGTGCCACAGAATTTTAGTAATTCGTTTATAGGTGCCATGAAATGAAAAAGGTTGAAAATCACTGATCTAGAATGGTGAATTTCAATTATGACTCTATTTGAGTTACATTATTGACCTTATTCCACCAAATATAACTTTTTTGACCAGTCTGAAAACAGAAATATCCATTTTCCAGAGCAATGTCAAGGACAGCCCACAGTATTTATTCAGTACAAGCCTAGTAGCTTGAAATGGAAATGGCAGATCCAGAACGAATTATCAGTACATATAGCTGCCTTGTCTTGTTCTATCTTTATGAGTCATGAATCTCTATTAGGCCACAAGTTTATATATAACACTTAACCAGGGCTCTACAAATTTCAGAAATAAGAAAATCTGAAGAAATATTTTGGATCTCTATTATAAAGTTTGTCCCAAAGTCTCAGTATGATTTAAAACTTTAATAACTTTAAAAGCATAGTTGCTACAGAACTATTTTAAAAATCATCTGAAAGATTAATTATTTAAATTTCTTATAGATTTCTTCTGTTTCATTTCTTTGAAACGTGACTTCTAACTTGTGTGGTGCTGGCTTCTGGATGATCCTTTCTCAGACCAGTGCATTGGTGAAGGGGGACTTATTAGGATACTGTAGTCACTTGATCTGTGTCTCTCTCATGGTGTGAAGTCAAAACTGTTATATAGGTATCAAAATTTCATTCCTTGGATAATGTGAAACCTAGGATTACAAATGCAATCTCTCAGTCACTGAGCCGCAACTGATGAAAGTTTTTAAAGTTCAAAAATCTGGTAGAGCTGTGTATGTGGCACAAGACAGGTGTTAGATTAACTTTTTATAAAAGACAATGATATTGAAGCCATTTAAATAATTTGCCTTTTAAATGTTTTTCGTGCGTTTGTTTGTGTACAGGGCAATGTTTGTGCGTGGTGACCTCCAGTGGGCCACAGTGTCCGTCACTCCTACACCACATGCTGAGCCACATTCCTTGCCAAACACATCCTGTTCCATGTGTAAACGGAGAGGCCGGGGCAGTCGCATGTGGTCCAGTTAGGTAGCACTATAGGCCAAGAGCCTAAAAAGCAGAGCTGAAATGAGGCAATACTGTAATACTGCATATTGCTTTCAATAATACCAGTTCCAGAAGACAGGAAGCACAGACCAGAATGAGAAATACCACAAATGAAATAGCTCCCTTTACTGTGGTACACAGTCAATCGACCTGTGAATCCTTGAACAAAAATGATAAAGTCACGGTCACATCTGGTAAGTCAACAAATCAGTACTGTTATTTTTATTACACAGTGTCTCTACACTTTCAAATCCTTGAACTAGCTAGACGCTTTTTTGGTACAGTATTAGTGCCTTTACTGTAAGTATTTTCAGTCTCATAATTATAGGAAGATTATTCTTACAAATGAAAAAAGTTATGCAATAAAAGTTTAGCACTTTAAAGCATACGAAAGAAAAGTACAAACTGAGCAATGTAGTTTCTGGTCTTCATTTATATTTTTAAAAACTAAAAAGCTTTTTTGCACAGCAAAATATACCATCAATAAAACAAAAAGGCAACTAACCAAACGGAGAAAATATTTGCAAATGATTCCTCTGATAAGGGGCTAACATTTAAAGTACAGCCTGAATTCATAAAACTTAACAACAAAAAACCACACAATCCAATTAAAAAATGGGCCGAAGACCTGAACAGACACTTTTCCCAAGGAGACATACAAACAGCCAAGAGATATATGAAAAGATGTTCGACTTCACTAGCTATAAGGGAAATGCAGGTGAAAACCAGGAGATACCACCTCACACCTGTTAGAATGGCTATTATCAATAAGAAAACAAATAACAAGTGTTAAAGAGAATGAGGAAGAAAGGGAATCCTCATGTACTGCTCGTGGGAATATAAATTGGTGCAGCCTCTATGGAAAACAGAATTTTTTCCTCAAAAAATTAAGAATAGAGCTACCACGTGACCCAGCAATCCTCTTCTTTTGTATCTATCCAGAAATCTTGAAAACACTTATTTGTAAATATATACACACACAAACCATATATATATTACCCCTATGTTCACTGCAGCACTATTCACAATAGTCAAGATATGAAAACAGCGTAAGTGTTCTCTGGGTGATGACTGGACAAAGAAGGTACGGTACATACATACAATGGAATACTACTCAGCTATAAGAAAGGATTAAGTATTGCCATTTTCAACAACATGGACGGCCCTTGAGAATATCATGTCAAGTGAAATAAGTCATACTGAAAAGGACAAACAAAACAAACTCATAGACACAGGCAACAGTAGGGTGGTTATGGGGGGGAGGGGTGGAGAGAGGATGGAGAGGGTAAAGGGGGTCAACTATGTGGTGATGATGGAGACTAGATTTTGGGTGCTGAGCACAAAATGCAATATACAGATGATATTAAATTACATACCTGAATTTTATAAAATGTTATTAACTAATGTTACCCCAATACATTTAATTTTTAAAAATAGATTAAAAATATTAACTGCATTATTAAGATAAAAATGTTAAAGAAATGAACTAGAAAACTTTTATTCAACAGTTGGAGCTGTTTTATAAGAACTGGAAATAAAACTGGATAAAGAACCAGACATAGATTGTTAATGTGGACTCTACTCCAATTTCTCTCAGATTCTTGTTTTAAAGGATTTCAAATTTTTCCATAATCCTCATTGAACTTTAATAAATGGAATATTATCAAAGTTTAAATTTTAAGAGTATGCAGTAATAGAGAATCTCCCAGCTGAGTCATCTATTTCTCTGCCAGATCTAATTTCTCACTGTCCCTACAGCACATTCTGTATCTTGAACTTCCCCAGTAAACCCATGCCTGTCAATTATTAGATTCTAATTACCTTTCAAAACTTTCTGAACAGCTACCAGGAAACAGAATGATGGAATGGCTATTGAGTCAAAAGGAGATTAGACAAATACAAATAAATTACACTTATTTTATGCTCCCATCACCCAAGGAGATGACTTAATAGTGAAAGGAAAAGAATCATATTGTAATCATGAAATCAGAGAGGGAATTCAAGCCCCAGAGGTGATTCCCCTAAGTTTATGTTAATGTACACCTTGTGGGGGACCAAACATCAACTGGAAAAGTTTCCTGAAAACTGTTCCAGCTATTTTCTCATTTAAAATGTTCCAACTTCACTTGACCCATTAGTCATCATATTACTTACATTTATGATGTATTTTGAAATCTATTACCAAAAACCCAATGGATTCAATATGGCTTGTTATACCCAAATCATAACATTTATGAAAGAAAACTTCTTTGTTAAGTGCTTCTTCCTTTGGAATTTTATTTGCAGAGACTAAAAATTTTCAGACAAGCAAGGCTCACTAGGAAAGTCACTGCTTACATGCGTGGCTATGTACAGTCACAGGAATGATGTATCCATACCCCCCACCCCCTGCCACCCCAGTTTAGAGAGGTAAATGCAAAACACAGAACAAGTCTATGATCAAGACTTACTTCATACACAATAGTAACTCTAATAAAGATATTTTTTATTATTAGGTACATTTTTATTATTAGGTACAGCATATTTTTTCCTCTTATTCAGGTATTCGAATTCAGATTTTTGTTATGGTGTCCAAGTAAAGGTGCTTCTTATGATAAGGGAAGGCAGAGAATTAGTATTCACAGGCGTGATAGCTGCCCAAAAAATTAGATCAACTTGTTTTCATGGAAGCTGTGAAGTGTGAAGACCTCAGTGGTGGCAGAAATGAGTACTTCCACTAATAACAGCACACCAAGGGGAACTGGGTATGCGTTGTCCCATGTGGTGGTGAGGAGGCTCAGAGACAGGGACTGACACATGCCCTTGACCGGGTGAGCCCGTAGCAGCTCACGGTGCTTATCACTGGAGCCTGGGCATCACTGCTGCCAGCATAACTACTCAGGTACATATTCCTATGACCGAGCACTGACTTTTTATGATTGTATTGCCTTCATATCCAAAAGTGACAACATTAAAGTTCTGATTTTAGTGTAGTTGTACTGGTTTTCTAAAATGAATATATTAAACCGAACTCATCTAAATGAGCTTCCCTCTAAGTAGTCATCATAAAAGGCTAAGTCCATACCACTGCTCCAATAATTCTGGCAGCTTCTGGGCTGCCTATGTCCTTTTCCCCCCTCTTCTCAATGATGACATACACTCATCCTTGGAGACAGCAGATTCGATATTTGGGAACGGCCTAATGTTGTTTTGAGATAAGGGAGAAAGGATTCCAGACTGAGGGAAGATTAAAAACATAGAAAAGCCAATTCACAGTGGCTTCCACGGCCAATGATGAGACAATTTGAACGTCATTAAGAATAATGAGTTCAGAATAATAACGAACAACTGGCCACCTTTGAAAAATGCTAAAAAGCCAACTAATTTTTCCTGCTTTACTGAGGTATAATTGACAACTAAAATCATAAGATACTTAAAACGTGCATTGTGATAACTGATGTATATTATGAAAATAACCTTCCCATCTAGAAAACCAACTCATTTTCAAAAATGGGTAAAGGACAGAAGTAAGCATTTATCCTACTTTTCTTAGGTGGACAATATTACTCAGTAGGTGATTGAATGTTTCTCTTTATAGAAGTATTCTAACTAACATATGAAAAAGGAATGCTAGACTGAAATTATTACTGTTAGCAACCTCCACTGAATTTAGTCTTTGAGCATCAATGGCTGTTAACATCACAAAAAGAGATCTTCAGACATTATGTGCCTCGCGATGAAACAATATAAAACCTTTTTACAAACCATCTTGTTTAAAACAGAAAAAACACCTGAATCAGATTACTTCCACTACCAACTTATATGCAGGAAATATATAAGACAGGAGCACAGACAAAACCCAAATTATGATAAACTACAGAACAAATGATGTGGTTTCTTAAATATATACAGGGCAAGGGATGAAAAAAGATAGAGGGGGGAAAACTATTGGTAAGAGAAAGTTGAGAGACACAGCAACCAATAGTGATGCACAGACCTTATCTGGTGCCTGGCTATACACACCCTCCCCCCCACCCCCCGCCCCACACACACATTCACACACATTGTGATATTTATGAAATAACTGCAAATTTGAACAGTAACTGGATGTTTGATGATATTGAAGAATTATTACCTTTAGGTTTGATAAGTGTTATGGTTATGTTTTTAAAAGTGCTTATCTTTTTGAGATATATGCATGTTCAGAAAGTATCCAGCCATGTACTACGAAAGACATTCACTGACATTTACTGAAGAAGATACAAGATACAAGGAACATTGTACATAGGACAAGTACGCCTCAGTCCCCTTCAAAGTAGGCACCTTGGGACCTCATAGTTCTCCCAGCATCTCTTCCACTGTTCAAAACACTGTGCAAAATCCTTTGCTGGAATTGCCATCAGCTGCCCCATGTATTTTCCTGAATCTCATCGATGGTCTAAAATCTCTTCCCTTTCAAAGGTGATTTTAGTTTTGGGAAAGGGCAGAAGTCACAGGACACCAAACCTGGGCTGTAGTGGGGCTGAGTCACCTGGGTTATCGGATGTTTCACCAAAAACCTCTGCATGAGACGTGATGCATGAGAGGGCGTGTTGTCGTGATGAAGCCCAACAACAGCTGCCCACAGCGCGGTCTTCTGAATCACATGAATAGTTTCCGCGGAGGAATGTTCAAACTTAATGCGGAAAATGTGAAGCAGATTCATTGTTCTACTTACTCAAGTCATCTTAAATGCGATGGCCACACAGTACACATGCTCACTCAACAGTATCTACCGTCCTCACTGACTAGTGCAGTGAAGTTGTCATTGTTCACGCATGTGCACTCCAGTCCTCTCTCCTTGGCTGCCAGGTTACATTGATGTCGCATGAACCATTCTTGTTATATTAACAATGGCTGGACTTTCTCCGAAGAGGTCTTGTTTGTGTGCATGTATAAAATATTACAGATGATATGATGCACGGAATTTGCTTCAAAATAATACAGAAGGTGAGGAAGTGGGTAGGAGTGTTTAAGAAACAAAACTGGGCAAATGACAACTGCTTAAGCAGGAGGTCCTTATACTATTCAGTCTACTTTAGTATATGTTTGACAATTTCCATAATCTAAAGTTTTAAAAAGATTAATGATGTCTGTGTCTATGAGGTGGGGACTGGGTAAGGAGGGTGAAGGGTTTAGGCAAAGGGAGAAAAAAGAACGACTCATGGACACGGACAACAGTATGGTGATTGCCAGGGGACGGGGGAAATAGAAGATAAAGGGGGGGATGAGTGGTGATGGAAGGAGTCTTGACTTTGGGTAATGAGCACACAACACAACATACAGATGATGTACCGTACAACTGTACACCTGAAACCTATATAATTTTATTAACCAATGTCACCCCGATAAATTTGATAATAAACCAAAAAAATAAAAAGATAAATGAGTTTGGTATACGAAGAAGTGATACTGGAAGATAATTTCAAACCATTAAAGCCCTCTCTTCCCTCTTCAATTTCAAAAGCTGATCTTTCTAGCTTCATGGAGAAAGTTAAAACCATTAAGTTTCTCTCAATTACTTGCTACCAAACTGAAAAACTACCTGCATATACCATTTTCCTTCCCTTTCTTAATCTGTCATGCTTCTCTAACCTAAAACCTGTTTTTTTTTCACATGCATATTGGATTCTTCTTCCCAAATTCTAAGGAACCCACCTTTATCCTTTTTCTTTTTAGTTTATCCAACTTTTCTTGCAACTGGATTCCTCTTGCTAATATTTAAACATGAGAAAGCCTGTCTCTTTCAGCATAACAATAAAACCCACAAACCCTGATTCCCAAATGGTCCTTCATATACTACCTTTATTATTCTTCACAGCCAAGCTTCTTGGAAGAGTTACTTATACTCTCTGCTTCTACTTTTTCCCCTCCAGCTTACTCAATGCATTCTAGATTAGTGTCCATCCAGGTGAGTCCAGGGGAAAAACACTTGTCACAATGTCGGTAAACCCATTAGGTATTTTCGAATTCACATTTTCACTACTTGACACTGTTGAGGACTTCTTCCTTTTGAAACCTTGGTTTCTTTTGACATTACAACACTCTCCAAACTTTGCTCTTAGACGTCAGTTTACCTTCTAGGCTCCTCCTCCTCCTGGCTAGAAAATACTGATGGGGCACCTTTAAGATGAAGTCTTAGGCTCTTTTCTCTATTCCTCTGTATGCTTTCCTTGAATAATCTCCTCTGTGACCATGGCTTGAATTAGCACCTATATCCCAAAGACTCCAAAATCTCTAATCCTTTATCAGCAATCTTAGTGTCACCTGTGAGCTCCAGATATGTATGTACAATTGCCACCAATACCACATACCAAGGCAACTTGTCGTGATCTTTCCCTACTTCCACAAATTGTGGAGGACAGACTGTTCCATGATGTGACCACTGTCTGTCCTGTGAGCTGGACCTGGACCAAAAGAGAGACTACTTTCTGCAAACCGCACCGAGACTATCTGATCATAACTGATGCTCACTCTGATATACATCAGCTGCCCTCCCTTGCCTCCTGCTATGTGCTGGCTTCTGAATAGGTTGTTGTCCTGACCTGGTCAAGCATGTGAAGTACTTTTCTGTATGTAGTAGTGTTCACATACTATTACTCATGACCATCCCCTCCGCCCCCCATATCCACCCTATATAATTCCTTGGCAACTGCCAAGTAGCATGGAAATCTACTTTGTCTTGTAGCTTCCAAAGACAAGCCTTGAATGTAAGTTTCCCTTAATAAATTCTATTAATTACTAGACAGAACAGCCTTTCTTCTCCAGTTGTCCTGCTTTCCACTCAAAGACACAGACTTTCGGTCTCAGGTCTTTCCCCAAAGCTTGTGTATACAGACACAAGTAAAACGAAACAAAACAAAACAAAACAAAAAAACAAACCCAATGTGGCACTCTTCAAGTATTTCCCATGCCAGTTAATAGGATTACCATCTGCTGTAATCACCATGGGCTGCCATAACAAAATACCATGGACTAATTTACACAACAGAAATGTATTTTCTCAGTTCTAGGGGCTAGAATTCTGAGATCAGGGTGCCAGCATGGCTAGTTTCTGTTGAAGGCTGTCTTCCTGGCTTGCAGATGGCTGCCTTCTCAGCGTGTCCTCACATGGCAGAGATAAGCAAGCTCTCTGAGGCCTCTTCTTATAAGCATACTAATCCCATTATGAGGGCTCCACCCTCATGGCCACAACTGAAACTAATGTATCTTCCATGGGCCCCACCTCCAGATACCATCACACGGGAGCCTGGGCTTCAACATAGGAATTTTGTGGCAATACAATTTGGCCCATAGCGCCATTCACCCAATGAGAACAGTCAGAAACCCAGAAGTCATGCTTAAATCTTACCCTCTATCCCCTCCACTCCATTGCCACTGTCTGTGGATTCTCCCTCCCCAACATCTACCAAACCTTTCAGTTTCCCCGTGTATATCACCATACCCTGGTTCAACCTACCATTATCTCACACCAGTATGACGGCAATATTCTCCTAATTGGTCCCTTGCATCTATTCTAGCCCCTCTTATCTCTTCTACATCCTGCAACTAGAGTCATCTTTCAAAATGCAAATCTAACCATATCCATACACACATAAACACACACATACCCCTCCCCACCACATCCATGTCCTGCTTAAAGCTCTTTAGTGGTTCCCCAGTGCTCTTAATATAAAAAATCTAAAATCTGTTACTATGGCCAGCAAGGCCGGGTCTCTGCCGCCCCCTTCACCCTTACCTCTCACCACTGTTCCCTCATGCTGCCCTGTAGTCACTTTCTTCAATGATCTCTCTCCCCCAGGGTCTTTTGCACCTTCTCCCAGAAATCCTTCTACCCCTCCATGTCCTTGGTTACTTTACTCCTTTTAACCCTGTGGAACTCAGTTCAAGTGTAGTTACTCAGAGAACTTCCCCATAATCTTTACTTTTTATGAATTTACAGAACTCCATGATACTTGTTAGTTTATGGTTACATATTACTTTGTGTGGTTATTTGGTAATCAAATTCTATCTTTTCTGCTACACTGTATACATTTATTGAGAGAAGGAATTGTCTGTCTTTTGCTCACCACTATGTTTCCAGGGCTTAGAATGACACTTGGAACACTGTAGTTGCTCATAAACACTTGTGAAAGTAAAGAAAGAATTCCACTGGGGATTGCACCCATCATTTTAGAATCTGATGGGATCTTAGAACAAGTCTCTTATGTTACAAAAGGAGATGCCGAGGTTCAAAGAAGTAAAACGATTTTATTTAGGATTGTTTGCTTAGTGACTGTAAGCCTAGATTGTCCAGGTGGCACCAGATCACGGACCGCTCTGAAGGCCAAGAGGGGTGTGACGGGATGAACTGAGGGAGGTGGGCAGTCAAGGCTCATGAGTTTGGCGGGGGAGGCTAATCTGGCAAGGACACAGGGGACAGGATTATTGAATAAACGGAGAGTCTGAGGCGAGGACTGCCCGGAAACAGACTGAGGAAGCAATCAGGGCATAAATCTACCCCAGGAAGGTAGCAGGCACAATGAAGGACGCTTTCGAAAGGAAAACTAAAAGGACTTGGAATAAAAAGAAAGATATGAATCCAAGATGATAGTAAAGTTGTAAGAGGATGTGAGTGGAATAACGCTGCTCTGTACAGAAATTTGAAGATTATATACTAAAGGGCAGAAATGAATAAGGAGAGGGGAGAAAAGTGGTTTAGCTGATGGCTGTTATTTTAAATAACTAAACATACCTAATAGGCAGATGGAGAAATAGTCCTGGAGTTGAGTAATAGGTCAAAACTAGAACAGGCATTTGGGAGTTGTTAGCTTAAAAGACAGCGGAGGTTATCATTTCTACCGAGCAGGTAAGAACAGAGGGTCAAGGCTGTGTCCTTGGGAAGGCAGGGGCTAGAGAGTTAGGGGATGAAGAGCTGTATGTAAACAATGCTAGCAAACTTTCTAAGTTACTTAGAAGCTAGATAATGTTCTTTTTCTCTTAGCCTATGCCAATGATCCTCCTTTCCTTCCATAGAGGAATGAGTTCTGACAGGACTAGAGTACATGAAGAAATGAAAAATCTAAAAATTGTCACACCACTGACTTCCCTGTGGGAGACCCTGTGCTGGCTTCTGACCATCTCGCCACCCCCACCGCCAGCTTCTGTGACTCTTTGGGTCCTGTTACTTAGCCAAGTGCAGTCCCCTGGAGGGGTCACTGTCAGCCAGACCTTTAAAGAAGATTTACAGTCCCTTTATTCTACAGTGCTGGAAAGTAACTGATATGGCTCACTGACTCTGTGGTGGAAAACTCGGTATTAAAATCAGGTTATTCTCTGAATAAAAGGAAAATGTTTATTAAAAATCAGTTAATTAAAAATCACTAATTTTTCTAATTCCTTTGTAAAATCCAAGTTACAATTGAAATACTAAGGTTGAAATAATGAGGGGACTTCCTGTATTTTAAAATTTTTGGTCCATTCCCTATTTCACATTCTGACATCAAGTTTACTGTTTCATTTTGATAAATCATGGGGAATATAAACTACATTAATGTAATGCTGATGCTGCAAATTGGAACCCATAAAACTCAGGAAATGTAAAAGTCAAGGTTCTTACAGTTTTATTAGCTAGTTTACATTTTTTAACTGTAGAAGATAGCCTGCCAGTATGGCTGTAAAACTGAATTTAGATAAAGACGGGACTCCAATGATTAGATTATGGTCCGTGGCCCTATTTCTGGAAAGAGAAAAAAGGCAAAGGGTTAACTACTGGGGCTATATTAAGAGAAATAAATTTCAATGAGCTTCTTAAGATGCTTTCTTTCACTTTGAATCTTCTTGCATTTAAAAATCCTATCATTTATTCTTCATTTACCATTCTGGAAAAAGTCAGGAGGCTATTTGGGTCATCTTTTTCAAGTATTTTACTTCAACTGAACCAGTCACCTTCAAGGTATGTCTGAATTAATCTCTACTGAGTAATGGGGTTAGGAGTCAAAGAATATATAAAGCAGTGTTCACTAAAAAAGGAAAAACATTTTTAAAATATATGTATTGGGGGTAAACAATGTAAAATTTCTACTTTATATTCATATAAATAAACCTGTTTGAATGGTGTGTTATGTATCTGAGTTTTTTAAGTAATATTTTACATTATTTAAGTAGATATTTCTGTTCAAATCAAAGATATTTGTGTAAATGGGATATTTAGGATATCCTGGAATTTTTAAAAGTAAAAATTAATAGTATCTTGACCTATTGCACAGTAAGTTAATCCATAAAAATATGAAGAAAACAATATTTAAAGTAGGACTCAACCAATTAAAAGTCAAATAAAAAATCAAACAAAACCAGAGATGAAACCAATCAAATATTAGAATGACATCATAAATATTGAAAAATACATAAATAAATTAATGGATGGGTAAAACAAAAAGAGACTAAAGAAATAATTTTATTAAGAGAAAAGTATTAGCACCTCTGTATGTCAAGTAGAGACACCATGCATATTAAAATAAAAGAAATGTGAAATTACACTCATAACTTTGTGTTTGCTATAATTAGGTTACTTAAATTATATGAAGATTGTGGTATGCTAATTCTAATAAAAATAAATTATGTGAGAATGTTGTCCCATTTTGGCATATTTTTTCTTTGTTGTCATTTAAATGTCATTTTATGGCTACAGTGACAGTGTTCAAAAATATGCCTGCAAAGGAACAATGAAAAAAATACCAGGGAGCTCAAATGTTTTTGCAAATGACCTTGGTTAATTAGAAAAATCTGCACCCTTCCCCGTTCTTCTTCTCACGTGTCAGCTCTCATTAAATTAAAAAAAAAAATCTCATTTCAAAGTTAAGAAAGCCTATGGTTAACAAAACTTTTAAACTGGGATCAAGTGGGCACATTGCTGTGTTTCTGTATGATGTCATACCAAGCAGTTCACAGCTGAATTTGAATTTGGGAAAAGCATGAATGATTTTTCAATATAAGGAATATCTGATCTAATGCTAATTTTTTCTCTATAGGCTAACTGTGCAGGGAACAGGTGGCCCTGCTTTCAATTAAGGAGGGCTAGCATGCCAGTGTGAGGCCTGGATTAGTTCACCTTCTCATGGGGAATTTTCCTCGGTTGGGAATGGATTTATTATGGCTTCACACATGGAATAGAGCTCATGTCAGCTGAGGGCAGTGACACATCATATGATTCAAATTAACCTGCTGTGGACTGTTCCGCGGGGCTTAGATTGTGTATTAAAATGACGACATTTTAAAAACAGCTTGAAAGAAACCAGGATTGCTGAACTGCAATGGTTCCAATTTGTTCCAACTAATCTATCACCTGCTGGAGATATTATTCTAGTGGGTTTCTGGTAGCTGCTGTTTCCCAGGTTTCTCCAAGCCACTGACCTCGCTAATGGGGACAATTGTTGCCTCTGAAGGAAGGAGGCGGGGGTTGAGAGAGCTCTGAAGGGGTGTTTGATGTTGAAGTTGGGACCTACCATTGCTCTAAGGTACTATTCAGTGAACTGAGGAAGCGAATACTCAAGAACTTGAATTATTTTCCCAAAAACAAACGCTAAAGAGCATCATTTTATCACTTTGTTTAGATAAAATAATTCCTGAAAAAATGTGAAAGGCTGATTTCAAAAGCTGTTAAGTTCGCAACTTCATGAAGAAAATTTAAGGTTAGGTAGTTATAATCAGTATGTCCTCTACTCTTCAGGGTCATAACTTTTACTGTTACTGCAGCCATAATTCAATAGCAAGAAAAGAATTAATGAAAATACACTATTTTAAAGATGTAGCAGAAAACATTCTTTGGGAATGATACTTAATAACATGTGCATATAGGTAAAAACTAATGTTAGTAAATAATTCGTACTGCTAATACTGCATAAAATTAGAAGCAATATTTGCAATACTAAAAAAAGCTTTTTTTTTATTTTTAAGAAAAGGAAATAGTATTGGAGAATATTATAAAGCTGAAGTCTCTTCCCCCTGTCTCAGCATAAATAATATTCCTCTTAATATATTATTACCTAAGATCTGGAAAAATGTAATTTTCTTGAGTTGATAAAAATCTATAAAATAATACAGTCCTAAGGCAAGACAGGCTTTAATGTATCCTATTATTCCTATTGATCTCTAAATTAGTATAAAATGGCAATCTGGCTGTGTAGGGAGAGGATATAGTTATTCTATGGATTAACACCTACTTATATATACTTTAAATGACAAACAGTTTACAGTAAGGCTGTGTTTGTCTAAGAGTAAATTCTGGAGCAGTTCAAGTTTGTTAGTTTAGTGCTTTAGTGGAATCTGGCACAGCTGATACATCCTTTAAACTAATCTTTCCTCAAATAATTTATGCAAGAAAAGTACTCTTGGTTAAGAGACTTAGAAGTGCTGGATTCTTAAGACTCTGAAGAACTTAAACCATTCACTGAACATTGTTTTCAATTTTTCATTAAAAAGTACCATTTAAAAAAGCCACTCATCATTCTATGTATCATTCTCCTCTCCTGTGCCCCCAAATGTCTGCAGTTTTGCCCTCAATACCTGTAACTGATGGTATTAAGAAAATTACACACACACACAATTTTTTCACATGAGTCATATAAAACCTTGGTACAAAAAGTGAGTCTCCAGACTAATAGCATCCACTTCGACTGGGAGCTTGTTAGAAATGCAAAATTTCATCCTTACCTTCTAGGACTATTAAATCACAATTTTAGTTTAACTAGCTCCCCAGAGATGCTTCAAAAGCACACTCAAGTTTGAGAGGCACTGCTGTAAAATAACTATTTCAATTCATTTATTTAAAAGTTTGACTCTCCAGACAGATTATCATTATTACTGAATGAATATAAGATTAGAAATGGCATATATGTAATTTCCAATATAAAAAAGTATAAGAAACACAAAGCAACTATTTTTAAAAATCACATTTCTACTACACGATTGCATTAAATTCTAGAACTATAAACATGCAATTTTTTATTCATTCATTGACGTGTGTCTTAAAACTCAATTTATTTGATTGCTATGAAAATATGGTAAACAATTTACCATTAATTTGCAGATCCCATTCCTTTTACAAACAAATCAATCAAATGTAAACTAGAAGAGAACTTTCTAGTCAAAGTGAGTGAAAGACTGCCTAAAAACAAAAGAAATTTGACATTAAGAAAGAGAAATAAGAGGTAAGCCAGGTCTCCCGGTTACTTGTCCATTAAACTAACCATATGATCTTACCCTATTTCATCCATTCTAACATGTTCAGTTTTTCACATGTGAACAACACTGAAGTCAGGAAGTGTCCTGCAACTGATGTAATAAGAAAGAACCATAACATAGCTTAAACAGCAGATATTTTTTCTTTTTCTTAGTGGTGTATCAGATCTTTTCTCCTACCATTGGTGGTGGCTTGGATTCGATGAAATACAGTACTTAATACTCACTAACTGAGGGTTAGGACTCAGACTCCTCCCAGTCCATCCATCATCTTACCCCAAAGGCTTCTTCCACTTTAATGACTCCCTAAGCCTTCATCAGCTTCTAGCTTTCCTTTGAGTTTTTAAAACCAAGTGTAGATACTTATAATGATTAGAAATAATTCTTCATATGTCCCCACTTCTAAATCCCATCAACAGATAAAGATGCTTAAGAACTGAACCCCAGTGAAAGGGTCAGTGCTGACGGTTTCAGGTTCTGTTTACTGTGGACATGACGGCAGGCCACCTTCTCCATCTTTAGTCATAGGTCATAAGTGCCCTGGCACGCCACAGCACACAGACTCAGCCAGGTCCATGCATCAAAATGCATGCCTTTCAGAGTATGGCTAGAGATCTGAAGATAATGTAGCATCATTGTTTTAGATTCTTAATGAATGACTACTATGTTCTGAAGTCCTTTAAGTATAAAATAAAATAAAAACAGAAATATAGTATTTTCTGTTAAATATTGAGTTGGCCAAAAAGTCTGTTCAGCTTTTTCCATAAAAATAATGTATTTTGCTGTGTATAATGTGCACCCCCATTTTTTGCCCAAACTTTCAGGAAAAAAATCTTTTGTTTTGATTTTTTAATTCTATTTTTAATTTATATTAAAATACTTGTTTTTTTTTGTGCTACAAAGGAATATTACCATTTATTTTTGAACATATTATGGTTCAAGAAATTTTATATAACAAATAATTACAACACACAAGAATAGGTATAAGCTATTTTAGGTACTACCCACGTATAGTGTACGTCTCCTTTTTCTCTCAAAAATTTGGGCAAAACTGTGCATTAGACATGGCAAAATATAGTAAAAGACACAGTTTTCATTTTTACCAATAACTTTATTGATATGGACATTCTGAGCATGTCGGTTATGTCCCGCATGGTATAATGTTGACTGTTCTCAATTAATGTCTTGATTCGATGGTTATCAACTTCAGCTGGCCTACCCGACCATGGAGCATTGTCCAGTGAGAAATCTCCAGCATGAAACTTCGCAAACCATTTTTTACATGTTCAGTCAGTCACAGCACCTTCTCCATACACTACACAAATCTTTTCTTTTTGCATTTCAGTTGCCTTTTTACCTTTTTTGAAATTAAATAAAGCATAATATGCCAAAAATTTTGTATATTTTCTTTCATCTTCAATATTAAAATGGCTACACAAAAATTCACCAGTTTTGATTTTTTTTAAATGCATGCAGATATGACGGCTGTCACAACAATCTAACAAAATTGTTTTGGATGAAGTTAAAGACAACTTAAGCACTACTACAGTAATCTTATGGAAAAAAAACAAACTCTTTGGCCAACCCAAGAGACAGCTAAAATTTCACCGAGGTGAGGAAATAATAAAAAGATGAGAGGGCAGAACACGAGATGAAGGAAGAACCACAGTAAGAAAAAGAAACAGGAGGATGAAGGTAAGGGAAAGGGAGGAAAAATCTTTAGTTGCACTACAATTAGTATAGCACAGAAGTGATCTAGGTCTTTGGAATCAAAGATCTGGGTTTTACTGGATTATCTGCCGCTATGCCCTTGGGCAATTTACGTCACTTTTCCTTATTCATAAAATAGGCATAATTATAATGCCTACTCCTTGGGTTATAAGAGTGTGTAAAACACTAGCACTTGGAGCATAATAAGCATTCAATATACTTTGATATCTGGTTGTATCTATCTAAACTTAGTATTAATATATTTCAAGTACTTTGCTAAGCATTTGATATAAGTGTATTTATGCATTTAATCAAATTTATCTGTATACACTATCTTATGTATGTATATTATGTATCTCATCCATCCATCCACCCACCCACTGATCTATTTTATTCTTTTCATTTATAGGTAAAGTGTATAGGAGATTATATTAACTGCTTAAGGTCACACAGTTAATTGGTAGAAAAGGTAGAAATAAAATCCTGGGTCTCTGGCTTCCAGTCAATTATTCTTTATTTGTTAACCACATTTTGTCAGACTAAAGGTAAATTTTAATGCATGTTAATATTTGCCTTTTGATCTCTATAATGGGTAGCCTAAAAAGAGTACATTTCTGGAAATCAATTATCTATTCATTTTTGGCAACGAATAGCAAGATTCCTAAGAGACCCTATGTGCACATTCATATACTCTCATGAAGAAAAAGTACATACATTTGAACTATGCCTTTCTTACCTGGTCCATTAAGAAAGTCTTTAATTTGCAGTATTACAAGGGAAGGTGGAATACCGCTTTTGCTGTCTATTTCTCCAGGCACTGTCTGCAGCCAAACCGTGCAGTAATCAAGGGCTTCAGGCAGGGTCTTCCCAGGATCTGAAGGGACAAAATTAAAATTAAAAATGTCAGTTACTTCACACACATTTCCTTTTGTGGTAAGAGTGTTAGCTGATAAACAAGAAAAAAAAAGTCTGGTTAATTGTTGCATGTAACCTTCATTGATTCATTTGTATACATATAGTATATTCATTTGCAAACACAAGTACTTGTGTGGAGAAAGAGAAGATTTCTTTGTACAAGGTGAAAGGATAAAACCATGTTTTCCAGAACCAGGTCCAAAAGGAAAAGACATTTCAAATCTTAACTCATATCATCTTTGAGTGAAGGTAAGTTTCTGTTGTACTCTGAGCTGCTGACCATTAACAGTTGAATAGTTGGATTTCTTTTTATTTAAAGTGGGATGTTGGAAACAAATTAAAGAAAAAAGTGCAACCTTTTCAGCTTTAAAAAAAAGGCATATACATGTTCAAAGAAGCAGTAGAGTAGTACTACTTAAGGGTTATTTGATCTGTTTCGGAGTTTTACTGACATTACAATCACTTTTTACTGCTAGGCTTTTGAAGTTTAACTTCAGTAGCTTTCTCATAACCTTCTTTAATGATAAAAATTGGTCAATCTTTTAATAGTCCCAATTATAACTAAAACTTGACTTTTTCTGGTTAACTTTTTCTATTAAATACTGTGTATTTATAAAATCTTTTTCTCTATTTAATATTGTATGTGTTTTTAAAAAAGCATTTTTTTGCAAACAGATGGCAAACGGAATTTTCTTTTTAATGTTTAGCAAGCCAATTTTTATTGCAATAGCTCTTTAAATAAAAACGACTGCTGTATCTTGGCATACAATATAGTAGGCTTTTTAAAAACTTCTAAATATTCACAGTTTTTCTTCAGTTTCAAGATTGTTTTACTCTCTGTGTTTTAATGGCCTCCGAATGTCAATTTTATAGAGATGTTCTTGCCATGGAGTCCATCTATTCCATTTTCAGTTGATTTGAAATGTGTTATTAAAGTGTTATTTATTTTAGGTTTTATTGATTGGATTGCTTTCAAGAATAGCATTTACATACAGTATATTATATTCAACATATGGTTATATAGTATTACTGTCATATGTGAACTGGGCATATAAATTCTGCCTTGGAATTTGTATTTCCTGACCTTATCATGTGATCCTTATGAAATTTGGCACATATGAACCTTTATGTGATTTCAAAGAAAATACTGAAAGCAATTGATCGTGACGTTAGATCTATGTGGTAAAGATCAAACACTAAACTAGTGCATTCTTCTCTTTTTATATGATCAGTGAATTTAAAGCAGTGAGAATATGCATAGTAGATCCATTACATAGTAACACTATACTGTTCTCTCTGGTGAAAGGATGGCAAATGTCTGTTGCTGGGAGGATCTATAATCAGTTTGTAGGAGCTATGTAATCTGCCAGGACCTGAGTGTCTATTTCTAGGGCCTTGCACATGCAGCCATCATAAAGAAGCTGTTATTATAAAGTAAGTGGTACTGTCCCAGCTGTTATTATAAAGTAAGTGAAGAGATATAATTCTTTATTTTTAAGAAAATACAGCCTAGCGATAGAACAATAATCTAACAGAGAAAACAGATGCAGGTAAAGTAACTAAATAATGAACAGAGATAAATTCAATTGATGTCGAAATATTAATATGTGTTAAGAAATTGTCAAGTAAAACTTAGGATGATAAGCAAAGCAAGTTATAGGAATTAGGTATCCAAACTTGTATGACAGAATAGATATCGTTAATATATAGAGTTCACATAAGTAATGATATTAATAGAAAAATGGGTAGAGGATAATCAATTATTAAATGAAGAAAATTAATAAACAAGAAACAATTAATAAATGAAGAAAAACAAATAGCACATAAACATTTAAAATATAAACATTAAGAATATTCAATCTTATCAATAATCAAATAAAATAATTTTTAAATAATTTATTTTATTTAATTATTTAATACTTACTTACTTATTAAAATAAAAATATTTCACCTATCAGGCTAAGACTGAAAAAAATTGACATCTGTGTAATATACACACACGCACGCATGCACACTCTCCTGTTTAGAATCATAGCAAAAAGTAGAAAACAACCTAGATGCCTATCAACAGATTAATGCTAAATAAATAATGGCAATACGTACAATTATTTAAAGGATAGGATCTACATGTAGTGACATAAGAAGACAGATATTTTATATTGTTAATAGTAAAAAACAAAGCAGGGTGAGCATCTTGTCATTTATTAACTATTTAGAATTTCTCTTCTAAAAAATATTTATTCATATTTCCATTGGTTCCTTTTTCTTAATAATTTGTAGGAGCTCATTATATATTATGGATGTTAAAATTTTGTTTGCCATGTGTAGCAAATGTTTCCTCTTGGTGTATCAGTTGTCTTTCAACTATATTCCAATGCTTGTTGCATGACACATTTTTTATATATGTGGTAAAAAATCTATTAACTTTTATTTTATGAATTTATTCCTAGGGGCTTATATATTTTCCTGTAGTTTCTTAAAGAATTTTTAAGATTTTGTTTTCACTTTTAGCCATTTAATCTTTCTGGAGAGTGCTGTTTTATGAAAAATAGAAAAAAATCTTCTCAGCCTCACTACTAATCAAGCACATATACAAATTAAAACAAGAGAACAATTTTTCATTCATAAGATTAGTATAGATTAAAAGGGCTGATAATATCTTTTGTGGGGGAGGAGGAGAAATGGATCCTCCCCAGTTTGGTGGATGAGTGTGACTGCAGTGTTTTTGCATGGACGGGAGAGTGCGGAATGAGTGTCTGTCAAAACTCTGAACGCCCAGGCCCTTGTAATCAATCAGAAAGAGGAACTGTAGCACTCTATTTTAAAGAAATGCTTAAAAATACATAGGTAAATCTCCAAAGAAGTTGACTATAGCATCATTTGAATTTTAAAAATGAGGGAAAAATGAAACTAAGTAGAGAAATGGTAAAATAAACTATGGCTATACTGTGAATACTGGATAGAATACTGTGCTGGCACGACTCACAGTGTGCTTTGATGGAGGACTGGATAAAGGAGATGTGGTGCACACACAGAATGGAATACTACTCAGCCATAAGAAAGGATTAAGTATTGCCATTTGCAACAACATGGATAGATGTTGAGAGTATCATGCTAAGTGAAGTAAGTCACACTGAAAACAACAAGAACCACATGATTTTACTTGTATGTGGGATATAAAACAGAAAGCCACAAATGAACAAACAAAAACAAACAAAAAAATACCTCG
Organism: Mormoops blainvillei; assembly: GCA_004026545.1. Taxonomy (NCBI): domain Eukaryota; kingdom Metazoa; phylum Chordata; class Mammalia; order Chiroptera; family Mormoopidae; genus Mormoops; species Mormoops blainvillei. The sequence goes on along the minus strand of PVJD01000635.1, from coordinate 331,187 downwards.
GACACTGACAACAGTATGGCAGTTACTTAGAGGGAAAGTAACCCTTAGACAAGTGTAGGGTGAGGTTGAAAAGCATTAAGGGGATCAACTATACAGTGATGAAGGAGAGTAAATTTTGGGTGGTGAGCACACAGTGAAATACACAGATGATGTATTACAGAATATTACACTTGAAACTTATATAACCATATTAACCAATGCCACTGCAATAACTTTTTTAGGAAAATACTATGCTGTTAATAAAAAGAAGGAAGTGAATCTGATGTACTGATATAGAAGAGCTTCAAAATGTCTTGTGAAGTGAACAACAAAGAAGCAGGACACTAAGTTTAGTAAATTCAAAGGTAAAAATCCTATCTGCATACATACGTACAGACAGACAGTCAGACACACACACACACACCCCTTTTTTTAAGTGCTGAAGGATGATGATCTTTAGGATGATCCTAAGCACATATATGGACCTATAAATTCTCAGAGCAAAAAAAAAAAAAAATAGCACTACCCAGCATTTATAAAAATTAAAATAAAGGGGAAAGGAAGAAGCACTTCAAAGGTTATGTGATGTTCTGCCTTCATCAGGTTATACAGACGGGGAAAAGAGCAAATTCTGATGATGCGAATGAGGATTTTACAAGTAGGCAAGATGGGTCTCATGCAGGTTGCCTCTCTTTTACTAGAAGTTAGAGGACCTGGCCGTCCGGGACCCCGCCTAGGAGTCTGCATAGGGTAATTACAGGGAGATGTGACTTAGACATAAATAAGATGGCAACAGGAAGAAGAACAGGAATAAAGAAAATGTAAAAGTCTAAGAAATATATCCAAGGAAGCCAAAATTTCAATGACTATTACGCAACAAAATATTAGTTATTTAATGATATGACTGGCTTAATTACTATACAACCAGTTTAAAAGTACAGCTGTACTTATAGGGCTGAGAGAACAGAATAACTGAAATTAGGAATGTCGGGGAAAATACACATTGCACAGTTGATGAATATTGAATGTATGAGAGGGCTGGTAGCTACTCTGCTAGCTTAGGCTAAAATCTCTACTTTGGAGAGTCCTGCAGTCATGGTTACAGGAAGCAGCAGCAGTAGCAGAAAGATGCGTCAGAATCCCAGAGAAACAGCTCAGGTTTGCAAGTCACCAGTTAGTCCCTATACTCTTATGTCTAGCTGATGAGGGGCATGACTCCTCGACTTCCTGTACTGTCTTCGATTTAACTTCTCCTGAATTCCATTATCAGGTCTAGAAAGTAAGATTCATCTCACACATTCCTCAGGGTCAACAGCTGGGAAAGCACCAGGTAAACTCGGATTAAAGGAGCCTGTGAATAGAATATAATACAAATGGAGTGACAAATAGGGATGGCTGTTTCCTTCTGGAAGCTCCTTCAGACTTGCCAGTTTTATTCCCCATACTTCGCAAATACCCATTTATTTGAACATAGGAAGCTCTTAAAAATAATAAGCACCTCTTGATACCGATGAGAACATTTATCTCTAAGCCTAAGAAACAGGAGAAAGTCATATCTCACTGGGAGTAACAGAATGTGGGAAATGGGTCAGAAAAATGACAAACTGCTCATAGCCATAAATCTTGTTCAAGAAGAAAAACAAATCAATAAGAAAAACAAATATTATAACTTCATAATTTGACCAAGTTATAATATTTGTTTTTCTTCTGGGTTGACCTGGCCTCCAAAAAAGGAAAAAAAAAACACACACAAAACAACAAACTTCATCATATTCTGCCTTAAGAAACAACCAAAGAGAGGATTCAGAAAGTCTCAGGTCCATGGCCAGACAGCCTTCACAGAGGCTCTATTCCGACTGTGCTCTTCGTGCTTGTGTAGGTCGTGCTACTCTTCCTCACGAAACCTTCATTTCACTCAACTGCCTGGAAGCTCTTCCTCTGAATCTGGAGTGCTGTTCACTGTTGTTATTTTTAACCCTTAGCAAATATTCAGAGTTAAGTATGTCTTTGCTTAACATTTGAATTATATAAAATATAACATGACTCACAGTGCCCAACTCAAAATGGAACTGAAAATAAACTTGTTTATTTTCTTTGCAATCTTCAACTTAACACATAACTTTGTTTTCCAAGCTGATACAAAATAGCTGAATGCCACAGATTTTTGCAGGCTTTATTATTACCCTGCTTTGTTCTGCTGATGTGGCAGCATAATCCTTTTTCATAACTAAGGTGAATTTTTACTGAGGTTCCAATGAGAAGACATTTTCCCACACATTCAGTGGTAATTTCCCTATTTTAAGATTGATATAACACTGAATATACAATGAGGTCCAATTACTTTTATACCAGATACTTCTAAGTGTTACCAACCACACAGACAAAAAGCTTTTAATTTCTATTACCATACGAATAAAGAGCTTTGAATTTAAAAAGCCTAGAGCCATGAGGATCTGTTCATTTGAAAGCTAAATATCTGCTACGAAGAGGACTAGAGTGAGACTCTGTCCTCATCACTTTCCTCCTCACCAGTTCCAGTTGAACAGTTCCTTTTACTAGCCACAGGTTCTCAATGGTGTCGGTGGCCCATGTGTCTGCCTGTTTCCTCCTGGCTGCTTTTGGGCTCAGGAGCACCTCTACAAGTGGACTGGGTTAGGAAGTGCAGGAAGAGAAAGTTAGCCCAATAGTTATTTTCCCTGGCAGTTTCGAGCAAAGTTGCTGTTGTGGAAAATGCAAGTAACTCTAGGCAAAATAATTATTTTGACCCTTAGATTCAATTTTCTCGTGATAATCTTGTCTTTTACATTTCTGTGGAAAATGAGTGCAAACTTAAATATGGAGCAATGTCAAGGAAACAGAATTTTCCCATGGTGAAGAGTTCTTGTAAACTTGTGTTACTGGAAAAAAGTCTTATTACATGATATTTGAGGGATGAGCTGTGAAAAATAAACTTCTGATTAATAGGGTTTTGTTGTACCTCATTATAACCACATTTTCTTCAAGAAGTGAATGGTCTGTCAACTTACTCCTGGTATTAATTAGCTTCTTGCTGTATTAAAGTGATGCTGTTGCAGCTTGCAATCCTGGATAACAAAATTCTGTTCGATGTTATCAACAACTTGGAAACTACATCATGCTTTAATTTCTAATTCTACCGATGCTAATGTTAACATTACTGATGATATGTAATTAAAACTGTTTCCTAAGCTATGATTGTAGATTTAAATTTCAGTAGCTTTCTGCTTTGATGTCATATTTCATTGAGTTTTCTTTCTAATAGTATAGGATAAAAACATCGCAAATTCCTCAAAGCATAAAATTAATGCATGTATGATGTAGCACTGCAAATAGCCTCAAGATTTACTTGTCTCCATTTTATCGGTTCCAGAAAGTCCAGAAGGATCTTCTGTTTGGTTTGCTTTTTTAAAATGACAGACTATAGATTTCATTCACTTTTCTGAAAAGTCTTCCATGTCCTGTGATTATGGGTTCCAAACACCCTGAACTCTGCCACAGCTAATGAGCCCAGGCCCATCTCAGGCTGCCACAGAGCCAAAGTGGCATCTATGGCTGCTCAGGAAGGCAGGCTCTCTTTGGCCTGAGGTCCACGGGGCCGTCATGTTTGTGAAACAGCATTTAGGTGAATTTTGATGGACTCTTGAAGGACAACTGGCAGGTGATATGATACTGTCACATGGAAGAGGTTTGTGAAATAGTCTGTCACTGACCCAGGACTTACTGAACACAGGCTTAGTTTCATGACGTTTTCTCACATTTTGTTCTAAAGGAGAGTTTGTATCAGTTTATAACAGGATTAAATATAGGGTAATGAAAAAAACATGAACTCTGAAGGCAGACAGATCTGGGTATAAGTCCTGGCTCCTTGAAGTGGGTAAATTTAATTTTAACATCACTGAGTTCCAGTTTCTTTGTTCCCAAAATGGGGAGAATAAACTAAATTGTAGGGTTGTTGAGAATATATTAGATAATATGTGTAATGTGACTTGAAGGGGGCATGTCATGGTAGGAGTTCAATAAACAGTCGCTGTTTTGTTTCTTAAACTCAAACTCTAATAATAAGAGTGTATGGTTGGTCTTTCAAATATCTACTCTTCCTAGTTTTTTTGTTTCTGTCTTTTGATTTTGAAGAATAATTTTTATTGCTGATCTAAAATAAGAGGAATTAAAAAAGGTAAAAAATAAAAAGCTTTTCTTATTAGTGAAAATTCTACCCAATTTTGATCTTAAAAACTAGTAAGCTTATTTATGTTTAATTTGCTGAAATTTTCTGAGGTCTGAAAAACTAGTCAATAAACTTACTTCCCTATTTAATACTACTGGATAGGGGAAATTACAGACTTGAAAACTTCCTTGCATTTTGGTTTTGATAATTATCAAATTATATTCTTACCTTCTTTGCCACCCCTTAGAAATATATGGCCCACATACAGGAAGTAAATACTCTGCAAGGAAGTAAGAAATCTGCAAGCCAGAGGAGATTCCTTTCCATTTTTAAACTAGAAGTTAAGAGTCCTTTCCAAAGGTACCTGGGTATATCAACCTAGAGATTGAAATGACACTTTAAAATAATTCATAAAATAACATGGTGAGTGCACCAGGATAGCAATTTCACACAGCTCGTTTGCACGCCACCCCCTCTCCCCGCCCCGCCCCCTCTCTTTCTTTTTCTGGGAAGATCAAGCAGAGTTCACAGCTTCTTGCCAGCGCAGGGAGGTAGAAACTACCTAAGGAGGAACTGGGGCAGTGGGTGAGGCTTAGATTCCCTCCTCTTCTCCCTTCTTTCTCACTTCGGTGACAAGATGTTCCTAGATGGTCCTTTAGCTTACTCGTTTTATGCACAGCCAAGAGTACACAAAGGTGTTTCTTATAGAATGTGAACAAAATTTAAAGGAAAGCATCTAGGGAGAATGTTTTTCACTGGGTCTACTTGCCTCTCTATGAAGCTGACATTAAACCTCATGAGGCGCACGGCTGTGCTTGGTTTAAGTGATGCTCGATGGCTGGAAGTGTAATTCGTTGCTGGACAGTCACCTTCTTACCACTGGGCATGCCTTATATTTTTCTAGATTTCTTTTATGAGCCTTAGTTTTAATGGTTGTATTTTTTCTTTCTTTTTTTTTTAATATAGCCACAGAAGCAAATGTAGTCCATAAAGCCCCTACGATGTATGAAAATTAAAATATGAAAGAACCTAGATCCATAAAACACAGTAACAATCCAAAGTCAGGACAACAAAGCCAACCAAGAAAACAATTCTAAATTGCTCTGGATGCAAGTGAAGAGCCATCATCTCCTTGCTGGCATCTAGGCATTTGGCTAACTCCAGAAGCACTCCCCCCCGCCCCCCATGTTCTGTACCTCTGCACCTCAGAAGATGTGGCAAGAAGGCGTAGAGATTTCCTGGTTTGAAATCCCAAGCCTGGAGCCAAAAGGAAGAGGAAAGGCTTAAAGTGGCTGTTGGAATGTCTGATCATCAGTGTCCATTAACACTTACTTTTACAATTAAGTCTTCCATGTAAGGAAATGCATTCTTTCTACTTAATGATGTTAACCAGCAGATAATATATGAAATATCATTTCAGTAAGTGCCTTTTACTTTATTTCCTATGCCGTTCTATGGTGTCCTCGGTCTCTTTCCTATTGGGTTGTTTCCAGGTTAAATTGTAATGTAGGTTTTAGATGTTTTGCTGGACAACATATTATTAAAATTCAGCGCATATAAACACAGGGTGCTGTCCAGTAAAAACTCTAGTCACATATACTCAAGGAAAATTAACTTAATCCCAGCTGTAAGCCTCTTCTCTTCTCTGAGCAAAGTCTGGGTTCAGTAATATTAAAGCAAAACCAGTGGCTTTAAATGATTCCTCCCATTTTTCACTCATTTTAAGTAAATATTAGTTAAAATGAGTGTCAAAAGGACTGGGACAATAATCTTTTCCTTATGTCCAAAAAGGAAGGTCTATTAAGCTCTTCTTTCTACCACTACCAATTACAGAAGTCCCAACTTACAGCTGAATAACGTTTCATAGGCCCAATGTATTTCATAAATACTGTCTCATTTGGAGCTCAGAATAAGCCATTAAGCTATAAAAAAGATATTATTATACCCATTTTAGAGGTAAGGAAACTAAAACACCAAAAATTTTAGTAATTTACATCAAAGAGCCAAGAGTGATAGAGCCAAGACTAGAAGTACAAATTACTGACTTTGTTTCAATACCCTGCCCTATTCATCAGTTTTCCGCATGGCCGGTTCACTTCTTATTTAACTTTCTCAGCACAACTTTCGCTGAGTGATACACTAGAGTGCCCCTCATTTAATAGACCTACTTACTTGCTGATTCCTGTCAAAGTAATAATTTCATTTCACATTATAGGTCAGCAAGAAATGTTCCCAGCAGCTAAATTTTCAGATAAATGTTCAAGTTGTGATCATTATGACATTCAAGTCACAGGTTAATGCTAAGCCTTTCCAGGGACATTAGCAAAACCTTTAATTCTAAAGAGACATGTAATTCAATCCATCTCTTAAAGTCACAATAACTAAATGAAATCAAGATATGATTTATGAGGTGTAAGAAGCCAGTTTATGATTTTCCAACTGTTGGTTTACTCAAATGTCTTTGGCACATTTTCTGCAGACCTATTCATGAGAGGGTAAAGAAGTCAATTACTGTAACTGAAATTTTTCAAACTACACAATAGCAATAATTGCACTGAAATGATGTGAATTTTTTTTGCCAATTACAACCAGTATTTTAAAATCTGCTTGAAGATATTAACAATGATGATAAAAGCAACAACATAATATTAACATTCACTGAGCCCTGTGCTACACACTGAGCTAAGAGCTTCATATACATTGTTTAATTCTCACAGCAACCTTAAGAGGTTACTATCAGTATTATCACCATATTATAGATAAGAAACTGAGGCTCAGGGAGGTTAAATTAGTACGCCCACAATCACGGAGCCATAAGTAGCAGACCTGGGATTAGAACCCAGGACTGACCGACTCCAATTCTTGAGCTCTGTTCCGTGTTTGTCTCCTAATTGGACCTGAAGTCACACCTCTAACATTATAAAACTTATATTTCTGTCCTACATAGACGTATGCTATTACCTGCTTTTTAGTATGATAAATTCTAATCAACTTTAATTTCTATATTTTAGCCTTGTTGATGCTTGAAAAAATTTAGTAAGGTAAAGAAGCTGCAAGAAGGCAGAAGCAATTGTTTTCAAATCATTTTGTTGGTTCCTAGAACACATTAATGAGTAATAAGATACTGGGCTGACTGTGTACTAAGGAAGCATGGGGGTTAGTTAAATTCCACCAGAATGGTTCAACTCCTTCACAATTGACCAGATGGCATAGTCAGTTCTTCAAAAACAAACAAAAAGCTCCAAACAAACAAGAAGAAAAATGACTTTCTGAGGCTGCCTTGGGCTGCATAGTCAAGATATGAGGCAATTTCAAATCTGGACTCTATTACCTTAAACAAAACAAATACCAATTTTAAAATATTTATAAACACAACTAATACGATTATGTTAAAAACAACTACATACATCTTTATTTAAAAGAGAATTGCCAATAATACAGCTGCTACATATAAGGGCGCTGGCAGAAGACCTCAGTCTGTAAGAGGCTGCTCCAGGTGAGAAGGGCGTGGGAAAGCCTGCTGGGGCACATTATTTTACTATTTTAAAAAGAAGTCTATTAACTCACACATGTATTATCTACTTGAATAGATAGAAAATCACTTATAGGTTATTAATATTAATAACCATAAAACAAATTCAAGTTGGTAACTTAGTCTTTAAGTAATCTGCCAATTTTTAAATTATGGAGAGTAAAACAAAGCACTCCATGTACACTTAGAGGTATAGCTGGCATCATTTAAGATCACTAAATTGTGCAGACCAGGGATGAGGCTCTATTACTCAAAATTATAAGCAATTATCATCATTCTTATTTCACTTTCTAAAATAAATAAAGCTAAAGCTATAGGTATAAATATAGATTCCATTTACCATCTGTTCGGAGTAGCATCTTGTAATAAATACAGGTTTTGCAACCTATATGCATATATGTCGGTCACATGTGCTGAGAAGGCAAAACGACATGAGGGACAATGAGTTTCACAGCATTTCTTCTTCTAAATTGATTTTATAATACATGAAAGGATATCCCGAAGGAACACATAGAAAAAACACTATTACCACCCTCTGAGTATTTGGGCATGTTCTTTGTTTAATGGTGACATGGACAGAATCAAGTTAATGCTGACAACTCCCTGAGAGCAGTAATTATTCATTACAATACATTTAACTGATCTGTTCTTATAGATGTAAAGATATTAAAGTATCACTTTGGGGGGAAATCCTGTATTAAGTTTCTCAGAAAGCCATGTGTTGGCTAATGGACGAGAAAATATTTTTATTATTTTAAATAGCAGGATTTCTGGTGCCAACCCAAATTGGAATAAGCTCACTGCAGCCTAACTCTCATGCTGCTTATAATTAAAAACTTGAAAAAAATACCAAACAATACCTGAGGACTCCGAAAAGTAAACAAGAACAATGCAGATTTGGGAACGGCCTCAACGTGCAGATATGACCGATGTGATAGGGAGTTTCCCCTTTTCTTTTGCTCTTTTCCCCCCCTTTTTCCTTATTACTTTGACTTGAGAGCGAGTCCTAAGTTGTGGTGCACAGTGACGGCAAGAGCAGCCAAGAGTCCAACGGAATCCCTGTGCAGGACCTAATGCTTCTGTGGTTTCAAGAATGTGGGGGAGACCAGCTGCTTTTAATTCTTCTTTTTTATCTCCTGGTTTTACCCCAAAGGTGGCCATGTATGTGTGCGTGTAACAGGTAGGGTAATGGCTGTGATTTGGTGGCAGTGACAAGCATTTAATGCTTTAGCAGGTATTACAACTATGTTTCATGAGGTAAAGGTAAACACACTTGAAATGAATGGAAATACGGTTCTCGGAAAAGAAACAAACTACAAAAGAAGGAACTAAATGGAAATTTAGAACTGAGAAATTCAACAGAATTATCTAATATAAAGAATAGAGACAAAAAAAAAAAAGGAGTCTCAGCAATCTGTGGGCTAATATAAAATTGTTTCACACTGGAGTCCCAAAAGGAGAAAGACTGGTGCAGAAAAATGTTTAAAGGAATAGCAGTTGAAAAGTTCCTAAACTTAATTAAAGAAGATACATTTACAGAGAAGCTCAGAGAACTTCAAACAAAATAAATTTAAAGAAATCTCAAGCCCAGACACATCACAATCAAGCTACAGAAAGCCAAAAATGACAACAACAAAAAATCTTGAAAACAGAGAAAACAACACATTATATACATGGACACAGTAATAGGAATTAACATAGATTTCTCTTCAGAAGCCCCAAAGGATAGAAGCCAGTCGAACAGTATCTCTAGTGTTGGAAGCCACGTCAACCCAGAATGAGACAGACGAAACAATACTCTCAGATCATGAAAAACTAAAATAATTCATTGCCAGCAGGCCTGCTCTAAAAGAAATGCTGAAGAAAGTTCTTCGAGCTGAAGGAAAATATATCAGAGGAAAACCTGGAACTTGAGGAATGAAGGAAAAGCTCTGGACATGGTAAAAACCTGGAAAATATAAAATATATTAGTTTTTTCCTCTTTAGTTCCTTGAAATATGTAAGAAATATGTAAGATTATTGAAAGAAAGATCAAAATCTTATCTGGTAGGATATGTATATATATGCATGTATATATGCATGTATAGTATATATGATCATTATATAATGTAAGTGGGGAAGGGTAAAGAAATCTATATGATTGTAAGGCTTATACACTTTCCTTGAAGTGATAAAATGTTACTGTTAAATACACTGAAAGATGAGGCACATATACTGGAAAGCCCAAAGCAACCATTAAAATACATTACAAAGAAAAAAGTAAAAAATAAATAAATTAAATAGAATACTAAAAGATATTCTGAATTGTGGCTAGGACTCAATCTATAAATAATTTAGAAAAATAATTTGAAGAGCAGTTCTATTTCATTCCTCAGTATCCAAGGAGTTCTGCTTTATACCACTGCATACATATGATGCAAAACTTTTCTAAATTGCTTCTTTGGCACAGTCTTCCATGTTATGAAGATCCATATTCTGCTATAATTTCATCATTAATTCTTAATAAGTATAACTATCAAGTGAAGAGAGGCGCCTGAAGGCAGAGGAACTGAGTCTCCTTACTGGTTCCTTAGCATCCTGAACATGTCTGAGAAACTGCCAGGGTTTAAATGGAATGAAAGAACAAATGAGTATTTCCAAAGATTGTCTGAATGTAAAAAGGAAAGCATGACAGGGATAACGAGTTCATCCTAAAATAAAGTCACATTGATTGTAAGGGTGATTTTAAAAACCATGTTGATTAATTTAAAATAGTTACCTTGGGCTATTACACCCTATCACAACAATGCTCAAAGGTTTTTCAGTATTTGCTTTTAGGGTCTTTGTTGCAGTCTGCTGAATATGTCAAATGAACCACACTGTCATAATTTAATGTGAACAGTATTTCTATCTTCTAGAATCACCCAGAGCCACCCTTTAACAATGAATAAAGTCCGTGATCAAGTGGCTCTGGCCACTTTTAGGATCCGAGTGAATTAGAGAATCAAAACCTCTGAGACGACCAAGGCCTTATAGTCTCCTGCCTATGAGCTCTTTCGTAACATTCTTACTGGTTCCCTTATTAATTAATGAGTTAAGTAAAATCTTTGATATTATCTTTTATAATATTTACAAAAGTTATGATTTTGGGCAGGAAAATTATCCTGTAAGCATAAGCCTTTTTAAGGGGTAACAAAAAGTTATCTGTTTACTTTTTGTTGCATATGATTTCCATGTAAAGGAACTTGAGCACATGTAATAATGGTTGATAACTTGCATAGAAAACAGTAAACAATTATAAGCCACATCGTGCTAGAATTTTTTTACAATAAAATATTCTTGTCCCCTCAAAAAAAAAAACACCTCATTATCTCCACAAAAACCTGAGGCGTGTCTGACACACTAAAATGGGGCAATCACCGAGATGCGCATATCTGCTAAAACTGCTACTGGGTGGCTACCACTTGAGTTACCTCATGGAAAAGGATTAATTTTAGTATCAAGAGAGAAAGTACAGGTCCTCAGTTTCATCCATAGATTCTGTGACTTTAAGCAACACAACATATAATGAAATCAATTTCACCACAGGTTCAATGGCATAGACAGGGCTTAAGTTCCTGCAGTATCTCATCGCTATAAAATATGGTGTTGAATGAAATGACATTATTTGAGGGCCTGATGCATGAACCCTTCAGAAAGGCATAATATGCTACTTTCGTTCTTAAGTTAGGACTTTAACGGTTCCTTGACCTTTCTAAAAAAGTCAGCCTCAGGGTGATACCCCTCTTTATCTTTCCAGTTAAGACACTGCAATGACTCCTTCACTTTAGAATCCAGAAATGAAACTGGCCACTTCCACCTTTCTGTTCCTCCTCCCCAGGAATGTTAACATTACAGCCATTCACATTTTTCTCTTTTTTCTTACCTGCATGGTTACTATGTCAGGGTTCAAAAGAATACTGGACATGGAACAGTGCTTTCCCTTCAGAATGGAAAAGTGTGACATGAAGTGTTTCTCGGGAGCTAAATTGGTAGTGGGACTTGAGTGATTCATTCACGTAAGCAATTTAACATAGAAATTCCCTAGACTGGTTACTTCTGAAAAAAAGTTAATTAGCATTTAATAAAGTTTATGTATTTAAAACACTGAATAAACTACTTACTGCTCCACTAGAATATCAAAAGAAAATCTGCATCTCTAAAACAAGTCAAAATAAATTTTAATCTGATAGGGTAGTGGTTTACAAGTGTCAACTCTCTGAGGCCAGAGCAGTATAGTTTAAATTTTTTTAGAAAGTGAATGTGAGATGAATTCCAAATTGCTGAATGACAAAACTTTAAATTATAATATATCTTAATATTTATAATAGTCATCACATTTTATAGACAAGGAAACAGAAACCCAAAGAAGTGAACTGGCTAAGATCACGCTGCTAATCAGTGGTAGGGCCAGTATTAGAGTGCGACTAAAGACCTTTGCTCCCTAGTTAGTAATCTTTCTACTATATAGTAACAGTAAGACAGTAGCAGCAAACATTAATGAGGGCCTACTATTTGCCGGGCTCAATGATAAGTACTTTCATGAATTATCTCTTTACAGTTTAACAATCATCCTATGACACAGGTACACACCTTTTAAGTGACAGAGTCTGAATGTGAACCCAGGTTTGCCATACTACCAAGAGAAGCTGTGCTGTGTCGTCACACACAAATTCAGCAGTTAAACACTTCATGTGTAGAGTGGGACAGTGGAGGCTGACTGAGAGAACTGCGGATTCACATTTTTCTCTCCACTCCAGGGATCCAGGCTGCTTGTGAGGCCGGACTCAGAGTCCAGCAAATCTTGGCTTTGAACTGTAGCTCTGTTTATTGCTAGGTCTGTGATCCTGGACAAGTTACTCGGCTTTCCTAACTTTAGTTTCCTCACCTGTAAGGTGGGAAGGTAACACTTCCCATACAGTTGTGATATAGCTTAAATGAGAGAATGCATTTAAAGCAGTTGGTACAATGCCTGGTACAAATTGAGTGCTCAATAAATGCTAGTTGCATTTTTAAAGGATATTTTAACTACTTGCTTTCTGATGAATTTCTCCAAATTACTAAATGCATTTTTAAGAAACATGCTAATTTATATCAGTAACTCTTTATTGGTATAGTGTAAATGTCCAAGTAGATTTTTTTTTGTGTAAGGAAAGGTACCCACAAGAACACTGTACAAAGGATGCTCCTTAAGTCATCAGGTAAGCCTTTTTCCTCCTACACATAATTCCCTACATTGAATCTGGCCCATAACCTTCACTCTAAGATTCATCTGCTGACATTGGGTTCCATGCTGGTCTACACACAAGGATATTTTTTTAAACAAAAAGAACATCATTATTTTGACCTAGGAACTGATTCAAATATACCTCTTTGATATGAATCCTGATAACTTTGCTGAATTTAGTGTAAATACCTAATTACCAGAGGCCACTGAAGTCACCCACCTATAAAGTGACTACAGTTGAAAGAATTTACGGAGGGGCTGGGAATTCAGATTCATTTTCCCCAGCCTGCACCTAGTTTTGGCTAATGCTAATCAGGTATCAGGTATATAGGCATGAGTCTGTGAATCACGTACCATCAAAGACCTCAGCAGCACTCCCATCTCTAGTGCCCTGAAATGCCTTCTTTACTGCAGGCGCTCAGTAAACGAGAACATGTTTGGGGAATGGAGACAGTGGCTGCTGGTAAATGTTTAACAACTGGCTCTCAGAGTAGGAAAGTTGATTGATGGCATTTGCCAACATCTGTGGCATAAATACTCTCAGTCTGACTGATTTAAACTACCAGTGGTCTAACAACTGTCTTTTAAAGTTCCTAAAAATTAAAAAATTGGCTCTTGCCAGCCAGTGTGAGCCAGTCCCTGCACCAGTGACAACAGGGCCAGCCGGCATTCTAGGAGGTAACCCTAGCGTACTCCGCCTCAGCAACTGGCTGGCTGCCCTTTCTAAAGCAGAGGACTTGCCACGCACATCGGCAAGAGCAAAGGCTCCTTTGACATTACTCCTTGGGCTCCTGATCCTCACACCTGCCATCTACTCTCCAGGAGCCAGCTCTGGAAAGTGGTTCTCCTTAATGCCAAGAGCGAACAAGCCCACTTCAGATGTGACAAATTCTCCAAATGCCTCCCTGCTGCCTCCCATCTGCTAGAAGGGACCACCTGATAGCAGTGAACTGCCTGAATTAGATCTGAGCTTGCTAAGGCCTTCTCTCACACGGAGTTTTGGAGGACTCGGCTCCCCTCTCCAGTCTTTCCAGCCAAATATCTAACCTTACATTAGCCCTTGCTACTTAACAGCCAGTATGTCTTAAGTCTGAACCCCTGATCACTTTCCTAGTGTCGACAAGCAACAAGCTTCGTAAGTTCAGTATAATTATTACAATATATTAGGATGCTTTGTGGTTATGAGAGCCAGTTGGCCAACACTACTAGATGTATACGAATCTTTAAATCATCTTACTTTACTAATAAACCTTCTCAAACACATTTACTATTATGCTGTTATAGCAAGATGATTAGATCAAAATACCTATAGCCCATTAATATGAAAAAACCACTTTGCTTCCCCCAATCACTGAAAATTGTTAAGCATTTCTACAGTTCTGAAAGAGACCCATTTTATTTAGCTCCTAAAAAAAAAAAAGAAGAATATTCAGAGGCAAGGTAAGAACGTGAAGGCTAAACCTTGATACATTTTAAACATTTACTTATACATGATTCAGATGTGGGACATGAACTTTATAAATTTACATATTCTGGAGAGAAAAGAAGTCTTACCTGGTCTGCCAGCTGCTTTCTGTTTGCTCAACCTTGAAACTGGGAATAAAAGTTAGTATGTAAGGGTAGTTATTAGCACTCCAGTGAAGTTGAAGGCTCTTACCTGTACATTTGTAATCAGAGGCTACCCCTTTAAGCACAGCATCGAAAATGGTCATTTCCACTCGCTGCTTTCGGTGGTGACAACTCAGAAGCAAAGAAGGCTGGGAGACAATAAGGTACAGAAAAGGTTCTAGCTGCAAATCCCCAGTTCCTCTTCGTCCAGGCTGCCGAATGATAGTTATGCCAAGTGCCTGTCTGGCAGATGACCTTGTGGTTGCATGAAGACTTTCAAGAGAGATGGTCCCTATTTTTTTCCCTGAAGGTAAAGACAGGCTGCTGCTTAAGAGATCTTCCGCTGTTACCGTGGAAATACATGCCTCGCTGGATTTAGCAACACCAGAATCATCTTCTAATGAACTCTTGACTGTTTTTTCATTATCATTCTGTTCTTGTGATTTTGATTTGGGTAAGGCTGTACAGGAATAAGTCATTAGTGAGATTCTACTTGCAGTAATAAATATGTCAAAGGGAATGAAATTTAGATTTTTCACAATTGATGACTGGCGGGAGGGGCGGGCGATGCGATGCTGACTGGTACCGCTGTGTTGCTCTATTTGCACTATCCTAATTTTAACACTGTCACTGCCAATTCCACTATCCTGGGCACCACTGTACCGAGATGAGGTTTCAGCCATGCTTCCATCAAATGTATCCATTTTTTTCTGTTCTTGCCTAGAGATCTGAAAGGAAAAACAAGAAAATGTTTTAAGGTATATTCCAAGTGTTATTATACAAAGGATGTTATATCAGCATGTTACAAAATGGTGGCCTAGTATAACTTGTAGCAGAGTAATCATTAAAAACAAACGAGATGCTCATGTGAAAAAACTATTCATATTAAAATGCCAAGAAATACTTGAGAAAAAGCATCAAATGTGCATTTTTAACATTAAATTGTACTCTCGAGTGTCAGATTTTCTTTCTTAGGACTAATAAAAAGTAGTACATATAAAAATGTCTCTTTAAGGAATTAGTATTCTTTACTAATTTTCCAAGTAGTGCAACAAACTGTTTCCAAATTGTGACTACTACTGGTTAAAATTATATTTTAGGCCAGAGTAGTTTACATTGTTAACCCTCGTCATTATTAAACTAATTTATAGGTTTTTGGATAGTAAGAAAGAGAGGGAAACGCTATGACAGACAAAGGAAAGTAAACTGAGATACACATGTCATTCAAACTGTTTCTTTTCCTTTAAAATATGACTTGAAACAGCGCTAAATGTAAGTGATAGAGTAAAATGTAAGCCATTAAAGCCCTTGAAGGCAGATCTTTCCTATGTGCATGAAAGGATTCTTATTCTTGAAATTTTCCACCAGTGACACCCTATGTAAAGAACAAAAGCTTGGTGACAGCAGACGTTAGGGTCACCTTGGGAGCACAGCTCTAAGACCTTCAGTTTGATTTTTTGGTTCCACTTTCTTAGGCTTCCCAACCACCAGTTCGTGATATGCTATCTGGGACCTAGATGTTTCACTTGCTTTTTCACTGAAGTAGCCGTGGAAACTCCAAGAGAAAACCCAAATCCTCCCAACCCCATCCTATCACTGAACATAGCCAACAGTAATATTATAGTGCATTCCCTTTCAGTTTTTTGCCCCACCTGTGTAAAGATTCCTCTCACACCACCCTTTTATGGTTACAATCATGCTGTAGAGACAAATTTATAAACCAGTGTTTTTCCATGCTAATAGATTCTTCATAAATGCCACTTAGAAAAGCTAAACAATATTTCATTTAGTGTTAAAAACAAGTTGTTCAGCCATTCTCATATAATTGGACATTCAAGCTTTCAATTTTTGACCACAAACATCTATGACAAACATCTAACAATATTGTCTTAAGACAGACTCCTAGAAGTAGAATTACTAGTTAAACGGTATGAAAAAGTCCAAGGTTATCGAATATTGCCAACACCTTTCAAAAGGCCTGCATACATACTACTACCAACAATGGGAAAACATCACCCCAAAGTACTGGTTATTATTTATCTTTTTTAAGGCTCTTCCTTTATTGTATCAGTAAATATAGTATCATTTTTCCACATGCTACAAATTATTGTAAGTTGCTTGTGAAAAGTTAAAGGACTGTTAATTAAATCAAGACAACATGCCTTGGCCAGTGTGGCTCAGCTGGTTGGGTGTCATCCCACAAAGTGAAAGGTCGCACATGCCTGGGTTGTGCCTTTGGTCCCATCGGGTCATGTACAAGAGGCAACTGATCGATGTTTGTCTCTCATATTGATGTCACCCATCCTCTCAATCTCCCTCCCTTTCCCTCTCTCCAAAAATAAATAAAATCTTTAAAAAAGACAATGTCTGAGTCGCTAAAGTTGTTCAAATAATATTTCTTTATTGATTTTAAAGTTGTTGAGGGAGATACAGATTGTTGTTAGAAAAATCTATTTGAAACGAAACAACTTCCTCTCCCAGTCTTTGAAGACACCACATTCAGGAGTGTCCAACCTGTGGCCCACAGGCCACGTGTAGCCCAGGACGGCTGTGAGTGCAGCCCAACACAAAATCATAAATTTACTTAAGACGTTGTGAGATTTTTTGTGTGATTATCTGTCACAAGGTATTTAATGTGTGGCCTAAGACTACTCTCTTTCTTCCAGTTTGGCCCAGGGATGCCTAAGGCTGGACACCCCTGAACCATTCTCTCGACACGGCGCTGTTTCGGTGTCCAGAGCGCCCCTTCTGAGCTTGCAGTGGCGGGCTAATGTTTAGCTCTCTGTCAATGCTCGGAATGATGACGCTGTCTGAGAATGGTTCTATCACTCTTTTCCTTCTCGGTGATTTTACTTTACTAATACTTCTACTTTAGGATGTATTTTCTCTTAAAATGTTTTGTGGTGACGGTATCAGATTGTGTTAAAACAACCTACAGGCTCTGGAGTCACACGGTCAAGTCCAACACCTTCCAATTGTATGAGTCTGGACAAATACGAACCTCTCCAAGGCTACATAACCTCATTTGTAAAACAGGGATGCTAAATCCTATCTCAAAGGGTTAGTAATGAGGGTTCAGTGACCTACTGTATCTAAAGAGGTCAGCACAGTGCCTGGCATACAGTAAATACCCCCAAATGGTCTGCTGTTACATTTCTGTCTCTTTATCAGAGGAAGGACTGCTAAACGGACAGGGCCATATAATTTCACTTCTGGGTATCACCAAGGACCTAGTGCAGCACTAGGCACACTGCAGAGAGGATCCATAAATGTTTGATGAAATGCGAGTTTCTGATAAAATATTAAGTAAAAAAAATTGCCCTGCAGACTAGAAATAAATGATTGTTAATATGTAAATATGTATGTGCACAGATTTCCCCATATGCTGTGCTCTGTAAGGTTTCTCCAGACATATTCATGGTCTCTTGCCTGACCTGCACCCTCCACCTTGCGGGCTGATCACACTTCAAGCAATTATCTCAGCCTCTGCTGGGTCCTCCTCCTCACACCGAGGACACGAATGCTCAACCACAGAGCCGCTGCAGGATTCAATGAGTCAATGTACTGAACACACATAGTAGGCACTCAATAAAGGGTCTCTTAAAAAAAAAAGGAGTCACTTTCTTTGTGAAGACTTCCTTAATCCTTCCAGATGATGCCAGTCTCTCCAGCTTCTATGCTTTTACAACAAACTAATATTATTACAGCACTTTTTACATGGATGGTGTTTTGTCTCAGAGAGTGTGAGTAATTAAAGATAAAAATAAAATACCAGAGTATATTATTTGCTAAACATTGTTAGCACATTACATATGTATTCTTCCCTAAGTGTTACAGCCCTTTAAAGGGGGTTCTGTTATTCTTGTTTTACAGCTGAGGAGACTGAGCCTTCAGGGATTATCGAGAAGTCCACAGGCCGATATCTAGTAGGCTGGAGGTAAGAGGGAACGCACTAGTATTCTTAGACACACCATACTGCTTGTCACATGGTAGAGCTTAATAACTGTGTCCTGACTGAATACATGAATAAACATGCTTAATTAAAAAATTTGGTAAAGTAAAAATTAAGGCAATTAGCAAAATGAGAGCTTAATTTTAAAGCTTTTAGTTATCCCTATTATAAAAATTTGAAATATACCTCCAAATCGATCGCCAATGAGAAATTCTCAAATAATATGTGAAAAAGTAATAAAATCAAGTCCATATGTGGTTTAGGATTTACTGCCTACGTTTTTAAATTACAAAACAAATATCTGTATACAGCAACCCTGAAAATTTCCTTGAGGTTGAGCTCTATGGCAAACTCAAAATAAGAACTCAACTATTTTTATTCTCTTAATCAGAAAAGGCAACCATAATTCACTACATGAACTATGTAGTACTTTCTATGAGCAGAGTACATTTTCTTCTTATTTACAGATTTTTAAAAAAATCTATTCTCTCCTAATGAATTAAGAGCTCCCCATCAGTGGTAACATGACAAAACAAATCACCTGTAGGTGAAGATAAAAATTTAGTGTCCAGCCCTATTACTTATTGAGATTGCCACATTAGACTCTAGCGAATGTCAAGTGGCCCAGTCTTGAGATATAAATAACCAGCAGGGGCAGGATGGCAGCTATCAGCTCGGGTCACACAGGTTACTGAACAGAAGTCATATGGTAACTAATTCTAGTCACTACTGAGCAGAATGGAATTTGAACCAATGACCTGAGATGAAAGACTTGGACTCTCATAGGAAAAAAAAAAAAAAAAAAAAGGTACATACTTCGCTATACTCCAGAACTAAAAATTTTAAACTAGGTGAAAAGCCAAGATTTCCTCTATTTTTCTAAGCTTCCACAACTGAAATGAGTAAGTGGGTGACTTCTGAGACATTTAAAAATTCATTGGTTTGTCACCAGTCTAGTGCAGATTTACCTGTTATATTGAAGGATATCTGGCCTGCTAGTGAGAAAAGTCTTATAATTAATTAATTAAGCCCTAAACCTGAGCATCAATTTATTATTCCTTTGTGGAAAAAGAAAAGTTCACAATGCAATAACTCTGAAAATAACTTTTGCTGTACCATTGTCCAATGGGACGAATAACTGAAGTCGTCAAAAAGAGCGAGGCTGGCTTGCAGTCAGTGAATGCGGCAGAGACATGTGTCTCTGGGCAGTGCTGTTACATCAGCTCTCCTGCTCTTTACCTAACTCATTTAAAATGAACAATAAAAGTTTTCTTTAATTAGCTACTGGTGTGCATTAACATGATCATGATTAAACCATAAAAACCAACTGTACATTACTCTGGTCCCCTCTCCCATATGTTTTGAATTATCCTGTTTGAAAATGTACTTTGCGTCCCTTTTAAAAGTTCGACCTTCTGCTTTCAGAGAATTAAATGCATATTACTGTAGTGAAGAAGATAATGTTTCAGACCTCCAGGCATATATTAAACACACTGGCAGCACTTGAGACAAAATGCTTTACTTATTAGATACTTCCTATTCTAAACAGTGTCATCAAAGGCTAAAAACAAAATCCATATAAAAGCTGCACAATGCTTCCACACAGAACCTGTGCCAAAATCCCTGTACTTTCCAACTAATGAGGAAAGGATGTGTACTCTTAACATATGAATGTAAGATTTTCCAAGCATTCACTTTAGGAAACTGGGCTATTGATTCCATATGCGTTATGTTAAATGAAACTGTATTGGTAAAATAACCTTTAAGATATCTGGCATGATAACTATAATTAAACAATATTCAAAAGACTAAAACAAAAGGGAATTTGGTTCCACAATGGCTAATTAAAATAAAATGAAAAAACAGAGCATGTCATCTCTCAAGATAAATTGTTATTGTTCAAGAACTATTTAAATACTGTTAAAATATACTTTTAGATAAAATCTGAAAGAGCTGGAAAAATATTTGTGGCTTAAAAATGGATAGTTTGGTGAAGAAAAAAAGTACAGGACTCCGAAATTTTATGCGGAGATAACAGCTTTAAAGCCTTGAGCACAACCAGATGGTACTTAAATCAGAGGAATTCTAGTTTCACTATCAATGAGTTTCAATATGAGAAGGTTTTCAATACCTAAGAAAACATGTCAAGTTGATAGTTTACTTCTTAGATCATTTCAGCGCATTTTCCCATCCTTTCACAGCTCTAGAGGGTACAGATACTAGTCACCTTGGAAAAGGTGCTGAAAGCTGTACTAGTCACCAGAGCGCTGTAGCTGATTCCTCCTGTTGTGTATTGAGATAGGTATGTGTATTAGCTGACCCTGGAGTCTAGGGAGAGCTACAGTATCTCAGGAGTGGTGGCAAAAGCCACACTTCAATATGTGACAATACCAAAAGATACATTAAAATAATTTCAAATGAAACTTCTTGTGTGGCTATACTGACCCTTTCATGAGCACGCTGAAAAGTCAGCTTCATTAATAAAAATGCTGCAAAGGAATAGATATTTAAATTTTTAAAGAAAAATATGTGGAAACCCACCTCTTGAGAATTAACAAGGACTGAAACAAATATAATTTCTTTTTATGGCTGACAAGAAAGGGTAATTCAGAATCTATTCCAATACATTAGTTCACATTATCTAAAGAAAACTTGTGTTTTTAAGGAAACCTTAACTATGTATCAAACATAAACATAGCAACATTTTTTTTACCTTATCATAATTATGGTTATATAACAGTAACAATGAATATTTCCAACATGCAAAAGTTACACTTTAACCTTGATCAAAATATCTTTTACCAATCATGAGATCATTTACACATCTTATAAATTATGAAAAAGTCAAGTGTGAAACCACAAGATCAAAGAGACAATCGCATCTATATATCAATGTGACATTTATTCTAACTTTACTGCCCTTACTAAAATGTAGTAGTGTTTTCAAAGAAGTAAACATTTTGTCTATCTTACAAAATCAAATGCAACAAAGTTGGTTACAGTATTTTAATGGTTTTACACACTAAGATTACAAGGAAAATATTTGAAAACCTTGAAAAAAAATATGTGCTTTGCTGTTTAAACATTTGCAAACATGCTCTTCTAGCTGTGCCTTTCATAAATTTGGTTTTGGGGACAAGATGGGGTGGCGGTACTAAGGGGGGGCTGGGAAGCTTTTAATATGGACGCAGCCTACACTTGAAGCTTCAGATAAATAGCAAGTTGTAATAATCGGAAATATTTAATTTCAACTCCATGAATTAATTTAATCAAGCAAACAAAAAATATTTTTAAGCCTCCACTTTTCAGTGCTGTCAGCACTGCTCTTCATAAACTTTTATCATTTTATATATTTTATGCCATCACAACTCGGCGATGTGCTAAGTAAAATTTATCTAAGCATATTAAATTAAATAAAAAATTACAGAGAATAAATTGACTTTGATATGAAATGTCTCCTTCAGTGTCAACCAGCCACCTTATTTTTTACTTAAAAACAAGCTTACGCACTGTGTACTTGGGTACTACAGTTATGGAGTGCCGGAAAACAAGGGTTTTTTAGATTTTATTTTTCTAAGCCAAATGTTATACACGATCCCACATAATATAATTGTTCCCAGTTGGAAGGCAAAAAAACATTTTCACAATACTGCAGTAATTATGCAAAAGAGCAGAACTAATGATACCCATTACTGCTTAACAGATAGAATGGTAAAGAGTACTACAGTTTCAAGTTTTCCCTTTCATGAAGTTACTTTTCCGGCTCTTTGAAGTAGCAATATGAGGCCACTACTGCCTGCTAAGTATCAATTCAAATATTCACATTTCAAGACCAGTGCTAACTGCAATAAAAGAAGCATGGAGATAGTTTAGGAGGCAAAGTTGCGTTTTACTGTAGTCTGTGTTTGGTCTATTGTTCTAATTTAAGTTGAAAATTATGAAAAGGCACCAGTGCTAGTGCTAAACTGTCGATAATACCTAGATCATTATCAGTGTCTATTCCAATATGATAAACTTAACAACAAAAAATGTATATACACCAACCTACCCACACAAGGACATTTAAATCCTCCTTACTGAGATTTTATCTGCTGTGGTGACCTGTAGAGTTTTGTGTCTGTTTTGTGCTTTTATACATATATGATTTCACAGCAGAAACTTATTTTCAGTGGCTTCTAAATTTATGAGGAAAAATAAATAATTTCAGGCAAAACTTTGCATACAAGGTCTTAACCCAAAAACAGGTCTCACTCTCTCTTCCTCTGCATTTCTATGTATAAAATTGAAATAGATTAGTCATTTTTGTTCAAGGAGACTAGATCTAATTGATTCACACTAACTTCCAAGTTTATTCGACTTATTTGTTTTTGGTAATGAATTTCAGGTGGGTTTTTTTTTTTTTAAACTAGAACTTCACACATTCTGGGAACTTTGGGATCTTAATCAAAACAGATGTCTCTAGGCCCTGCCTGGTACTTCAGTTGTTAGAGCGTCCTCCTGATACACCAAGGTTGAGGGTTTCAGCCCCGTCAGGGCACATACACGAATCAAGCAATGAATGCAGAAATAAGTGCACAACAAATCGATGTTCCTCTCCGCTCCCCCTCAAAATCAATCAATTAAAAAAAACAAAACCCAAAACAAACAGATGCCTTTACATGAGAAACAACAGCCTGCTTTGCAATGGCCACAATGTTAATTCTTAAAAAGTGGCTACTGTGTGTACAAGGTAACTACTCTTCATACTGATGAAATCCAAAGTTCATTCCACTGATGTCAATGTGGAAACCATTTTGTCCCATGGCTGCTTAAAGATTTTCAATAGGATTAAATCAGCTGCAAGTCCTCATTATATCAGCGTTTACAATTGTGTCTGAGTTGGAGTCTGTTTCTCATAGAATTTTACTCAGAGACTGACTTAGATTGGCTCCTTAGGGCTAGTCTGATTTTACTAGAAACAACTGTATCACATCAGCCACTCTCATAAACTTGCCGTAAGATTGAATCAGCCCCTGACCCTGAAGAGATGAAAGTTTACCAAGCCTATGCATTCTCTGTAAGAATCACAGGAAAGTACATTTTAGTTTCTGCAGCAATGCAGAAGAATACGCTTATTAACTATTCCAGTGGGCCTTTGCTTTGAAACCATGAAACTGATTTTCTGATAAGAAAACTACAGCTGAAGTTGGAGAAATTTCTATCAATAAAAATACATACAAATCTTTGATTATTTTATCCTTCAAATCACATATACCCCTTTAAAGAAACTATATAGGGCATAAAGCAAGAGCATGCTTTTAAAACTAATTTTTTCCCTAATATGTAAAACAGTTAAAAAAAGTAAAAAGGGTTTAAGTATATCCATAATTAACTTTATCCAGTAGCTGGTTTTCATTGCTTTATGGTTATTTAACAAAAATATTGGGCCGATATTCATTATTTTATACTCTATTTCCTAAGTCTAAACAAACCTCGTTCAGTTAAGTGTAAATTCTCTACCAAGTAAACCTGAATCGCAGTATTCTCTACTATGTTTCTGATTTTTATTGAAGTTCATCAAGACACTATAGAATAGGGCCGTTTACAAACTTTTACTGGCTACCCTTTAACTTCATGATGGCAGATCAAATCTAAACTGAATTAAAGATACATAATTATTCTCTGTCATATATTATCAACACCATAATGACGCAATGGATTTGAAATGCAAAATGGCCAAGATGTTGGAGAGAAGCATTGGTTTGGACCCTGCAGACAATTCTTCTTTTCCATTAGAAGGACTCTGTTCTTCTCTACCACTGCACAAAAATCATCACAAGGCCAAAGTGACATTCCACACACACTGCTCTGATCATATCAATCTCTCAATTCAATTCTTGGAAAGTTGCGGTGGCCCTGGCCAGGTAGCTCAGTTGGTCAGCGCATCTTCTGGATACATTAAGGTTGTGGGTTCAGTCGTGGTCAGGGCACATAAAAGAATCAACCAATCAATGCATCAATGAGTGGAGCAACAAATCCACGTTTCTCTTTGTGTCTTTCTGTCTGTCTCTCTCTTCCCCCTTCCCTCCCTCCCTCCCTCCCTCTCCCTTCCTTTCTCTCTTTAAAATCAATTAAAAAATAATAATAAAAAGAAATTTTCAGTATTCTATAATTCAGGTTCCTAACAATAGCTCTGGTCAACTAGCCCTATAACATCAGTAAATTTTCATATGCCGATATATCTCAATTAGTTAATTCTGTCCTAAGAAAGCAACTTTCTATATATTAATGAAGGCAATCCAACATACACTTTAAAGATATTCATGGTATGTGGGATTGCTTGAATAAAAATTTAAGAGTTAGAAAATGTAGATTACCTCTTCCCAAATATCAAGCATAATCTCTACAAACATTAAAGTAGTAACCAACTAAGGAAACTTCTCAGAAGTCTTTTTAAAAAAGTTATGAATTAGAAAATATTTTAATCATAGCTGGTATATGCTTACTCGATTATCCTATCACAATGTCTCGTTAATGCTAAATTTTCAAAGATCACATTCACAATAGTATTACCAAATTAGCACCATTAAAGAGGAGTTCTTAGTCTTTAAAAGTTACCTCTCTCTAAACTAGTTAAAGAATAAAGTTTCTATTTTAAGCAATATTATTGTTTTCTTTATATTCAATTTACTGGGGTGACATTGGTTAATAAAATTATATAGGTTTCAGGGGTATAATTTTACAACACAGCATCTATACATTGTACTGTGTTTACCACCCAAAGTCAAGTCTCCTTACATCGCCATTTATCTCCCCTTTACCCTCTCATATCACCCCCGACCCTGTTTATATTTAAGGTAACATTATTCAGTCAAGTATGGTAATGTGTGGACCTTAGCTATAATAATTTTATTGGAATAAAATAGTTCTTGAGCTTCATGAAGAAAAAGCCAATGTCAAAATTACTAAGCAAAATGTGAAGTAAAATTTTATTTTACATCGTTCATTCAACAAATTCTTATTGAGTAGCTATAGGCATACCTTGGAGATATTATGGTTTGGTTCCAGATACTGCAATAAAGCAATATCACAATAAAGTAAGTCATATGATTGTTTTGGTTTTCTAGAGTATATAAAAATTTTGTTTGCTCTATATTGTAGTCTATTAGGTGTGTAATAGCATTATGTGTAAAAAATGTATATACTTAATTAAAATGTATGGCAATGGAAGGTGATTTAACTTTGGACAGTGGACACACAATGCACTATATAGATCATGTATATTAGAAATGCACATTTGAAATATATATGATCTAATTAACCACTGTTATCCCAATACATTTAATAAAAAATACTTCATTGCTAAAAAAGCTAACTATCATCTGAGCCTCAGCAAGTCATAATCCTTTTGCTGGTGGAGGGTCTTGCCTTGATGTTGATGACTGCTGACTGATCAGAGTGATGGTTGCTAAAGGTTGGGGTG
Source organism: Mormoops blainvillei (assembly GCA_004026545.1). Classification (NCBI taxonomy): domain Eukaryota; kingdom Metazoa; phylum Chordata; class Mammalia; order Chiroptera; family Mormoopidae; genus Mormoops; species Mormoops blainvillei. The sequence goes on along the minus strand of PVJD01000635.1, from coordinate 305,226 downwards.
ACAGTTTTTAGTGGCTACCCTTTAGCTTCATGATGACAGATCGAATCCAAACTGAACTAAAGCTACATAATAATCCTCTGAGTCACATTTCATCAATATATGAAGTTGAAGTACAAAATGATCAAGACAACAGTGAAGTTTGCCATACTGATCGTCTTTCTTTCATGAACAATTTCTCTGTAGAATGCAATTCTCTGTAGAATGCAATACTGTTTGATCGCACTTTACCCACAGTCGAACTTCTTTCAAAGCTGAGGCCAATCCTCTCAAACTCCGCCACTGCTTTATCAACTCAGTTTATGTAATATTCAAAATCCCTTATTGTCCTCTCAACAATCTTCACATTAACCTCACCAGGGACGGATTCCATCTCAAGAAACTACTTTCTTTGCTCACCCGTAAGAAGCAGCTTCTCATCTGTGAAACTTTGGTCATGAGATTGCAGCAATCCAGTCAAATCTTCAGGTTCCACTTATAATTCCAATTCTCTTTCCATTACATCTACAGTTATTTCTTCCACTAACGTCTTGAACCCTCAAAGTCATACAGGAGGGTTGGACTCAACTTCTTCCAAACTCCTGTTAATGTTGATATTTTGACCTCGTCACATGAACCACAAATGTTCTTAATGGCATCTAGATAAGTGAATCCTTTCCAGAAGGATTTCAATTTACTGTGCCCAGACCCATCAGAGGAATCACTATCTATGCAGCTATAGCCTTAAATGTAATTCCTTCAATAATAACGCTTGAAAGTCAAAATTACTCCTTGATCCATGAGCTACATAATGCATGTGTTAACAGGCACGAAAATAACATTAATCTCATTGTATATCTCCATCAGAGCCCTTGGGTGGCCAGATGCATTGTCAATAAGCAGTAGTATTTTGAAAGGAATCTCTTTTCTGAGCAGTAGTTCTCAAAAGTGGGCTTAAAATATTCCGTAAGTGTAAACAGATATGCTGTCACCTAGGCTTTGTTGTTCTATTTAGAGAGCACGGACAAAACAGATTTAGCGTTCAATCCTAAGGGCCCTAGGATTTTTGGAATGGTAAATGAACTTTAAGTCACCAGTTGTACTAGCTCTTACAAGGAAATCAGCCTGCCCTTGGAAGCCAGGCACTGGTTTCTCCTCCCTAGATCTGAAAGTCCTAGATGACATTTTCTGATAGGAGGCTGTTACACCTACATTAAAAATCTATTGTTTAGTGTGGCCATCTTCATTAATTATCTTCGCTTGATCTGGATAACCTGTTACAGTTCCTACATCTGCATTTGCTGCTTCGCCTTGTACTTTTATGTTATGGAGATGGTTTCTTTCCTTAAACCTCAAGAACCACCCTATGCCAGCTGCAAACTGTGCTTCTACAGCTTCCTCACCTCTCACGAGCCTACACAGAATTTAAGAGAGTTAGAGCCTTGCTGTGAATTCAGCTTTGGCTTCCGGGAATGTTGTGACTGGTCTGATCTTCTATCCAGAAAATTAACACTTTCTCCATATCAGCAATAAGGCTGTTTTGCTTTCTTATCATTTTTGTACTCAGTGGATTAGCACTTTTAATTTCCTTGAAGAACTTTTACTTTGCATTCATAACTTGGCTTTGGGTCTATCTTGGCTTTCAACATGCCTTCCTCACCAAGTTTAATCATTTCTAGGTTTTGGTTTAAAATAAGAGATAAAGTGACTCTTTCTTTCACTTGAACATTTAGAGGCCACTGTAGGGTTGTTAACTGACCTAGTTTCAATATTGTTGTGTCTCAGGGAAGAGGGACACCCAAGGAGAGCAAGAGAGACAGGGAATTAGCAGGTTGATGAAGCAGTCAGAACACATACCTTTGTCAATTTAGTCTGTCAAAATGATTACAATAGCGACATCGAAGATCACTGATTACGGGTCACCCTAACAAATATAACAGTAATGAAAATGTTTGAAATATTGCAAGAAGTAACAAATTGGGACACAGAGACATGAAATAAGGAAATGCTGTTGGAAAATGCTGCTGATAAACTTGTTCCACGCACAGTTGCCATAACATTCAATTTGTTAAAAAAAAAAAGCAATATCTACAAATTTCAATAAAACCAGGTTTGCCTCTACTATGTTCTCAGCACTGGCGAGGCGTAGAGCAGAAACAAAGCCCTTGCCTTCATGGAGTTTGCATTCTAGTGGAGAAGTCAGATAATATAATTTTATGTGTCACATATGCACACATACACACACACTGTATTTGATGATGGATGTTGGGTATTATGAGAGCTAAACAAGAGTAAAAACCACTTTGAGTTTTGGGTCTGAGCAACTACAGAAGTGGAGAACAATGCTTTTCCAGGCTATGCAAGCAGCTTCTCAACCTGTCTACATGTTAGCTTATCCTTTCACATTCTTCCCTTCCAAATTTTGCCTGTTTTCCTAAGAAACAGAAATGACCACAGGGATCTCCACACCGGGCGATGATGACAGTTACCACCAAGAGATTCTCTAGGGCAAGTACGATATCCTCCCTGTTCTTCCAGCAAGTCAAACTCCCAATCAGCCAAGAACTTTTCAAGGGAGGGCTATAACTGGAGATAGTTTTCTGGGGTTGTTCCTACACCTCATTTTAGACAAACACGTGGAGAATAGAAAAATGGAGCCAAGACACAGAGTTATGCCACATCCCCAGAAAATCGTATGAATGAGACACAGAATATAGCACTGGAAGTAGTAGTCCCAAGGCCACTACTGCTTGGGAGTAGTCATCCCAAGGCCAAACTACTCCCAAGAAATATTATGTTTGGGACAGCTGAAACTGATGCAATATTCATAAGCTGAATTGGAGACAGGGAAAAAGAGAGGGCTGGGCTCTTACAAGACCTCCATATTTCTAATTGCTACTGAGCATTTTTACTTGGATGACCCATTATCAACATCACACATTGAAAAGATCATCATAACATTTAAAAATATTCTTCCCTAAAGTGACCAGATGGGAGAAGGGAGGAGGGATAATGCGGTAAAGAAGGGAAAGGGTCAAGTCAGGGAACATGTAAAAAGGACCCATGGTCAAGGACAACGGAGTGGGAACTGTCTTTGGGGGTGGGGGTTGGATGGGGCAGGGGAGAGCAACAGGGGGAAAATGGGGACAACTGTAACTGAACGACAATAAAAAAATAAAAATAAAATAAATAAAAATATTTTTCCCTACAATACCACCTGTACACTTTAACATTTTATTTATTTGTTCCTTTTCAAAAGGCTCATATATTAAATATGCTTTCTTGGCCCCACCAAATACTGTTAGTCATTTCAGTAATTACTTCTACTTTTTCCTTTGTATTTTCTACTCTTACTGGACTTTTCGCTTTATATGGACTAGTTATAAGGGTTCCTAAATTAGTTTCTTTCACTGGTCTTTTCCTTTCCTACCCTATCCCATATAGCACTGTCAGGTTATTCTTCTCAAAACACTTGTAATATTTACTTAGAAACATTTGTCCCAATAGAATGTAAGGTCCACAAAACCAGAAACGTTTTGAGTGTTTTTTATTTTTCCACTTCATCACCAGCACCCAGAACAGTGTGCTTGGTACACAATGGCATTCAGTAAATATTTAAGAATGAAGTAAGGAAGGAACAAATGAACTGGGATAATTTACAAAGTGCTCATTTAGGTCCCTGGGTGAGGGGGTAGATATAAGGACCAGTTTAACTTGGAGCCTTCCTTCTAAATTTGAGATACTTATTTACTAAAGATGCTTTCAGGTACATCTGAATCAAGACTGAAAAAAGTTAGAATTTGGACTTGCTGAAATGGCAGTAAGAACACTGAGGCTGAGGAACACAAACAAATGAAAAAGGAACAAAAGACCAAAAAGAGCACCGGCTAGTGTATGGAGAGGGAAATGTCCCACTTGGCTCAAACAAAACATTTATTAATGGGAACAATGCAAGGTGAGGATGGAGAGACAGGACAAAGCAAGATTCTATGTGGCAGATTAAGAAACTTGAATTCTTAGTTTTATGCCAGTCTCCCCCAAAGCAGAGCCTGTTGACCACCTAAATCAGAATCACCTAAAGCACCTGTTAAAACAGATTCTCAGGCCACATACCAGGGGTATCTTACCTGGAGGTGCGACCTGGTGACTTGCAGCTATAAGAAACTCCCGATAATTTCTATTCACACTAATGTCTGAGATATAATACTACAGACAATGGAAAACTATAAGAACTTTTGAGCAAACAAATGACAAAGTGGTGCTTGAGAAAAATTAATATAAAAGTGTGCAGGTAGAAGTAGGGGACTGGAGAGCAGAGAGGCTGCAGGTAGCACCACCAGTTAGAAAGGGTTGGCCAGGTGACAATAACGGGGGTGTGAAATAAAACAATGTATGAAGTAGTAGGCTTTAGGAGTCAAATGAGAAAAATATTTGATCACCTCAGCTCAGAATTTGGTCGTGGCAGACCACTGCCTCCTGAATAGTTTAGCCAATATTCTGGGACAACAGCTCTAACCTACCCCTCACTACTCCTCCATTCACATTCTCTGTCCTGGAACTTCACAATCACCTTCTTGCCTTCACATCATCACTCATGCTGTTCTCCCAACCTGGAATGCTTTCCTTCTTAAGAATCCATTTCCTCTATGAAGCCGTATCTTTATAAGCCCACAATAACTGCTCTCTCTCCTACAAAGCTATAGGATACTACCTTTATCCCTTCTCTTGTACTGAGCATGTTACCTTCTATTGCTATTTTCTGTTAATCCTTACACTCTACCTTAAGTCTGGAAACACGCAACATTCATTTCTGTAAACCCTGTGCACAAAGCATGCATATGAGATAAGTATATGTGGATGATGGTGATGACGGTGATGAAGATGGCAACAAAACACTAGTTGATTCCCAGATACTCTCTAAAGCGACGATACCAATGCTTGCATAATACTCACTGGATGTTCAGAATGTGTCAAGCACTTTCTTATGTACACTTAGTATACATTAGGCACTTTTCTATATCAATTAAATCCTCACAAATCTATAAAATAGGTAGTTATTATTTCCACTTTAAGATAAAGACACTGAGGTCCAGAGAATTTAACTTGCTTAAAATCACACAGCTAGTAAATGGTGAACTTGGGACGTGGACACTGACGATATAATTCCAGTCTTTATTTCAAATTTTTTTTCCTTATTTATTGATGTTTAGAAAGAGAGAGGAAGTGAGTGGGAGGAGAGGTGGAACACTGGTTTGTTGTTCCACTTATTTATGCATTCATTGGTTGATTCTTGTATGTGCCCTGACCTGGGATTGAACCCGAAACCTTGGCATATTGGGACTATGTTCTAACCAACTGAGCCAGGGGATTCCAGCACTTATGTAAAATCCCAACCTACAGAATCTTACTTGTTTCTTTCATAGCACTTACCACAATTTGAAATCCCTAAAACTTTTTTGTTGTTGTTAATGTATTTCTGTCTACTTACCAGATGGAAAGATCCATCATTGCTGGGACCAGTTAATTTTGTTCACTGCTATATGCCTAGTGGTGGGCACATAGTAGATGTTCCATAAATATATGCTTTGTAAGTGAATGAATTAAACCAGAAGAAAAAAGGAGCAGGAGAAAGCAGTAAAGCTACAGATACTGTTATGAATATCTAAGGGACTAGGGAGATTTTTTATTTCTGCAGATTTCAGACATATGGCTTTCCAGAGAAAGCCTTCATCAATATATGAATGTATTTTGAAATGCTGAAAGGAAAAATCCATTTGCAAGGTGCTGGGACCAGGTGTCTCTATTTTAGCAAATCACTGTACTCAAGAACAGGAAGCAGAGCTTGGAGATAGAGCACTGCATTAGGGAACTGACGGCCTGGCTGAGTTCCACAGTTTCCACTAAGTCACACCTGTGTGCAGCTATGTGGGAAAAAGCTGTCTGTTCACAGCTTTCCTCTTGTCGACATGCAGTTAATGTAAGAGTAATCTAGGCCAAATTCAAATTCTCATTTCAATGCATCAGAATCATGGCTTATTAGAGCTGGAAGAGGTTTTGGAGCTCATTGTTTCCAGAGCTTTTTCAAGCTACATTTCAGCCACAGTATCCTCTCTTTAAAGAAAATCTTATGAAGCGATGGGGTTAGTGGGTGACAGAGGATGCATGATATGTCAAACCAGATACAAGCAAAGTTGCCCCAGGATGGTTGTGTCATGAATGTGTATGCATGTGATTTGAGGGCCTCAAATCTACCACAGGTCAACTACCCTTTGATATAATTTTTAAATATATGCTTTATTGAGATAATGTACCTATCATATACTTAATCTTTTTAAAGTATACCAATCAATGTTTTTTGGTATATTTACAGAGCTGTCCAACTGCCACCACAACTTTAGAACATCTTTTTGTCATCCCAAAACGAAATCCCATACCATTAGCAGTTACTTTCTCTCACTACTCTCACTCTCCTCTGTTCCAACCACAAATCTACCTTCTGTTTCTACAGATTTACCTATCCTAGACATTTCATATAAACTGAATCATATAACATGTGGTCTTTTATGACTGGCTTCTTTAACACTGCACAATGCTTGCAAGGTTTATCCACGTTGTAGCATGTACCAGTACTGCATTCCTTTTTATAGCTGAATAATATTTCATTGTGTGGGTACAACACATGTTATTCATTCATTAGTTGATGGGCACTTGAGTTGCTTCCACTTTTTAGTTGTTTTTGAATAATGATACTATAAATATCCAGGAGCAAGTGTCTGTGAGCATATGTTTCTCTTTCTGTTGGTTATATATTTAGGAGTAAAATTGCTGGGTTACATATAACTCTATTTAATCTTTTGGGGAGCTGTCAGGTTACTTTCCAGGACAGCTTCGACCTGTTACATTCCCACCAAGGGCACCCAAGTTCCGGCTCTCCACAGCTTCACCAACACTTGTTATTGTCCATCTTTGTGATCACAGCCACCCCAGTGGGTGTACAGAGGTATCTCATGGTGGCGTTGATTTGCACTTCCCTGGTGGTTAATTATACTGGTATTTTTTTCATGTACACTCGGTCGCTTATATATCTTTTTGGAAAAAAGTCTATTCAGATTCTTTGCCCAATTTTGAAATAGGCTATTTGTTCTTTTATTATTGATATGTAAGGATGCTTTATATATTCTAGACACAAGTCCCTTACCAGATATGTGATTTGAAAATATTTTCATCCATTCTTTGCATTGTCTTTTCATTTTCTTAATTATGATGAAGTCTTATTACTTAATTAGGTTGCTTAAGTATTTGTGTCATATCTAAGAAATCACTGCCCAGTTGAAGGTCACAAAAGTTTATTCCTATGTTTTTTTCTAAGAGTTTTGTAGTTTTAGCTCTTACATCCAAGTCTTGATAAATTTTGTGTTAATTTTTGCATGTGGTGTGTAATGGTATTTTCTTCTAATCCTTTTTATTTCTATAAGACCAGTATTAATGTCCTTTTATTTCAGATTTTAGTAATTTGAATCTTTTTTTCTTGGTCAAACTAAGGAAGGGTTTGACAATTTTGCTGATTTTTTCAAAGACCCAAGTTTTGGTTCTGTCAATTTTATTTATTGTTTTTCTATCTCCCGCTAATATTTTACAGAAGCCTTAGAGAAAGTAAGGTGCTGGGGCTGAAGCAATAGCAGCTTCCCACCAATGCCACCATTCAAATGAGTGCATATCTGAGATGGCCCAAGCCAGTTGTATTTCATACCTATTTTTTTTTTAATTCATAGTATCTACTGTTATTCTCAAAAATATTCTGTTTGGATACTAAATTATAGGGTCACTCTACCAACAGCCCTGGTCTGAAGCTGGACTCCCCGTAAGTTATGTCCAGCTTCCTCCCAGCCCCTTCTGTTCCTTGTGGCCCTGGCCCCGGGTATAAAATAAAGTTAAAAAGTGAAATACGGACAATACAAACATTAGATCAAAGAGATCCACTTGTAGTTAGATTGGTGGGAATGTCTGCCAACTAAGGGAAAAAGTAAATCTTGACTTATCTCTCTCTCTCTCACTCTGTTTTTTCAGTCTTTTGTAAACAAGCATAAACTGTGCTTCAGGTTGTACAGAGATATTTCCAAGAACTGTTGTGAATGAAGTTGCCTGTGTTCATGGGTTACCGACTTTCCCATGGGGCGGAGTCCTGTATTCCACCCTCCAGCTGTGCCTGTGTGCCCACTCTTGCTCAACGAAGGGGGCATGCCTAACACAACGCAACCCTTTTGAAAGAGGAGGATTATTCTCTTCCTTGAAAGAGAGGTTCTAGGTCTAAGGGCTTAAAACAAAAACCAAAACCCAGCAACTACACTATTTCCTTTTGCTACCCATCTTCCATGCCCTAATCAGTGTACTCAAATCTATCAGATGCCAATAATTCATTTCCCATTCTGTCTATTCCCTGCTCTGCCCTAGACCCATATGGGCTCTGTGATGCTGTTCACAGAGCATCTCTGCTTCTCCTAATACATGAAGGTATCCATGCGAACAAACAAATACAATCGATAAATTAACTGAGGTGTATTTCATTCACAAGAGGAGTCAGAGAACTGTACATTCAGTATTTGGAGAAGTACCCTGCACTAATTAAGGAGAGTTAAACACATTTTAATGTACTTCATTTGAATACTAAAACCTTTTGTTTTTACTTAATTAATCTAGAAAAATGAATCTGTTGTGTTGGTCTCATTATTTCATCGTTATGAAGAAAACTGCTTTATTTTAACCAAGTGTGCTTATTACTTTCATACTGTATGTTTTCAGACTTTATTTAAGAGTGATTATTTTAGGAACTGAAGTTTCAACACATTTTACAAAAACTCTGTTAACAAGAATTTGCCTGATATCAAAGCTACCAGTAAATCACAATGAACAATATATTTTCAAGGTTTTCACTGGAATAAAAAAAATGCTCATTTAAAGTCCGGGAAAACATTACTGCTGTTTTTGGCAATAAAACACAATGACGAAACAAAGCTTCCTTAAAAACATAAAGACAGTGGGACAGTGACTCAAGGCAATGGCAGATATTTCACTTTGATAGTTAATGTAGTTTGCAGTATACCAGTTGACTTTATTCTTAGGAACACATTTTAAAATGGCAGTGATGGATTTTCAGGCCTGGTTACACCTACCAGGAAAATGATGCAACCATTATTCACCTCTTCCAACTCTGGTTTTTACTGGCATCTTCTGTGAGTTACACTTTGGCACGCTTCTAAACATCATCAGGCCACAAGCTCAGTCTAAAATCAAATATTTTTACAAACTAAACAATCCAGTGCTAAAAACTACCCAAATTACAAAGACCTAATACTATTTCCGTTCCAAGGACTGGGCTATTTTATAGGGGGAAAAGCGCTCACTACATTAAAAGGGAAATGGTGCTTTAACCCAAAAGAACTGGCCTGGCCAGAGTGTTAGAAAAACACTGTAAGGATCAAACTTGCACTGGCCACCAACTGACAGACATAACCTGCTAGTGACCTTTTCCAATCTCTGTACATTGTAAGCCCACATAATGCATTGTCAAGGTAAGTTAGTTCATTTAGCACTGGGCGAGTTAAGTTAGATTCACACAGGAAAAATTTCTGTTTCAGAGACATAGCCTACACCCCTCATTCTGGCTAATACGTTAGCAAATGTGAGCCACTATTCACATTATTATTGCAAAAGAATAATTCCAAGTCAACTGCACATTCTACTAATGATAGGTGAATAGCATTATCTCTGCATGTGCAGAGTATGATTTTCAAAAAGCTGAGGGAATGCATACAAGCAACCCTGGCAAACCAACCTAACAAAACGGTGAAGGCTTCTATATACTGAATACTGATACACTAAAGCATACTCATGGTAGTTGCTGAAAGTTTTAACTTGACATTAATTACACAGTGACTAGCACATAATAGGTATATTGAAAAGTGCTTGTTGAATGAATGAATGTACAATATCTGGTTTCCTTGCAGGTCTGGGAAAGCCACATTATGTCAAGTGTTACAAAAGTAATACTTAGGAAGCCACAAGCAATTTCATTATACATTTTCCTTGCCCTTTAAAAACAAAAACCATTACTCTTTACTTGAGGAGCTTTGTAACTGGACTGACTCTGTCCAGCCCTATTGATTTCTTGCACTTCTATCAACTCTACTGGCAATTTTATCACGTAGGGCTTCACACTGATCAACTGCTGTGCGAACCAGAACAGTATTAGCTCCTCAACCACTGTCAATTCTTTGCCTACAGGCATTCATTAAATACAACCATCATTTATTCACTTAACAAATTGGTACTGAGATCCCACACGGTATGAGAAAAACAAGAGCAGGGTAAAGGAGACCAGTTCTAAGGAAAGGCTGCAGTTTTACATGGGGTGGCCCCGATAGGCCCCATCGCTCCCAGGAAAGAGCCTCTGCGAAGGCCTGGAAGCAGGGCTCTCACCAGGAGTCATCGGCGAACAGCAAGGAGGCCAGGGCGGCGGGGGCAGAGTGAGCGATGGGAGCGCAGCACGGGAGGAATGGGGGGTAAGATGTTACAGGGCCCAGAGAGTTGTCATTCTAAAAACTAGCTCTTCTCTCAGAGAAATTGGAGCCAGTGAGGAAAGCTTTTGAGAGGACAATCGAATCAGTTAGTTTAGGGTTTAAAAGGATCACACTGGCTGCTGTAATGAGAATATAAGGCAGGCAAAATAGGGCACAAAAAGGAGATACGACAGGAGGCTCCCTACTTAGTAAACAGGGTGAGAGGCGATGTGACTTGGATCAGGGCCAAACAGTGAGGGTGGTGAGAAAGTCGAATTCTGGATATATTTTGAAGGTGGAGCCAACAGGGTTGTCTGACAGATTAGATGTGATGTGTAACAGAAAAAGAGGAGGTGAGTATGACTTCATAAATTTTGGCTTTAGCAACTATAAAAAATGGGAGTTGCCAATGACTGATACGAAAAAGGACTATGGGTGGAGTAGGGTTGGAGGAAGAGAAAGATCAGCAGTTCCATTTTGAGCACACTAACCTCACCCAGTGAAACGCCATAATCCTCACGTTACAATCCCTGTTCATTCTCCTCATCACACACTTATTTATAGATTTAAAGTAAATCTACTGCCTTGTATTTCTTAGGCATTCTAGCTAGAACTATATTGGAGACCTTACATAAAATAGCTTTTATTCATTAGAGCTAACATTTCTCTCACTGCAGTAGCAGGAAATACTAGTCTGCCAGTCAAGAATTAAGAAAAGATCCTGCTTGCATTTCACTTACCAAAAACAAATGTGTTTGTAGCTTCTCGTCCCTAGCTGCAAGAATAATTGAAGCAGGGTGAAATGGCTCTGGAATTAAAATCAGAAGACCTGTAGGTCAAGTCTTGGTTCTTCACTTGCCTGTGATGGAAACTTAACATATTTGGATCTCACTGATGACACAGAAAATGGAGAAAATAAATATTTTATAGGAATGGTGTGAGATTAAATTAAATGATGTAAAAGAAGAAGTTTCATGGATTTTGAAGAGTCCTACAATGATGGAGTTGTTATTACCTATAGCTTAACAAAAAACTTAACACGAGCATTGTATTGTTTATGCTCACTCATTTAATCATTCATGCCTTTCACCATCTTACAAAAAGGAATAAATGTAGATAAAAGTTCTTTGAATAATTGCTTAACAAAACAGGTGAAAAGACTTCTGAGATGCTTTCTGGAGTTTTCTTCACTCTTTTAACTCCATGCCTTTCTAACACCTGCGTAGACCATGGTTACAAAAATGACTTAATCTTACACAGGTCTGATTCCATTATAATGAATCCTGCAACAAAACATTCATTAAAATAAAAGGACAAAAGCAGCCTTGGTAAGGAGATAGGAGGCAGCAGGGCGAAGTAGAAACAGCACTGAAAAGTGAGCCATGGTGCACATCACAGGAAGAATCAGATGCACTGAGCCCAAAGAGCTGGGCTGAGGACAGAGCAGACACTTATGAACTAAGCTGTGGGAGATGAGAATGAGGATACACTGCAGGAGGGGGAAAAGTGAGTGCAGGGGGATTTAGAGTCAAGGTTTTGGCCCTGACTACTGTCAATTTCTTTTGTAAGACCTTTGGCCTGCCCTTGATAGCCTTCCATCCTTACTTATGGGGAAGAGAGGGTATGCAAGTAATCTTTCTCAACCATATCACCGCATGTAGAGAGGCTGAAAATTTTGCTGAAAAGCAAGATAGGTGTCCCTTGTTCACAGGCAGGGTCTGTTTCTTATGAAGCTTAGTGAATTAACAATAGAACGTATTCCAGTGTATCTTAAACAAAGAAATACCAAAACTCTGTGGAAATAATCTTAAGATTTAACATTTTTTTCTTAACTCACCGAAGGAGTCTGGAAGAACTATGAGGATCCTTTAGTAACTGTTTCTCCACTATGCTCTCAGACATAATTTTATTATGGAAATTCTTACTGTGTCCCATAATTACTCACTGGTGGGGGTGTCTTCTGACACAGAGTGTAAGCTTTCTCAAGGTTGGGAAGGTATTTTATTCATCCTTGTAACCACAAAACTTCTGGCACACACATAATAGGGAGTCAAAAGAAGTCTCTTTCCTGATTCCCCTTCTACATACGTTTTCCCTCAAAACCTTTATTTCTGAACAGCTAACTCCAGAGCTCTTTTAGAGAAAGGTCATACATACAGGGGGTGGGGGGCAGGGGTTCTATCCAGCCATGTACTGTGAATAATAGACACATTTATTTATTTTTATTTTTGATTTAATATTTATTTTCTCATTACCATTTAGTCCCCTTATACCCCCTGCCCCCACCAATCACCACACTGTTGTCCATGTCCATGAGTCCTTTTTCCTTTTTGCTCAACCCCTCCACCCCCTAACCTCCCCCACCTAGCTGTCATCCTGCTCTGTATCTATGATTCTGTCCCCATTTCCCTTATTAGTTCAGTTTGTTCATTAGATTCCACATATGAGTAAAATCATATTGTATCCGTCTTTCTCTGACTGGTTATTTCACTTAGCATAATGTTCTCCACGTCCATTCATATTGTCACAAAGAGTTAAATTTTCTTTCTTTTTTTTTTTTACAGCTGAGTAGAATCCCATTGTATAAATGTCCCATATCCCATAGTTGTTTTATCCACTCATCTACTGATGGACACTTGGGCTGCTTCCATATCTTAGTGACAGTGAATAATGATGTAATGAACATGGGGTGCTTATGTTCTTTCAAGTTAGTGTTTTGGGTTCCTTCGGGTATATTCCCAGAGTGGGATTGCTGGGTCAAAAGGCAAATCCATTTTTAATTTTTTGAGGTGTCTCCATGCTGCTTTCCACAGTGGCTGTATCAATCTGCATTCCCACCAACAGTGCAGAAGGATTCTTCCCCTTTCTCCACATCCTCACCAGCACTTGTTGCTGGTTGATTTATTGATGATAGCCATTTTGACAGGTGTGAGATGGTATCTCATTGTGGTTTTAATTTGCATTTCTCTGATGATTAGTGATGTTGAGCATCTTTTCATATGTCTGTTTTTCATCTGTGTGTCCTCTTTGGAGAACTGTCTATTCAGGTCCTTTGCCCATTTTTTAATTGGGTTGTTTGTTCTTTTGGTATTGAGGTTTGTAAGCTCTTTATAAATTTTGGATATTAACCCCTTATCAGATGTGCCGGCAAATATGTTCTCCCATTCTGTGGGTTTTCTTTTTATCTTGTTGATGATTTCCTTTGCTGTGCAAAACATTTTTAGTTTAATGTAGTCCTATTTATTTTTCTTTTTTCCCTTGCCTGGGGAGATGCATGTAATAAAATATTGCTACAAGCAATGTCCAAGATTTTGCTGTATATGTTTTCTCCTAGGATTTTTATGGTTTTAGGTCTAACATTCGAGTCATTGATCCATTCTGAATTTATTCTTCTGTGTGGTATAAGGTAGTCTAGTTTCATTTTTCTGTACATATCTGTCCAATGTTCCCACCACCACTAATTGAATAAATTATTTTTAGCCTATTGCATGTGCTTGCTTCCCATGTAGAATATTAATTGACTATCAAAGTATGGGCTTATTTCTGGGCTTTCTATTTTTTTTCCATTGATCTATGTGTCTGTTTGTATGCCAGTACCATGCTGTTTCATTTTGGCCTTACAGTATAGTTTGATATTAGGTAGTGTAATTCCTCCAACTTTGTTTTTCTTTCTCAGGATCGCTGTTGTTATGCAGGGCATTTTGTGGTTCCATATAAATTTCTGAAATACTTGTTCTAGTTCTGTGATATACGTCACTGGAATCTTGATAGGAATTGCATTGAATCTATACATTGCTTTGGGTAATATGGACATTTTAATGATGTTAATTATTCCTATCCATGAACATGGTATGTACTTCCACTTATTTGTAGCTTCTTCAAATTTCTTTCTCCAGTATCTTATAATTTTCCAAGTGCAGGTCTTTTACATCCTTGGTTAGGTTTATTCCAAGGCATTTTATTATTTTTGTAGCAGTCATGAATGGGACTGTTTTCTTAATTTCCCTTTCAGTAAGTTCATTATTAGCATATAAAAATGCAACTGATTCCTAGATACTAATTTTGTTTCCTGCTACTTTACTGATTTCGCTTATCAGTTCTAGTAGTTTCTTGGTGGAATCTTAGGATTTTCTATGTACAGTATCATGTCATCTGTAAATAATGCCAGTGAAATGCTATGAAAATATCAATTAAATGCATTGGATCCAGTGTGTCATTTAAGGCTGCTGTGTCCTTGTTGATTTTCTGTCTGTTAGACCTATCCATTGAACTCAGTGGGATGTTAATCCCCAACTATGACTATAATTCTGCTGATCCCTTCCTTTATATCCATCATGATTTACTTCACATATTTAGGTGCTCCTATGTTGAGCATGTAAATGTTTACTAGGGTATATCCTCTTCTTGGATCATTCACTTTATCATTATGTAATGTCCTTCTTTGTCTCTTCCTATAGTCTAGGTTTTAAAGTCTATTTTGTTGGATATAAGTACTGTTACCCCAGCTTTTTTTACCTTTCCATTTGCATGAAATATCTTTTTCCATCCCTTTACTTGTAGGCTGTGTGTACATTTTGATCTGAGATGTGATTCTTAGAGGCAGCACATAGATGGGTCTTGTTTTCTTATCCATTCAGCTACCCTCTGTCTTTTGCTTGGAGTATTTAAGCCATTTATATTTAAGGTGATTATTTCAGATAAGTATTTAGTGCCATTTTTTTGTTAGATTGCTTTCTTCTGTTTTTCTTTTTCTCTCTTTTTCTTCCTCTTGTTCTTAAAGCAAGCCCTTTAACATCTGTTGCATTACTGCTTTGGTGTTAACAAACTCCTTCAGCTTTTTCTTGTCTGGGAAGCTCCTTATTTCTCCTTCAATCTTAAATGTTAACCTTGCTGGATAAAGTAGCCTTGGTTGTAGGTCCTTGTTTTTCATCACCTCGAATATTTCACACCACTCCCTTCTGGCCTGAAATGTTTCTGTTGAGAAAACAGATGACAGTCTATTTGGTGCTCCCTTGTGTGTAACTACTTGGTTTTCTCTTGTGGCTTTTAGGATTCTCCCCTTGTCTTTAAGCCTAGACATTTTAAATATAATGTGTCTGGGTATAGGTCTTTTTGGGTCCAACTTGTTTGGGACTCTCTGAGATTCCTGGACTTGTGTGTCTTTTTCCTTCACCAGATTAGGGAAGTCTTCAGTCATTATTTCTTTAAATAGGTTCTCAATCCCTTGCTTGCTCTCTTCTCCTTGTGGTAGTCCCACGATGCAGGTGTTGTTACATTTCATGTTGGCTAAAATGTTTCTTAAGCTCTCATTAAAAATTTTTTTCTCTTTTTGCTGCTTTGCCTGGGTACTTTTTCCCCACTTTCTATTCCAAATCACTGATTTCTGCTTCATCTAACTTCCTGTTTACTCCTTCCAGTGTATTGTTTATCTCATATATTGCATTCTTTATTTCTGACTGGTCCTTTTCCATGGCTTTTATGTCTCTTTTCATGCCGTTGAGTATCCTTATAATAATTACTCTAAACTCTCTATCTGATAAATTGCTTGCCTTCAGTTCATCAGCTCTTCTTCTGGAGAATTCTCTTGTTCTTTCATTTGGGGTCTCTTTCTTTGTCTTTTCATTTTGGCTGCTTCTTTGTGTTTGTCTCTATGTATTAAGTAGATCTGCAAAGACTCTGGTGCAGCCCTTTGTCAGGCACTGCTTGTGACTGGTCCTGGTTACCCTGTTTGGAGCTATCAGTGATCCACAGCATATGGCTTCCTCTGCTGAGCCTGTTTGTGTGCAGAAAGAACCAGGCTGCACACCAAGGCCAGCTTTTATCAGCGCTGGGCCTGGGCGAGGGTCAGCTGAAGTCTCACAGGGTTCCCAGAGATCTGCCTTTGTTGTTAAACTACACTGATATAGCCCCAAGCTGAAATCAGTGGCCAGGTGGAGCTCCACAGGGTGGGGCAGCAAAATTCCTGCAGGTGGGTGGATTGCTTCCTCTCTGGCCAATGACATTTGGAGAGGAGTGCTCTGACTGAGTAAGATGGCTTCTGCACTATGGGGAATGACTCAGCACAGGGATCCTGGAAGCCGTTCCTTCAGTTCTCTCCCCAGAGCCACAAACCACATACTCTCCCTCCTCAAGTGTCTCTAGCCCACTTTGCCCTCCCTCTGCTGGAGCCCAGCGTAGGTGGCTTCAAACAGAATTTTGTGTACTGGCCCTTTAAGAGGCTTTCTGTGTCTCCAGCTGTCTCTCCTGGTGGACAGAAATCCTGCTGCTTTTCATAGCCGTGTGTTATTTGGATTTCTTTTCTGGTTGTGGTGCTATAGGCTGGGGAACCCACCTAGGTGTTTAGACCCCACACTTTTCAGGTGGAACCCCTATCCACTGAAATATCCCTCCAAAACTTCAGCTGCTGCCCATGGGAGCCCAGCCAGCTCTCTCATGCCGCCTCTGCAATCCCTACCAGTCTTGTTGTAGTGAAGTGGTTTCTTCTGCTTATCAGTGGCAATAAGGCTTCTCTCCAGCTAGTGTTCAGTTGATTATTTAGGATGATTTCTCTACAACTTAGTTGTAATTCCAGGTTCGTCCTGGGAGGAAGTTAGTGTAGCTTCCACTTACTCCTCCACCATCTTGGGCCATATATGATCAAGACATTTATTGAAGAAGATACAAGAAACATTGCACATAGGACAATTGCGCCTCAGTTCCCTTCAAAGTAGGTACCTCACACAGTTCTCCCAGGTGCCATCAGCTGCATTGTCATTTATGTGCCTGAATCTCATACACGATCTGAAATTTCTTCCCTTTCAAAGGTGATTTTAGTTTTGGAAAAGGCAGGAGTCACAGGATGCCATCTGGGCTGTATGGGGCCTGAATCACCCGGGTGATCTGAAGTTTTGCCAAAAAACTAAAACTCTGCATAAGATGTAATGTGTGAGTGGGCATGTTGTTGTGCTGAAGCTGCCAATCTCCACTTACCCACAGCTGCAGCTTTCTGGCTCATTTGAATAGTTTCTGCAGGGGAATGTTCAAGCTTAATGCAAAATATGATGCAGATTCATTGCTCTACTCAGTCACTTTTAATAAAACAGCCACACAGTACACATGCTCACTCAACAGCATCTACCACCCCCACTGACTAGTACAGTGAAGTCCTTATTGTTCATGCATGCGCATTCCAGTCCATTCTCCTTGGCTATCAGATTACATTAATGTTGCAAAAAACATTCTCATTATATTAACAATGGCTGGACTTTTTCCAGATAGTCCTCGTCCTTCATTATCCTCACATAAAACGGTTAATGCCACACAATTTCAAGGCAGAAACCACAGAATTTCAGACCATTTCTTCATAAAGAAATAGAATGCTCAAGACATTATCATTCGAGCAATTCACTTTTATTGTCATTTAAGGTACACCACTGCTGTATTGAGAAGAGGAATTTTGGTTTCTAGTTCTTCCGAGTCCCCTTACTGATTTTTAGTGTAACAATGTCAATCTTGTAAATTCACTTTTTTTCAACGTATCATCATGGAAATACCCAAACACACCAAAAGATGAAAGAATTTTATAGTAAGCTATTATATGTACTATTTTATAGTACATGTATCACCTAGATTCTCTAATTAACGTTTTGTTGTTCACTTGTTTTAATAACTATCTGGGGGTAGAATGGGTCTCAGTAGGAAATGGGCACTTTTATTTCATGTACTGTTTGCAATTGAAAATAATCAGCAAAAATTTAATATCAGAAATTCTTACTGAGTTCTGACGTGCTAAGTCCCATGCCTTTATTATTTTTAATCCTGAAAAAATCCTACAGGGAAACTGAGGTACAGAGAGTTAAGGAAACTGGCCCAGTGCCAGAGCAGGTCTCTGAAAGCTAGACTTACCCCAAAATTCACACACTTTAGCATTCCATACTTCTCTGAAAAGCCAAAAGAGGAAAAAAACAAACCAAACCAAACCAAACCAAAGAAACTGAAGGAGACATTATTCATTACCTGCCCATCATCCATTCTGATTTCCCTCATCCTAATAAAAATGTAATTTTCCCCAAAACTCCCCACCTCAGCCTATGTGTCTCAGAGAAGGTTAAATCCTACTGTCAGGATCAAGGGCTGTAACTGGTTCAGAAATTCAGGCCTAAGCCAATCAGAAAAGAGCTGCCTAAATGATAAGGTTTTGTCCAGGAAGGGACATGTTACCCAGTTTGATCTAATAATTTTTCAGAAGAAATTTTCTCAGCGCTGTGGGGAAAAGTTTCCTCATCCCTATAGGATCGCTTTGGGAAACAGCTGGATGAGTGAGGTGTAGACATGGAGCTGGGAACTATTATAGCCATGGTGCCACCATGAGGCAATTAGGCTAAGGATCAAGCCGATGTATTTAGGAGAGCACATCAGAGAAGGCAAAGAGAAAAGAAGTTGTGTCAGACTGACATAACTTTCAAGTCTCTTGGTACCTCTGGATTTCGAGTTATAGGAGCCAATAAATATCCTTCCTGTATACATACTCTTTGGATTTTCTGCTATTTGTAGCCATAGACACAGCTGATAGGGAAAAGAAATCAACAGAATACTTTAAAGAAAACAAGTGAAAGTGAAAAGAGACCAGTTAAAGGACTGCATGCACAGGGCTCCACAAAGAGCCCGCTGAATTGAGGAGGCTGCAGTGAATGGCAGGTATTCTGCTGTGCTTTACTCCCAGGGTTGGGTTTAGCAACAGCAGGCACAACAGTTTCTTGAGGTTATTCATATACAACTCAGGCCTTCCTTGAAGAACAGTCCTTGTATATCCATCTAAAGATTATAAAGAAGTGAATTCCAGTCAGAGTTTAAAAAGTCCAGGTAACTTCTTGCCAGCATCCCCCCTACATGTAGACAGCCGGTTTTTCACCTAATCACAACACTCTCCTTCTGCGTTTGAGACTGCAATTAACTAGAGGTTGGTAGCTTTAGGTTCTATTAAATTATTCTTGTCCTTCACCTTTCTGGAATTCAGTTTCCAAACCTGAAAATCCCTGATAATTTTTCATGAGGTGCATCTGAGAGATTATTTGTGAAATATAAGCATGAGGAATTATTACTAAGGGAATACAGCATGTTAACTACTGCTCATTGGCAATAAGGGTTTTTTTATGGGTCATTATTAAATAAAAAACAATGCCAAGAAAACTGTCAACATATTACTCAGAGGGAGCAGATCATTTGTTCTTTCCCTCTTCTCCTTCCCAGCTGGTTGCCACAGGTAGAGATGAGCAAAGTGCAGTTCTCAAAGGGACTATGTTATTAAAGTTATAGTTACTATTTATTACCTTGGAAAGCAAAGTGCAACTTACAAAAATGGATATGGTTTTTTTTGGGGGGGAGCAGAGTATAATAAAATAACACAATGCAACAGCTGAGACATCATGGATCAGCTGCCAGGGCCGAGTACGGAGCTGGTAACCAACAAGAGTGGGAGAGAAAAAGGAATGGAAAACACATTTTTTTCCTGCTTAACAGTTTTGCCTGCGCTGGGACTATTTATTCATTTTTCTGTCTTAAAGCAACAAAGCCTAACAGAAATAAAGGCAGAGGAGTTGTTTATAAATCTTTCAGTGTGATGTCTCACATTGTCTTCTTGCTTCTTACAGGAGTTACACCCAACTCTGATCAAAGCAAGTTATGTGTTAAAAAAAAGAAATCTAGGTTTTACTATTTCAGGCAATATTACTTATTGATATCTCCTACCATCAACTTTCATTTTTAGTCTTTGAAGAGATCAAACAACTATGTGAGGATTTATTTCTAAGAGAGATGTAGCTAACTCCAAATTTATTTACCAATCTACATTCTCAAATCTTATCACTAATTTGACAAATCTGATTCCTGTTTGTCTGATCTTCAATGAAATTATTTTTTAAAATGTTACTCATCAAATTCTGCCTTCAAGTAATATTATACCACTTTGCATGTAGTGGAGGGACCTTACAACAGTAACTTCAATTCCTCCCCTCTCAGCTTTTGTCCTACTAAGGTCATACATAGTATTTTACTTCCACATATGTTATGACCCCCGTTACATTGTTATATCTTAGCTTCGAGCAATTATTTTTGATAGAGATTTAAAAAGGGAGGGGGCAAAGTCTTTTACAGTTATCCACACAGTTATCCTCCCCAGTAATTTCATACTTTTGTGTAGAGGTAGATTTCTTTCTGCCTGGTATCATTTTCCATCTGCCTAAAGAACTTTCCTTAACTATCTTTGTAGTGCAAGTTTACTGGTGATGAACTATTTAGGGTTTTGTATGGTTGAAAAAAATCAGTATTTTTTCTCAGGTTTTTAACAGGTATTTTGTTGGGATAGAGAATTCTAGGTTGACATGATTCGTGCTTCCGTACTTCAAAGTTACTGCTCCACTATCTTTTGGTTTGCATTTCCAACAAGGAGTCTGCTGTCTCTATCATCTTCTTGCCTCTTTTTCTCTGGTCACTGTAAACACTGTTTCTTTCTCAGTGGTTTTAAGCAATTTGACAACGGTTTTCATCATATTTCTGGTGCTTAGGATTCATGAGTTCTGAACTTCCCAGGTTTATACTTTTCATCAAATTTGGAAAATGTTCAGCCACTCTTGCTTCATTTTTCTTCCCGTCCCTGACGCTCTCTCCTCTCCTTTGGGTACCACAATTACACCTCTACTAAGGGGACTGAAGTTTCTCTCAGTTCACCGATGGTCTCTTCCTTTCCCCCATCTTTGACCCCCCAACATTTTTTCTGTTTTATTTTGGATAGTTTTCACTGTTACATCTTAAAGATCACTAATGTTTTCTTCTATAGTGTTTAATATGCCGTGAGTTCCATTCAGTTTAGTTTTTTAAAAAATCTCAGATATCATACTTTTTATCTCTAGGAGTTTAATTTTTAATATCTTTCATGCTTTTTCTCAAAGTGTTCGTGCTTTCCTTTACCACACTGTATGTTATCTAACATAAGTTATAATAACTGTTTTAATGTCCTTGTTTACTTATTCTATCATCTTTGTCATTTCTGGATCTGTTTGTATTGACTATTTTTCTCATTACGGGCCTTATTTTCTTGCTTCTTTTCATGGCTTGTATTTTTTATTGGATGTCAGGCATTATAAATGTAACTCTGTTTGAAGCAAGGTATTTCTGTACTCCTCTAAATATCTTTATTTACATATGCCTTTAAATATTAGTTTTAGGATGCAATTACAATACTTGAGAACAGTTTGATTCCTTAGTTCTTGCTTTTAAGCTTTTTTAGACGGAACTAGAGCTATGTTTAGTCTGTGACTAGTATTTCCTCACTACTGAGGCAATATCCTTTGGAGTACTTTAGTTGATACCCAACGTATGAGATTTCTAATTGTGGCTGGTGGGAAACAGAAAAGGCTTCGCCCTGTGTTAGCTCCAAGCAGACTTTCCCAGGCTCATGTAGATGCCTCATGCTCATGCTCTAATAAGTAATCAGCTGGAATCAATTGGATTTAGCATCTTTGAGTTCACGTGCGCTCATGTGCTCTCTGTCTCTGTCCACCTCCATCTGCTGTGGAGCTCTTTTCCTCCAATTTCTGTTCTGTGAATTCTGGCTACCATGACTTCCCTAAATTCTCAATGCTTTCTCCTCAGGGAGGTTACTGGGCCCTGTCTGAATTCCTGAGCAGTCTGTACCGTGGCCTGAGAGGTCTCCAAGCAGCAAGCCAGAGCCATCATCGCATTCGATACCTTTCTCCCAGGGATCAGTCTTGAACTGCCTGTTGTCCAATGCTCAAAGATGTTTTTTATATATTTCTGTCCAGGCTTTCAGCTATTTAAGGAAGGAACGTCAGTCTGGTCCCTTTTATTCCATTATAACAAGAAGATGAGAACAGAAGCCCTCACTTTTAAAATAACGTAATGCTACAAGTGGTAAGAAAGGACTTGAACCAAGAGAAAAAAATATTATAAAATATACCAAAATATGGTTTTCTCCTTATTGAATAAGGGGTATTATTTATGGAGCCTCAGCTCTGTGATACCACTGTACATAGAGAATTTTTACTTTAAAGCTAATTTAGTTTTCAGGATACAAAATGGTGCCCCAAATGTGAGATTTTAGAAATACTAGGTCACTTTACTTCAATGACTGAAATAGCCACAAAACTTTATTTTTATAGTTCTGGAGATTCCTTAGGAAAGGTAATGAAAATTTTCCATTATATAATGAGCTTGTTCTTAAGATTCTTTATAGTTTCACTCTATCTATATAATGTTTTCTTGTCTTGAAAAGCCAAATATGGGTTGAAATAAAAATATGATGCTTCCTTCCTTTTATTAATTGTCTGTAGCTTTGTCCTACCAAATGGAGACTGGAAATAAAGCATCTCTGCTTTTTGGGAATACAAAACTCTTTAAGAACATACTATTTGGTTTACCCTAATTACCCAATTTTTCCTAGTTAAAACAAGAGTGGCAGCCCTCAGTGAATGTCTAGGTGTACAACCAAAATGACACTGGCTCACTTTTTACTTGCCATGAATGGATGTATGACAGATAAACAGATAAGATAAGGAAAAGATACATGATAAGACAAAGAATGAGAGCCTGGAAATATATGTGAAGATATATGTGAAAACATTCTAGTAGTTATCCATCAGTGGTAAAATTATTGGTGATAATTTTTTAACTTCCCTGAATTTTTAACACTGAAATTTATTGTTGCTGTTTAATAAAGAAGAGTGAATTATCTTTTAAAATTCCAATTTTAAAACTTTATTTTAAGGGGCCATTTTAGTGTACAGGCTTTATCTATTTTATCTTCAATAAGTATTTGTTGAATAAATATAAATTTAAATTATATTATTTGTCTGTATAAATTATGTATATATACACATATACAAATTACTTATTTAATCTCCTTCCTATAATGCATCTGACCATTTAATATATACTTATATTAAAAATAATATACTTTACAAAAAATAACTTTATACATAAACACTTATTCTATAGTATTTCTAATTATTGCTTAGGATAGTTTCTTGGAAGAAAAATTACTAGACACAGCTATGATAATTTTATTGCTCTTAATAATCCTACCAAAATACATCCTAAAAATTTGTGCCAATCGATATTATCACTAGTAAGGTATGATTACTAGTTAGATATAATAGCTTTTTCATATATTTATACCTATTACATTCTCTCTTGCTTTGCATATCTTTTACCCTTTATTGCGATTATGCTTGAGGAATCAGTATTTTTTCTCAGGTTTTTAACAGGTATTTTGTTGGGATAGAGAATTCTAGGTTGACATGATTCGTGCTTCCGTACTTCAAAGTTACTGCTCCACTATCTTTTGGAGTAACTAAATATGAACTCTTTAAAAATATCATTAACTCTTATATTATTTGTCTATTTATTTATGTACAGGATTTCTGGTTTTCCTCAAACTTTAGGTTTGTTGGTTAAAGACAATGGCTCCTTGGGCTTAGAATGTCTAGCCTCTAGTTTTGCATCTTTCACTCAGTAGCTGTATAATTGTAATTTGTAATCTGCATGTCAATGTCTTAATCTATAAACAGAGCATTAAATTAAATAATGCCTAAGGTTCTAAGGGCTCTTCCAGTTTTAAGATTCTAAGAACTTAAGAATAAGCTTAACTCCCAGGGTGGTTTTAGTAATTAGTCTAATGAAATTTTCTTTGAAATACACTGTGACCAACAGTGCAGTTGTGATTCTATGTAGTACTGAACACAAAAACTAATGTGTTTTGCTTATGAAATATAATTTTTAAAATTTTATTTATTTATTTATTTATTTTTAGAGAGAGGGGACGGGAAGGAGAGAGGGAGAGAAACATCTACTGGTTGCCTCTGGCACCTATTGGTTGCCTACTGGGGACTGGCCCCACAAGCCAGGCATGTCCTCTGGCTAGGAATCGAACTGGCAACCTTTCGTCTTGCAGGACAATGCTCAACCAACTGAGCCACCCAGACCAGGGCTGAAATATCATTTCTGAATGACTGAAACATGCAATATCCAATCACTCAAACTAAAAAACTTTGTAATCTTTTTTGATTTATCTCTGTCCATCAGCCTTCATACATTTTAAATACCACCAAGTCCTTGAAAATCTGTTCTACATTATTTTTACTTCTCTCTTCTTGCCACGTCTAGTCTAACCATGACCCCTACAACGCTGAACAAATAACAGCAACAACAACAAGCAGGAGCCAACAGTGACCAGTGCTTACTATTCGTAACATTTCAAGTGCTCTAAATATATTACCTTATTTCATCCTTATAAGAACTCTAGAGCACAGTAGCAGAGCCATGTCCCAGTTTATAGGTGAAAAAATTTGGACATATAAAATATATAATGAGAAAAATGTAAGAACCTGTTGAGTAAGTGGCAGAACCAGAATTCAAGGCCAGGCCACCCCAAATATTTATCATTCAATGTCCACCCCAAATGTTACCTCGTCTTACAAGTTCCTGCCTGATACCTCCTGCACACCTACAGGCAGGACTAATTACTCTCTGCTCCTCATCCTCTTTTCCATACAGCTATTACTCACTATCCTGTTATTTTAAAAAATTTTCTAACTAGCCGGTCCACCCTTTTATCATCTGGCACTGTAAATGTACAATAAACATTTGTTGAAGGGAGTAAATGTTCACAGAATAAATCTCAGCATCTCAATAGACTCCTCCGCTGCCCTCACAAAAGTAGAAAAGTCCAAATTAGTTCTTAGATAAAAGAGAGTAAAAGAACATAGCAGTTTAAACTCGGTTGATGATAAGACATTTATTGAACTATTGATTCCTGGGGACTTGTCCCAAGACCTACTAAATCAGATTCTCTAAAGACTTTCAACCAGTTCTCATGAGCACCCTGGTGATTATCATCATCAAATTTAAAAAATACCTATTTACACATGCATGCATATATATTGTATATAATATACATATACATTAGCATCAACTGAAAAGGGATGACAATAGAGTAATGAAAAGAAGTTGTACCTTTGGGATGAGTCAGAATGATAATAATTGCAAAAAAGAAAAATGGAATTCTAGAACTGAAAGGGGCTTTAATTAAACTTAGCACAACTCCCTTGCCCTAACTCTCCCATTTTATATAGGAGGATACAAAAGCCCACAGCAGTAAAGAGACTTGGCCAAGATCCCTCTGATGTCTCGTTCAGATTTATTTTCATTATCATAGCATGTAAGTTCCAAAGGAAAAATCCAAAGGAAATTTAGAAAATTATCAAATATGAACTGTGAAAACATATTTAAGTATACAGTTTTCTTTATCAAAAAAATAAACTTCAAAAAACTGTAAATTAACCTAAGGTAGCAAATTCCAGCAGTGATAACTACTACAGTATTTAAGGGGTATCTACTACGAGCCAAACCTAGGTATTTTTTTAATCATATAATTTCTTCTAGGCCTCACAATAAGATTAAGAATTAAGGAGTATTATTTCAAATTTACAGATGAGGAAACGGGATCAGAGAAATGCAATAGTTTGCCTACCTTTCTAAGCCATTAAGTGGTTGTACCAAGATTTGAACCCAGCTTTTCTGATCATTCTATGCATTTTTCACTGTTATATTACTTCATTTATAATAATAATAATATAATTACTAATACAATAAAATGACTAAATATTACATTGACACAAAGGCAAATTTCAATGGATCTGAGAAAAACCTTCTGGTATTTTCGGCAAGCAAAAATTTGGCAATGAAACTTGGTAAATGCATTTGCCTTTCCTCCTCCCCCCAGATTATCACGTTAGTATGAGAAAAAATAAAATAAATTTATATTTAAATAAAATAACGAAAGCATTAAGTTCTGTTTTAAATAATCAAGTAAGGCAGAGTTATTTTTAAATAATCTGGATCAAGTCCAAATCTCCATATACACTCAGGTTAAAATCACCCTAGCCCATGAGACTTCTTTCTCACACTAAAACACTTTTAAAAGAATAATAATTTAAGATAAAAGATTTTTTCATGGAGTTATTTTTCTCTAGTGAAATCCACATTAGCCTACACAGACTACTAGTAATCTCTAAGTGTAAATCTATGTACTCCCTTGAATTTGTCATTTAATTTATTCTTGTTTATTTAATTGAGGAGGAGTGGAAATTAAGTAAGTACTAAGAGACTCCCATATACACAAAGTCAAAGGCCAATAATTTCTTGGGTCTTTTTTCTAGGATAAAATGGCTTGTTCTGAGTATATACTTTTTTTGATGGATGCCAACATGTTAAAATAAACTGTATCTACCTAGCTCTACATTTACATAACCTATCATTCAGGTCCTGAGGTGCTCTGACATCTATGATACTTCACCACCAAACAGTATGAAGGCATTAAAACATTTCACCTTGAACTTATGCTCCAGGCTACTAACCAGTCCATGCAACCAAACATATTAAGCACCTAGTTACATGAAAGGATTTATGCTGTCTATTGCTTGATATACAGAGTAAAATAGAGACACTGCTCCTGCCAGCACTTTCGGTCTTGCGGAATGAAGCAAGGATGGGTGAATGAATAGGTAGACAGACAGGAATGTAAATATGTAAGCAAACAAATAAAAAGCATTGCTTTAACTGCCTCATAAAACTCCCAGTCTGTTAAGAGGAAAACATTGATTTAGAAAATGTAAATTTATCATTGATTATTGGCCTGGAATTATGCCAGGCACTAGCAATGCTGAGATAAATAAGGTAATGAAAGAATTTATCTTTCCCAAAGTATTTAAAATATGGTCTCTACCCTTCAGAAATACCTGAAAGGTGTTAACACACTCTGCTATACATTTTTAGACAAAGATGAATCAGACTTTGAGCCAATCTTCACATAAGGTTGCAGGGCAGTAAATAACGATGTCCCCTGAGAGTAATTACAGGAAGGCACAAAGTAAGGAGATGTAAGCAGTAAACATTTTAAAAGTACAAGGGTGGTTCAGGTAGAAGCTGGAGGGGTCTGGGAATGGAAGTGATATTTGAGCTTCACCTTAAAAACTAAATAAGAAGGCAACAGCCACAGATTTAGAAGGAGATGTAGAAAAATTCAAATATAGCAGGGTAAATAAATGATCATGGGAAAGTAGGGAGGCACAACAAACCGACCCCCACATTTGGGTGTCTGAGGCTGTCACACTCACAGGAGGATTTGGAACACCCCTGGTTTCAACACTATAAATGCAGGCTGTGGGTCCTCAGTAACTCTGACAGCCTGAAATACTTCCAAACAACTGTATCCCCACTCCAAACGAGAACCCACCTCTGTGTAGGAAAGATAAAGCAGGAGGGGTAAGCCACAGCCTTCAGGATCAGGCTGAGCTCTTCTTTAATTCAGCAGGCAAAGGGCAAGCACTGAAGATTTTGAACGAAGGAGTGATATGGCCCTCAGTAAAGTTGAGAGCAATTACTCCTGGCTGCTTTGTATAAAGGAATGGCTTAAAGTGAGACGGGGTGCAGAGTCGGAGGATGCTGAGTATTGCTGCACGACAGCCTATTGCCGCCGGCCACAAGGCACTCTTGAGAGAGGCTTGACTTCATCCTCACTGCCACGCACGCTAGCATGTGCTGAGCACTCTGTGTACCAAGAATTGTGCCGAGCCCTTTACTCTCTCACTTATTCTCAGAGCCAGCCCCCCAAAGCAGCCAAAATTGTTGTGACCCTGAAAAGGTTATGTAAAGCTAAGATCATGTACTCTTACTCGTATTTTACAGAAGAGAAAAACATAAGTTTAAAGAAGTTAAGAAACACGCCCAAGCACATGATTAGTAAGTGGTAAAACCAAGATCAGAAATACAGATTGCTAGCCTAATGGCAAAGGCAGCAAGCACTTCACACATACGATCTAGCTTGGAATCTTAGCTTTATCACTTACCAATTACATGACGGTGTGAAAAAAAAAATCAGTGCCTCAGTTACTCTTTGTGAAAAATGGGAATGAGAACAGTACCCATTTTTATGAGGTTATAGAGAGAACTGAGACAATGCTCACAGAGTACTAACCACACTTAGCTAGTAATAAGTATATAATACATGACTGTCATCATCATCATCACCTTTACCATTTTGAGTCCTTAGATATGAACTTCTAAAATTCTCACACATTGCATATTGTCCTTCCTCCATCTATATTTTTATGGAAAAATTTAATCAAACCCGTTCTATGAGGACATTATTTCTATAAAGAAAAAAAACCTCAGACTTTCCATTCTGTTTTACCAGTGTTAAAATAGAAACTAAAGTAAGATTCTGCTAAGAAACTAATTTAGAGAATAAAAAAAACATAAAACATGTACCACAAAATTCCTGGTCTCAAACAGAAAATTGCTTAGAAGGCTGCTTAGAGGGTGTAAAAGCTGTTTTGGGCAGTAAAATTCCTCCCATGACACATAAATATGTGGCAGTGATTACTAAGCCCAAAGCCTTTTTCTTTTTGTCTATTTATTCTTAGCAATAACAGTGTCTTTCTAACAGAGCTATCTGAGATTTAAATAAGCTAATGCTCGTAGTAACACAGCAGAGCACCTGGCACATGGCAAGCAATAACGAACATTTTCTGTTGCTGTCATTAACCATCGTAACTATTGATAACACTTGATTCTGGAGAATTTTGAGATATATAAATATGCACTTTAAAATTCTTCCCAATAGTATTATTTCTGTCAAAACTACATCACAAATAAAGCCCTGACAAAGATCAATCATGTTACAACCAGCTAATAAAATATCCATACATAATTTATTTGATGTTTATTGCACTTTACATGGAAAGTTAATTTGTAGATTTTTATATAACATTCATTCAGTTTATTGCAAAAGTCTTATGTATTTTCCATAAATAAGAGGTTTTATAACTAAAGGTATATCTTATTCTAAAACTATTTCTTTAATCAGTTTAAACAAAATCATTTTCCATGGAACACCACTTAGGGGAATTTAGATTGAGAATGTTAAGATGTAAGTATAATTCATATTCAATTGCTAATCAAAGAGTATTTTTTCAGCTTTGTGAAAGTATAATTGACATATAACACTGTGTAAGTTTAAGGCATACAATGTGCTGATTTATGTACATATTATGAAATGATTACAATAATGTTAGTTACCACATCCATCACCTCACATAATTATAAACTTTTGTGTGGGTGGTGAGAACATTTAAAATCTATTCTCTTAGCAACTTCTAAGTACACAATACAATGTTAACTGCAGTGAGTATGCTGTGCATCAGATCACCAGAACTTAATTAACATTCTAACTAGGGGTTTGCACTCTGACCACCATCGCACATTTCCCCCCGCCTCTTTCTAAGAATATTTATATAATCACTTTTGAGGCACGAAAGACGATTATCTGAAGTTTACTTAATGTGACAAATTAAGCCTACACTTTGGACTTTACTAAGGTATCATGACATTTCCCACAGATTTACTATTAAAGTAGCCTATAAAAGTTACTGGAGTTAAGTATCAGAAGACTTGGTTTCAACTTAAAATAAATAAGAAGTTAATTAGCTAACCTTAAACAAACAAACAAAAATAGATTTCCTATGTTTTCTCCTTTCAAAGTGAGATTGGAGAGTATTTACTTTCCAGTTTCTTTAGATTATGAAACTACTGAAAGTAGTTCAAATAATAGAAATAAGATTAAAAAATATGTTCTGAAATAACAAAAATACATTTGCTTCCACTCAAAATGACATGACTTTTCATCAGTCTTAGCACTTCTGGGAAATGCCATGTTTTAAGTAGATAAAAAAGGAACTACCATATCTCAAGTTTTATTGTATATCGAAGAATACCCACAATTATCTTAAAGGCTATGAAAATACTTCTTTCTCTAACTATATATCTGTGTAAGGTTTCTCTTCCTGTACTTCAACCAAAGCAACATATGGGAGCAGATTGCATACAGTAGCAGGTATGGGAATCTAGCTATCTTCCATTAAGCCATACATTGAAGAGATTTACAAAAAAATAAGACAATGTTAGTAATCACTTTTGCTTCAGAAAATACAATTTTCATAAATATTACTTTAAGTCATGGACAAACTGTTATAATAGCATAACACTGAACTCCAAATTGAAATTGAATATACAATAAGCACTCTCTAACACTTTTCTCTGTACCATGTCTTTTACCAACAAATACACTTAGGCTTTTTGTTGTGGTGTCTGTGACTCCGGACAAGATGCCTAGATTTATCTGAGTTAGGGAGCTTAGTGCTGGCATTTTGAGTCAGTAAGACTATGGCACTGGCCATTATTATCAAGTGGAACGAGGACAAAGATACTCCTATGTCAAACTCCCATGTCACTATGTTAGGCAGAATAATAGCCCCCTGAAGATGTCCACGTTCTAATCCCCAGGACCTGAGAATACGTTACCTTACATGGTATGAACTATTAAAGAAGTGATTAAGGTTCAGATTATGAAATAGGAAAACTATGCTGGGTCATCTGAGTAAGCCCAATCTAATCACATGAGCTTTTAAAAGCTAAAAACTGTTCCTTGCTGTGGATAGAGAAAGATATAATGACAGAGAAAGGTCATACAGATGTGATGCAAGAAGGACTTGAGCCACCACTGTGGCATGAAAGATGGAAGGAGAACAGGAGCTATGGAATGCAGGAGGCTTCTAGAAGCCAGAAATGGATACTTCCCTAAGATCTCCAGAAACAAACAGAGCCCTGCTCACACCTTGATTTTAGTTGTGAGATACCTGTATCAGAATTCTGACCTAAAGAACTGAAAGATAATAAACATGATGTTTGTTCTAAGCGATTGAATTTGTGGTAGTGGGTTATAGCAGCAATAGAAAACTAATATAGTGGTAATATCGGTTTTCATCCGAAACTGGCTGAGGGCGAATTACTGTTGAGATAGTAAAAAATTTCAGCTTCAAACCCTCTTGCTTGCATGGGACATTTTTTCAAGGCCTTGAACCTAACTTTATATTTGAAATTTGAATTCTTTTTAAAAAGGACCAACTTCCAATTTGAAAAAACCTACATCCATCCCCTGGAGAAGGCTAAAAATAATATTAGAGGAATTTCCTTGGAGGAATGAGAGGAATATTAGAGAAACTGCCTTGCTATGTTACTTTTTCTTAATTATCTGATTGTTCAAATTCATCTCAACTCAACAGACAGGCATTTATTTCTTGGAGACCGGCACAGATTACCACTGGAGGTCAGTCTTGGGCTTTGCTTCAGGTCAACAGAAACCCCAATGAAAGACTAGAAAGGATGTGAAGGCCAACTAGCATAGTCCAAATCTCTCATGTTGCAGATGAAGATACTAAAGCTTTAAGAGACTAAAGAAATACCTGGCTAGGAAGAGATTAACTACAGTTGCAATCTACACTATTAATTAATTTTTAAATTTTTTCTTTTTTATTGAATTTATAGGCATGACACTGGTTAAGAAAATTCTACAGGTTTCAGGGGCATAATTCTGCCACACATCATCTGTACACAGCACTGTGTGTTTACCACACCAAGTCAAGTCTTTGTCCATTGCCATTTATATCCTCCTATACCCACATCCACCTGCCCCAAGCTCTGCCCACCAGTATTCACCACACTATTGTCTGTGTCCATGAGTGTTTTTCTTACATTTTTGCTCCACCCCTCTCCCAAAAGCTGTCAGACTGCCCTCTATCAGTCTATCTCTATTTTGCTCGTTAGTTCATTTCGTTCATTAGGTTTCACATATGAGTGAAATCATATGGTACTTCTGTTTCTTGACTGGCTTATTTCATTTAGCACAATCTCTCCATATCCATCGTTATTATAAAAGGTAAGATTTCCTTCTTTTTTTGCAGCCAAGTAGTATTCCACTGTGTAAATGTATACAACTTTGTTATCTGCTCATTTACTGATGGGCACTTCGGCCACTTCCAAATCTTGTTTACTGTAAATAATGCTGTAATTAACATATATTCTTTCAAATTAGTGTTTCAGGTTTCTTCAGATTTTTCCCAGAAGTGAAATCGCTAAGTCAAAGGCAGTACTATTTTAATTTTTTGAGGTAACTTCATTACTGCTTTCCACAGTGACTACATCAATCTGCATTCCTACCAGGGCTCCCCTTTTCTCCACTTCCTCACCAACACATGTTGTTTGTTGATTTACTGATGAGAGCCATTATGATTTTTCCTTCCCATCCAACATACTTCAACCTCTCTTACGACTATATCCTTCCCATTGACATTTATACATCCTGTCTTTTCTACATTTAAAAATAAAACCAATAGGGTTTCTGGTCAAAATGGCAGTGTAGGCAGACATGGCTCACCTTTTTGCACAACCACATCAAAATTACAGCTAAAATATAGAACAACCATCACTCAGGAACAGCAAAAATCGAGTTGAATGGAAGTCTGACAACTACAGAACTGAAGAAACCATATCCCTCCAGACTGGTAGGAGGGGCAGGGACATGGAATGAGCTGGCCCCACACCCATGTGGATAAAAATCTGGGAGGGATATCTTGGAGCAAAGAGTCCCAGCCCCACACCAGGTCCCCCAGCCCAGGATTCTAGTGCCAGGAAGATAAGTCCCCGCATCTTCTGGCTGCAAAAACCAGTAGGGACTAAGTCAGTGGAAGAGGTTGCTGGAGCCCTAAGCAGTTTCTCTTGGGGAACCCACACACTGATTCACCTATTCACACTCACTCCCTCTGGGCTCCAGCACTGGGGTGGCAGCTTGAAGGGCACCAGTGGTATACACGGAGATATTGAAGTGTCTGGCACTGGGGCAAGCAGAGGCCACTGACCCTTTTTGCTGAGCCCTCCCCACACAGAGCAGGTAGGCTGGTGCCATATCTGAGACTCCATCAACCTGGCTAACACTATGTGACCCACCTTGGAGATCCCCAGAGGTGCTGCCCCACCCAAGCCACTTTTCCATAAGAATGGCTGGGCTTGGCATCTAAATTCTATCAAACAAGCAACCGCTGGCTTCAGTGAGCCCTAGCAGCAGCCAGCTTAGGCTCACAGCTTGGCTTCACCTGGGAATCTCCAAGCCCAGCATAAGCAGCAGCCATCTCAGATAGCTTTATATCTCAGGTACGGTACCCTGGGTGAAACACAAGTGAAGGCTGACCTTGGCCTGCACCACCCAGGAAACCCCAGAGCCAGTGCACCCAGTGGACAGCTACAGGCCATGCTGGAGCACCACCACCCTGCCCCTGCACAGCTGATCCTCCACAGAGGGCGGAGATTGGTGGTCTGTGGTCACAGCCAATCCTTGCCGCTGACTGGCCTGGGTAAATACATCCCATTAATCTGCCAACAGCAACCAAGGTTCAACTACAAGAGGAGGGTGTACTCAAGCCCACACAAAGGGTGCACCTCGAGTACCCAGCTTGGGTGACAGAGGAGGCTGTGTCACTGGACCCTACAGGACACCTACTACATTAGGCCACACTACCAAGTCATGGGGTCAAAGCAGCTCTACTTAATACACAGAAACAAACACTGGGGGCTGCAAAAACAAGGAGACAAAGAAACATGGCCCAAATGAAAGAACAGATCAAAACTCCAGAAAAAGAGCTGAACAAAATGGAGATAAGCAATCTATTAGACGCACAGTTCAAAACACTGATAATAAGGATGCTCAAGGAACTTAGTGAGGATCTCAGAGGCATAAAAAAGACCCAGTCAGAAATGAGGGATACACTAATTGAAATAAAGAACAATTCACAGGGAAAACAAAGGTAGAATGGATGAAGCCAAGTATCAAATCAATGATCTGGAACCTAAGGAAGCAAAAAACAACTAGTCAGAACAGCAAGAAGAAAAAAAGAATCCAAAAAAATGAAGACAATATAAACAGCCTGTGGGACAACTTCAAGAGGTCCAACATTCGCCTCATAGGGGTACCAGAAAGAGAAGAGAAAGAGCAAGAAATGGGAATCTATTTGAAAAAATAATAAAAGAAAACTTCCTTAATTTGGTGGAGGAAATAGACATGCAAGTCCAAGAAGCACAGAGTCCCAAACGAGGTGCGTGGCAATAGGCCCACTCCAAGACACATCATTATTAAAATGCCAAAGTCTAAAGATAAAGACAAATTCTTAAAAGCAAGAGGAAGTAAGTTAGCTACCAGAAGGTTGCCTGATGGAAGGGGGGAGGGGGAGAATGGGTAAAGAGGTCAGGGGAATAAGAAGTACAAACAGGTAGTTACAGAACAGCCATGGGGATGTAAAGGACAGTATAGGGAATGGAGTAGCCAAAGAGCTTATATGCATGACCCATGGACATGAACAATGGTGGGGGGATTGCCTGAGAGAGTGGGGGGTACTAGGTGGAGGGGAGCAAAGGGGGAAAGTCAGGACAACTGTAATAGCATAACCAATAAAATATATTAAAAAAAATAAATCCAATAAACAAACAAATAGTAACTCTCTCTTGAACCTTTAAAAAGACCATATTGCAGTAACACATTTTTTATTTGGGGGCATAAATGAAATACTGAGCTGGTCAAGAGTTCAAGAAGGTGCAAAGTGCAGGAAGATCCCATTCTGTGGCCTTTAAATTCAGTAACAGCTGAAGCCTATAACCAAACATACTGTTGCAGGAGAGTCATTGCCCTTTGCCACCTAATTTAGGACAGCTGGCGCAAGAATGATCTGGAGCACTCTCCTTCAATACATGCAGAGATAAACCAGCTTGTTTATTATATATTTATTCAGAAAGGATAATAATGAACTAGTTATAATCTATATTCCTAGGGCTTTCCACCTTATGTAAATCCTCTCAAGCCAAGGCAGATTAAGCCCTTATTGGTTTTCCTCCTCTCCTTCCCCAAGTCAGTGCTTCCAAACAGGTTCTCGTTTTCTGGATTTTATTGCTAGAGCTTCCAGGGGCCCTCCTACCTAATCCCCTGTCACTACGCCAGACATGAACCTGATCATGTCATGTTCTTGTTTTAGATCCTTCAACAGCTTACCACTGCCATACAATAAAAGGTAAATGTTATATGAGGACAATTATATTTATATTAGTATATTATATTAATCTTTGCTTAATTCTCCCTATGCACAATCACGTCTATATCAGTTAGGTCATGGAACTACCTCCAACAGCTCTTTTAACCAACACATTCTCGGTGAGGACTGGGACCTGGCTTTGATACTTATTAGCTATGTAACCTTGGGTAGGTTATGGGACTTTTTTGAGACTCGGTTTCCATATCTGTACATTCTGATAAAAAAGCCAACTCAAAGGGTTATTATGAGGACTAAAGAAGTTTAGCTCCATGAAACACTTAGACCATCTGGCACAGAGTGAGGACCCAGTAAGTGTCAGCTTGAATTATATATTCTGGGGAGCTGCCTCAGTAACAGACATTCTAACATTAATAGAAACCACTACTGAACTTTTGTGTCTCCAAAAGTGCATTACTGAATGGGCCAATTTTTAGAAAGAAAGGTGGAAAGAACCTATGGTACATTTGCTGAATACCAGAAATCTTAAATAATCTAGAAGGAAGACGATTTGGTTTAGGTTTTGGTGTTTATTTTATGTACCTCTGTACTCTGAGAGAGGATTTTTAGTCATTTGTTGCAGAAAACCCTTGACGAAAAGCCAAAGTTCTAGAAGTTGGCAATTTAAAAATGTATGAAATCTTAGATGATAATTATATATGTTTCCATGGTTCTGATGTTAATATTTTTTAAAAGTTGATTCTTTTAAATAATAGTAACTGAAAGCCCAGAAGTTTGCTTATCAGATAGCAAACCAAGCAAATCCTGGACCCTAAATTATTTTGGATAGCCATGTCATTTACATATTTTTACTCAGAAGAGATAGTAAGAAATTCATTATAACCTATTTTCCTAGCACTTTCCTCCTTACATACAATTTTTGTAGGTCATAAGGAATTGATATTAAAATACAGCATTGGAAATTTGAGAAAAATATGTGAGCAAGGAGCAGTTATTAAAGAGGTAGTTCAAGGTCAGAGAGAAGACTTATAACTTAGCATGAACAGGATTAACTATACAAACATAGAAGAAGAGTAACTTGACAGTGATTTGGGGTGGGCCACAGACTTGGGCCTATGCTCAGTGTTCTAGCTCCCATACTTCATTCCCTCCGGGATTCATTGCTGGATTCACTATTTTTTCTGGCGCTAGCATACTTTGATTTTCCTCACTCAGTTCCTTCTGAAAAGTGGAGACCAAAGGTAATGATGGCTGGTAATTTAACCAATGACCAATGAAAGTGGATACTTTCACGATACTGGAAGACAGAGAATGCTGAAAAGGTGAGACAGGAATGGGTTGAAGATTTTGATACGTCTTCATTAAGTAGACAACAATTTACAGAATATGTGATAAATCTGATGAAACTGGTTCTATTTGTAATGCTCCAAAAAGTGGCTGACCAGTCAGTATTACAGTCAAGGAACGAAATGTTAGTGACTCAGGTATTTACGAAGAGTCCCCCCCGCCGCCCCAAAACCAAATAAAGACCTTCTATTGAGTTAGGCATTCCCCATAGATCTTTGAGTCATCTAATGCAACGGTTGGGTTTGAAAATGTAATGGCCGAGATTTCTCCATGGGTTCTTAGAAGATGGTCCATATCGCCGTTTACAATTCTGCAAAGTGGTTCTGAATGAAGACAAGGCAATGGCATCATTGATAAAATTACAAGTGCTATAAATCAGCACAACTGTGTCTACAACTTTAGAAAAAATCCCCATATAACAACAGAGGGACAGCTGAATCAGCTGGGCATTACAATTTGGGCAAGTCTTTCATGTAAAGGGGTAACTGGGCCAATTTTTTTTCCATGCAACTGTTACACACGGCCTACATCTTAACATGCTAGGGGATACCGTTTTACCACAATCACAGAGGCAGCAGGAGACTGATGACTTCAACAAAACAGAGCTTCTCCACACTATGCCGGAACAGTGTGTGAGTTTCCTGGTGAACAACTACCCAATGGGTAGACAGGTCAAAGTGGGCCAGTGGAATGGCCACTATGAAACTGGACCTCACACCAGTGGACTTCTTTTGGGGTATTGTCAAAGATAAAGTCTTTTCATAAAAACCACATATGGTATATGGTATGATTCACTGCATAAGAGAATCATGTCAAGAAATTGATGACAATAAAGAACTCTGTACTAAAGTGTGCTTGAGTATAGCAAGTGGACTCCAAGAATATGTAAATACTGAAGAC
Organism: Mormoops blainvillei; assembly: GCA_004026545.1. Lineage (NCBI taxonomy): Eukaryota > Metazoa > Chordata > Mammalia > Chiroptera > Mormoopidae > Mormoops > Mormoops blainvillei. The sequence continues at coordinate 267,467 of PVJD01000635.1, read as the reverse complement.
TGTCAATTTGGGCACTTACAAGGTTGTACCTAAATGCACTGTGTCACTGTGATAATCTTTTGAGTTAATAAAGCTATTATAATTTTAAAAAAGAAAAAAGAAATAAACATAGGAGGACAGATGAAGGAGGCCTGGGGAGAACAGATGAGAGGGGATAGTAGTCTTGAAAGGACAGGAGCTGACTGAAGATGAGGACTGACCAGCTTGACTGCAACATTTTTAAAAATGTAACTTTATCATGCTTCATCGACAGTAGGATATAGTGCTTTATATAGTTTGTAATTCTTTAGATAGTTGTAGAGAAGCCAAATACAATAAACAAAAGCAGAAAGTCTGGGAAAATAAAAACCTTACTTCAGTGGAAATATCCATTACTTTAGAAATTTGAAGAAACATGAACTAAGTATTGTGTATTTTATGATGGCTAAAATGAAATTCTTATGACATTTTCCTTAAAAACCAAATTTTTAGTTAACAGAGAGTGTAAGAACAGGTACCTGGCATGCATGGGATAGGTTACCAAGTGAGTCATTGCCAGAGACTGAGACAAAAGAAGGGCTAAGGAAATGCCTAAAACCAAGTGGTTACATGGAGGAGGTGGTGGAGGAGGAGGAAGGAGAAAAGGCAAAGGAAGAAATGCTCAATTAGTGTTATAAATTGTTCTCATTCTTCTCCAGGATATGTAGTGTGCATCAAAGAGCCCCCACCTTCAGATCCCCAATGATGTGGTTCTATTCTTTGTCCCTAAAATATGGTTTCTATTTTGCTACAAAAGTTTTATTTACTCTAAAACATTGATTTAAAAATGAGCATGTGTTACTCCTTACACACACTACCTCTGTAAGTAGGCTTAATAAGATGATTACTTGGTATTCAGGAATAAGAGAGTAATTACTACAGTCAAATGAACATAACTCAGGGCAATCTTAGTCCTCTCACCCTTCTCTTTAGTCAATTTTAAAATTGCATTTTTTTAAAAAAAGAATTGTAGGAAACAAGGGGTGATATTACGTGCTACAGACATTTCAAATCCTAATTGAAGTAATATGATGCTATTTTGAATATAACATTCTATGATATTAGAAGAGAGGAAAATGTAACTATGATATTTATGTTTCAAGATATACCTACTGTCAATGTGTGAGTTAATCTGAGAGGTTCAGCCTAAAATAGATCTGAGTTTTAAGCACATCTGTTGAATTCATTCTCTAGTTCAATTAACTTCAACTGCTCTACTGCCTACTTGAAACATTTCAGCCTAGTATTTAAAGCCCTCCACAATATGTACCCAACCTGCCTCCATGAACTATATATGAAACCATCAGATTTCTTCCAATTCCTTTGAAGTATATGTTATATACAGCTTATCTTTTATATTTCAACGAACAGAAATAGAAATACCTATGAATTAAGGAATCTGTTTATTAATTCATAGTGCAAGCACTTACTCAGTGTCAAGTGCTAAGCTATGCTCAGCACTTTTCCTGGGTTTTATCATCTCCACCTTAAAATACTGTAAAAGTGTCTGTATCAATGAGGACCAAGCTTGGCCTTATATAATAGAAGCTTAACTGTTTATGTTAATTTTTTTATAAACTGAAGTCCACGGTTGGTTGCAGAAGTTCCACGATGTCACTCACATATTAGGATCACTTTATTTACCCATTTTGCTATTTTTAGTCTGTGGCTTTTATTCTCCGGTTATCTGATGGTAACAAGTAGCCAGTCACTTCCATTGTCATTACTCCAAGGAAGAAAAGGAAGAAAGTAAAACATTCCCAGAAAGCTGTAGAACACTTCTTTTTATCTCTCACTGACTAACACTGTGTCAGTGGAGTCAGATGATGTCAAATCTCTCTCTCCATCTTTCAGTGTTGCTTATTTCTCTGAGTTCAATACCCCTTCTTAACACAGGCAGGTTTTCTTCATTTGATAGGGTGAAGAAGAGTGTGACATGGTCAGAGAAAGGTCCTATATGACAACACCTGAATTTAATGATCCACAGCAAAGAGTTTATTCTTTTCAGTGTGTTCACATGAAACACTGACCTTGCTGAGTAGTGTGCCCACATCTGAACCAATAACTGGGTCAAAAGGTTGAGGACTATGATTGGCCAGGCCTCTGTCTCATGTTGACCTTATAATGGGAATTCCCATCAAAACTACATAGAAGAGGAGAATATTGTTTAGTCAAAGGAAGGCGAGCTCTACTATTGGATGAAAAGTGTAGAAATAGTGGGTAAAGACAATATTTGTCCCTATAGCAGCACTGAACAATTTGCAACCCAACATTATTTCTGTCATATTATGTTGTATAGAACTATAGGCTCTAATTGCAAATATGTTCAAAGTACTAAAGAGAGCCAAAGCTTTTTTCTGAGGAATAATGTAACTTTGGCTACCAGGTAACCCCGAAGTCTCTGGGGTCAAGGCTGTTAGTTCTTCCCAATATTCTTTATCCCATTCCTTCACAGTAAAATAACTTTTAGCATGGCACATAACCATGTGTTACAAAGGCTATCTTTCTCAGCCTCCCTTGCAGCTAGGTGTGATCATATGGAAAGTGAATGTAACTGATATATGCTAGTCATATGTGTGTGTGTAACTAGTTGTGTGTGTGTGTATAGGTATAGATAAATATAGATCTATAGACTCCAATTATTTGTTTATTATCTATCTCCCTTACTAAATATATGAGCACTAGCATATGAAAGCAGAAACTTTATCTCTTTGCTTTGATGCTATTCCCCTAGTATCCATAACAGTGTTTGACTCATAGAAAGGGTTCAATATTTATTGAGTAAATAAATAGGTCACTCTTTTTGGCCTATTCAATTCCAACTTCTCCATGAAGCTGGATTTCTGACTACTTTAACCTAAAGTCTTCTCTTCTGATTCTGAATAGTTAATACAGCACTAATTTTCCACAGAGCATATTTATCACCCTTCATTTACTGCTCTAAGTTCTTAGTAATAAATTCATTTGTTTATGTTTTAATTTTCAACCAGATTATAAAATGTTAGATGGAAAGGATCACAATATTCTTATTTTTCATGCCTCTCTCAGTCTATAGTCAGCATATCTGACCCCAAGTGAAAACCAAGACCAAGACCAAGACTAAGACAGGCAGTTTAATTCTGCCTTAAGAAAACTCAATGTATTCACTGGATTTCTGGGCAAGAAATCTATATGGGCTAGCCAATATGAAGGTGCACATAGATACACTTTGCCTCCTCACCAAACCAAAAGGACAACAAATTTAAAAACAAAAAACAAGAAGACTGCCAGAAAACGAACTGTATGGAAATACGACAACCAAGGAGTTAAAGAAGAAACATTCATCCAGACTGGTAGGAGGGATGGGGACGGGCAGCTGGAGTGGAGAGGATGCGTGGCAAGGTAGCACTGGAGGACCAGGTGGGTGATGCAGTGCATGGTGGACCGGGAGATCCCACATTTGCTTGCAGATAAACTGTGAGGAACAATTGGGGAGTGAAACAGGCTGCTCAATCCAGGGTTTCAACACAGGAAAAAAAACCCTCAAAACTTTTGGCTGTAAAAACCTGTAGGGGTTGCAGCAGTGGGAGAAACTCCCAGCCTCACAGGACAGTTCATTGGAGAGACCCACAGGGTCCTAGGATGTACACAAACCCACCCAGGAATCAGCACCAGAAGGGTCCAATTTGCTTGTGAGTAGCGGGGAAAATGACTAAAAGCCAGCAGAGCTGAGCAAGTGGCATTGTTCATTCTCTGACCCCTCCCCTACATACAATGCCCCACCCTGGTGAATACTGAGGGCTCCGCCCCTTACAATGTAACAGGAGTGCCAAAGACAAAGAAATATGGCCCAAATAAAAGAACAGATCAAAATTCCAGAAAAAAATACAACTAAGCAATGAAGAGATAGCCAATGTATCAGATGCTGAGTTCAAAAGACTGGTAATCAGGTCACTCACAGAAATGGTTGAGTACTGTCGCAAAATAGAAGAAAAAGTGAAGGCTATGCAAAGTGAAATAAAGCAAAATATACAGGAAACCAACAGCGAAGGGAAGGAAACTGGCATTCAAATCGACAATTCAGAGCAGAAGAAATAAATTCAAACATTCAACCAGAACAGAATGAAAGAACAAGAATTCAAAAAATTGAGGAGAGGCTTAGGAACCTCCAGGACAACTTTAAATGTTCCAACATCTGAATCACGGGGGTGCCAGAAGGAGAAGAGGAAGAGCAATAAATTGAAAACTTATTTGAAAGAATAATGAAGGAGAACTTCCTCCATCTGGCAAAAGAAATAGACTTCCAGGAAGCCCAGGAAGCTCAGAGAGTCACAAAGAAGCTGGCCCCAAGGCACATCATGATTACATACCCAAGATTAAAGATAAGGAGAGAATTTTAAAAGCAGCAAGAGAAAAGGAGAGAATTATCTACAAAGGAGTTCCCATAAGGCTGTCAGCTGATTTCTCCAAAGAAACCTTGCAGGCAAGAAGGGGCTGGAAAGAAGTATTCAGAGTCATGAAAGGCAAGGGCCTACATCCAAGATTACTCTATCCAGCAAAGCTATCATTAAGAATGGAAGGACAGATAAAGTGCTACCCAGTTAAAGTAAAGTTAAAGGAGTTCATCATCACCAAGTCCTTATTATATGAAATGTTAAAGGGACTTATCTAAGAAAAAGCAGATCAAAACTATGAACAGTAAAATGACAACAAACTCACAACTATCAACAATGGAACATAAAAAAACAAAACAAACTAAGCCAACAAGTAGAACAGGGACAGAATCACAGAAATGGAGATCACATGGAGGGTTATCAGCGGGAAGGGGGAGGATGGAGAATGGAGGAAAGGTACAGGGAATACGCAGCATAATTTGTAGGCTCAAAATAGACAGGGGGAGGTTAAGAATAGCATAGGAAATGGTGAAGCCAAAGAACTTATATGTATGACCCGTGGACATGAAATAAGGGCAGGGGTGGGGGGATGTTGGTGGGATGAGGAGTGCAGGGACGAGGGGGAAGAAAAAATGGGACAGCTATAATAGCATAATCAATAAAATACATTAAAAAAAAAAGAAATCTATATGGGATAAACATTAGCATGGCCAGAAAATTAAAATTTTTATTATGCTCTTGATGTTTAGCATCTACCTTGAGGCAACTATGACATGTTTCTCCTGATCAGCTTGTTTATCAGGAGAGGAGAAGTAGTAAAATACTTAATATCTTTTTCAGGTCTAGATATTAAGATATTAAAGTATTCAGTCACAGGCCCTCTTGTCCATTTAAGGCTCTGCCTGAATATATATTTTATAGGAGCCAGTGTTTATTGACTGGTTACAAGTAGTCAATCCAGGTGCCTTTGAAGGGAAAGAAACAGTAAAGCAACACTGACGTTAAGTCACTATGTCTACATCACTCAAAATTCCCAATTACTTTTCTATGTATAGAAACGTGTACCCAGTGATATGGTATTCACATTTACGCCAACCTTAAGACAGAAAGCATCAAGGCAGACTAGAACATCCGCATCCTCTTCCATACCAGTGTCAGTTCCTGCTTTCAAATCCTACCTACACTTATGTGAGTTCACAGTGTAGTTTACCTCCATTTCCCCCATCTTGCCTGAAGTTCTACTTCAAAAAGATCTGCTATTACACCACCATTCATAGTCCCTTCTCTTCTTCATTCTGAGGTTCCTAGTTCTAATTATTCCTAGCAATCCTTAGATTGGTCAAGTGTGCCATGACAGAATTTTTTACCATTAACTGGAAAAAAAAATTTTTATTCCTCAAATACGGCATGACTGTAAAGCAGGTTATTTCTGATCTAAAATAGTAATAACAACACCAAATAAACAATGTCCCCCACCACTCCGTAAGGCATATACTCAATCACAGTTCAGAGCAAAAAAGTTCAACATACTTTGTTCTGTTTTATAGCAAAGTACACAGGCACCAAAGTAAACTATATTAGGAACATATAATAAACCCTATCATATTTTATGTTAATACACTGTTCCTGTATAGAGACTCAAATAGATAATATTTTAAATTAGTAGGATAAAATACTGGCAATTTTACTAAGTTATATTCATAGAAAAAAAATCCTTACTTGCTTGTTGCCCTATTTCTCTATTTGCATTAACCTAAAAAAATCAATCTTCTGTCGTCTGGTTCTTTGTGTCAGGTGTACAACAGAGCTGGTGAACTGCCAGTGCAGAATAGAGAAGGCAGAAAGAAAACTTTAGGAAAATGATTCCAAGGGGAAAAACAGATGTGACAATATTTTATAAGTTTCAAAGTGTGAAAAGTTAAATTTCTCAGCATTATGTAGAATCACTGGTGGGAGGTGGGGGTAGGGTGGAGAGAAAGGGAGAAGCATAAATTAAAAAAAAAATCCTGAGCAAATAAACAAATGTGGCAATTGTTAACTTCAGAAAAAATAAGAGTATGAAGATAGAAAATATAATCAGATATTAGTTTATTAAGCAATGAACAATATTGTCATTGTTTTTATAATGAAGACAATTCATATTGATTCAAAAAATATGACAAGAATATTAGGAAGATGAAAGACTTGAAGGGAAGTCTAAAAGAGATGGAATCCCCATTTTTACAATAAACTGCAAGTGAATGGGTAATATTAAAATCAGTAAATCAAGAGATGGTAGTCTTTTCATTTTAGTCAGAAATATGGAAATAAAAAGCTTACAGGGTTAAAAGTGGTTATGAGGGATGAGGTGAGGGTATCGGGGGACCTACACTACTCTGATATACTTAGTTTAGCAGCTTTTGCTTAAAATTCATGTATTACTTTGATAAAAATAACATTACTTTATAAAAATAAACTAACCATTTTAAGTTAACAGGCTAATTTTGGTATCTTATCTATATGGTTTATGAGATTACAGACTTCAGATAGATTGTTCAGTTTCCTTTTTTTTTCTTTTATTCTTGTTCAAGTACAGTTGTTCCCATTTTCCCAACATCACTTTCCCCTGCCTGAACCACCCCCAGCTCCCACCTTCAATCCTAGACCTCTTTGGCCTTGTCCATGGGTCCTTTATACATGTTCCTTGATGACTCTTCCCCTTCTTTTCCCCCATTTTTCCTCTCCCCCATCCCCTCTGGTTACTGTCAATTTGTTCTTTATTTCAATATCTCTGATTATATTTTGCTAGTTTGTTTGTTTTGCTGATTATGTTCTACTTATAGGTAAGATCATATGGTATCTGTCTTTCACTGCCTGGCTTATTTCACTCAGCATAATGCTCTCCAGTTCCAACCGCGCTGTTGCAAAGGACAAGAGTTTTTTCTTTCTTTCTGCTGCATAGTATTCCACTGTGTAAATGTACCACAGCTTTTTGATCCACTCATTTACTGATAGGCACTTAGTTTGCTTTCAGCCTTGGCTATTTTAAGTTGTGCTGCTATGAACATTGGGGTGCATAGGTTCTTTTGAATTATTGTTTCAGGATTCTTAGGGTATAATCCCAGCAGTGGAATTTCCGGGTCAAAAGGCAGTTCCACTTTCAGTTTTCTGAGGAAATTCCAAACTGTTTTCCACAACAGCTACACCAGTCTGCATTTCCACCAACATTGCACTAGGGTTCCCTTTTTTTCACATCCTTGCCAGCACTTGTTGTTTGTTGATTTGTTTATGACGGCCATTCTGACTGGTGTGAAGTGGTATCTCGCTGTGGTTTTAATTTGCGTTTCTCTGATGGCTAGTGATGCTGAGCATCCTTTCGTGTGTCCCTGGGCCCACTGTATGTCCTCCTTGGAGAAGTGTCTGTTCAGGTCCTTTGCCCAATTTTTAATTGGGTTGTTTGTCTTCCTGGTGCGGAGTCGTGTGAGTTCTTTATATTTTTTGGAGATCAAACCCTTGTCCAAGGTATCACTGGCAAATATATCTTCCCACACGGTTGGTTCCCTTTTCACTTTGCTGATGTTTTCTTTAGCCGTGCAGAAGCTTTTTATTTTGATGAAGTCCCATTTGTTTATTCTTTCCTTTATGTCCCTTGCTTTAAGGGACATTATTAGTGAAAATATTGCTGTGTGGAATATCTGAGATTTTCCTGCCTATGTTCTCCTCTAGGACTTTTATAGTGTTGCAATTTATATTTAAGTCTTTTATCCATCTTGAGTGTATTTTTGTGTATGGTGTAAGTTGGTGGTCGAGTTTCATCTTTTTTTCATGTAGCTGTCCAGCTCAGTTTTCATCCTCTTAGTTTAAATCACCCTAATACTTTAAAGTTTTACACAAGTTATCTTTCTTTATGGTGTATTTTTTGGTGACTGCAACTTAAATAAAATAATATAAAGGCAGAAGTTCTTCCTTGTTGTTTTTAAACGGTTCCTTATAATCTGCATACTGTTTGAAATATTACAATAATTTTTAGTTTTCTTTTTTTATAAAAATGGTCTGTATTATTGCCCCATAAATAGACTTGTACAAATTAAAATCTTTTAACTCTTCATTCTTTTTCAAATGTTTCCTGACATTTATTGGTCCAAGTAACTAAATTATTCCCCTTGTTTACTCTTATAGCATAAATTTATGATTATATGACTAATGGCAACTTTTATATAATTGGGCCTGTATGGGATGATAACCATCTTGTAAGAAGAGAAAGCCTCTTAGAGAAGGTAGGTCAACTGTGTCACTCACCAGAGCCTCATCCCACCTAGAGTACATTTTTCAGAGCAAAAATATTGGAAAAGTTTTGATCAATTCCGGTGGCTATTTGCTAAAACCATAACCTGGTCATATATTACCTAAATTACTTCCTCTTTTAGCTATGCACGTGAAAGTTTCATGATGAGTTAGTTGTTCATAGAATTAAAATATTAAAATTGGTTCTAACAATAATCTTCCAATTGTTCCACCATTTTTACTTTTATTTCCAGAAGTTTGTCCATCTTTCTTCCCCTTTGTTTAAAGTCTGGATATGTTTCCTCTGCTAATAAAAATATCCCTACCACATACTTGAATAATTTTAAAATTAATCTGCCAAAAAGATTGTCTAAAAGTATTAACACCATCCATCAGCTTGTGGGCTGAGAACAGATCTGACATTTACCCATCTGTGATTCACAAGGTTTTTTCTAGAGTCCTGATTAATGGGATTTCCATTATTAATCCATCATTCTTATGAAATAGCAGTTGTTCCTAATGCCATGATACTTTTTTTTTTTGGCAGATAAAAGGTTTATTTATATGCACACAGAGCCAACCAAAGAAATACTTGACTAGTTAAAGTGTTAAAGTTAAAGGTTCATATAACATGCTTAGCAGGGAAAAGGAAGTGGAGATAAATGGCTTCCATGGGAAGAACAAGTACTTATAGTTTTCTTTAGGAAAGACAAATGGATTTTTCATAGAACAGGAGATATAGTAGTCCTCCCTTACCCATGGTTCCACTTACTTTCTGAAATTTTAGTTACCTATGGTCAACTATGGTTCTAAAATATTAAATAGAAAATTCGAGAAGTAAACAAGTCATATTTTAAATAGTGTGATACACATTTTTAATGAACATGTACCCTTTCCTACACTTCCCCCCAAACTCAGCCATATTCAATTTTCCTGTTTTTAATTCTCAAAAACAATTTTTGAAAATTACAGTAGTGTGGTTGTTTTTGTTTTTTTAAAGATTTCATTTATTTATTTTTAGAGAGAGGGGAAGGGAAGGAGAAAGAGAGGGAGAGAAACATCATTGTGTGGTTGCTTCTTGTACACCCCCTGCTGGGGACCTGGCCTGCAACCCAGGCATGTGCCCTGACTGGGAACTGAACCAGTGACTGCTTCGCAGTCTGGCGCTCAATCCACTGAGCCACCGCCAGCCAGGGAGGTTATTTTAAAAGTCACTAGCACTTTCAAAATATACTGTGCCATTATAAGCAGTATATTCTATGAAGCTAAAATGCCTTGTGTTCTTTGATTATTAGATATAAGTTGCACTAATCATTTATGAGAAAAATATTCTTCTATTTCACTGAAGGGTTTTTTTTAATATTAAAATTTTCACAGACAATTGCCCTCCCTCATTAGAGACTATACCTTTTTTCTTTTTAAACTGTGGTAAAATACACATAATAAAATTTACAATCTTAACCATTTTTCAGTGTATAGTCTGTACTGTATTACAGTATATTGTCTGTACTCTTAACATTATCTCCCAGAAGGAACAAAGGACCACGGATACACTTTTAAAACAGCAAAAACAATACCTAGTTCATTTATGGAAGTCTGAGGGATGACTGAGCACTCAGGTAAGGACTATTATGAATCTGAGTGTCCCTTTATTTACTGAAATTAGATCCTACTAATAGGCATTAGAAGTAGATAAGTAAATAGTTAAGAATCAACGTGCTACGTTGTATAAGTTCCTAAAACACATCAGAAATCTATGAGATAGATTTCACTGATGTGAGACATTCATAAAATTGGCACAAATAATACAGGAATGTAAAGTACTGCTTCCTACCCAGTTTGCTTCAAGGACTTCATCACAAATGCCATGGGGAAATATTTTTTCCTTTGCTTACTTTCTTGTCATATAATTATACTCTTATGGATCATCTAATGTATACTGAAAAAAGCTAATATTTTGGAGAATGTGTATTTATATAGTTGTATAGACCTTTAAAAAAAGATACTAAACAAACAGAAATCACAGGTGGTAAAATATGATCTAGTTAGAGAATCACCATTTATAAAAGTTACAAGTTTTACCATTAAATCTTTTTTTTTTTAAATAAAGAAGATTGAGAGAATACTGTAATAGGGACAGTACATGAACTGTGGTAAAACGGACAGAGCACAGACTTGAAAGACCTAAATCCAACCCTCAGATCCACCTCTTACTACCATGTGTGTGATACCAGGCAGGTTACTCGCTGCCTCTGAGCGCTAAGATCCGAATCTGTAACATGGTGAAAATGCCCATCTCTGCCTCCGCGGCGGCTGTGATGGCATGCTTAAAGGCAGATGAGTTCACTTACATGCAGATACCTGGCGTGCTGCCTAGCATCAAGTGGTTCTCAGTGAATACCTCTTCCTTCCCTTCCTTTTGAATAAATAGAACTTAGAGTCTTCTGCATAACTCAAGACAAAAATAATATCTTTTTCACAGATAAACAGTTTCTTCACTTGAGGTTTTATAGAAGATTTACTCTACGCACAGATACGATCACAGAAGTATGGAAACAAAAGCAAAAAAAACATATCTTGAGAAGCATCCAACAAGCAGCTTTGTTTCACAGTGACATGCTTTGTGGTTATAATGCAGGCTTCCAATGAACAACAGATCAGAATTAAAATTCTAGGCAAACATTCAACTTTAATGATTGTGTCCATTTTTCACTAAGCATGTGAAACAAATGCTTTAGAAGTTATTTATTTGAAGATATTCCCATAGTACTCCCACAAAGTTCACTTCTAAAATAGGCCCTATCCCTTTAATGTATCTGAGTAAGTAAAAACTATACCAGCTTTCTTGCATTGTACTTTAAAAACTGCAACAGGGTAATAAAATTATGTTTTTAACAGAGGCTTTTCTGAGGCTAGGCCACAGTAATTTTGCAAAGATGCATGATAAATTATAGGAAAGAAGACCAAACAAATTTCAAAAGTAAAAAATACCAATCCAAAATGATTTATGACCACATTTCGAATAAAATTAAGTATAGAATAATTAGCAGAAAGCATTTCACTTAGTTTTCCTACTATGAATGTAAAGTTGGCACAAATGCAGTATGTATAATCAAAATCAGGTAATAGTTACCTCTGTGGCCTTGCTTGATGGTTCCAGTCCAGTCATATTTGCTACTATTAACTGATGTAAGAGTTGAACTTGAGCCACACTTAGGAAGAAATCCAGGTTTGTGGTTATATTCACTTCCAAGGAATGGCCACACACTAAAATCTCCTGAAAGGAAAAAAAAAGGTTGAATCCAGATAAAGAAACATGATAGCCATTAGGTGATAATTTATCATTCTTACTTATTTGACCTCTATTACGTTGATGAATTCTTCTGGGACTCGAGCTCTTCGTTAATGAGAATAGCAGAAATGGCGAGCACAGCCACTTGACACAGTTTAATGGATTAATTTAATAAACATTTATGAAGGCCTGCTGTGCGCCAGGCTGTGTGCTAGTTATAGGGCAACAAAACCAACAATAAGAATTCTTCACCATTTCATATACATTTGGCTTTTTCATATCTCAAATTACTATCACTGTTTCAATAAGCAATATAATTCTTAAGCATAGTCTTGTTTATTTATTTAAACCAACAAATATTTACTGAGCATCTCCTAATTACATGCACTATACTGGAGTGCCAGAAATAGCACAAAGAAAAAGGCTGGCCTTGAAGGGTAACCTGCTACTCTTGAGGAGGTTATAATCTGGCTGAGCAGACAGATGTGAATGGGTAATTGTAGGCAGGCAATTACAATCACAAGTGGTATGGTCTGAGTACTCTCCAAAGGATACATTCCAAATGATTTATAACAAAATAGAGTGCTGAAGCCAAAAATAGCTAGACTAATTAATTTAACTTCTTCAAACTGCTAACATCTTGGCAGCATTAGGTAGATGTCCACTACTTAACTGGTGCTTTTCCGCATAACTGAGTTACTCGAACAGTCATTGCTGGAAAACCATTCAGAGAAGGAGAACAGAAATGAAAAACAATCCAGAAGCTTCACTTAACAAGCAGAAGTCCTGCCTCTTGTCATGAAGTGCATGTGGACAATGTTCAAATGCCTGGAAACATCCAGCAAACCTTCTCCATATTAGTGTCATCCAAGGGAATGGATTTAAGGAGACTTATGACTGGTCCAGATACACACTAACAGCTTAGAGCAGGTTTTAATAAAGTCATAAACAACAGCATGTCGAAAATGATTATCCTTTTTTTTTTTTTTTGGTTAAAAAAACTTTTTCCCTACAAGTACCCTGTGTTTACTCATTACAGTTAGAATTTTTATTTTATTCCTCCAAGTAATGATGAAAAGAAATATATTCATGTATTTTAAACCAATTGTGTTACCATGTAACTGTAAGATATTAGTAGATTTAATTTTTATGTAAGTGTGGATAACCTAACTTTCCCTATAGGGCTAATATAAACATCAAATGAGATAACATATACAAACATTGTTTTCAAAAAACCTAGGGAAGGAATGTAAAGTTTATAGTAGCCTGGATTATGGTATTTAATTTATACTTAATTTTTCTGAACTTTTCATAACTGCCTATAACTGATCAAAAAGTCTGTAAATTTTTAGTATAACGAATTTGTATGAAGAACTTTGTTTTCATTTTTTAAAGTTATGGTTTCCATTCAATATTATTTTGTATTCCTTTCACATGTACAGCACAGTGGTCAGATAACTTCACACTTCACAAAGTGCTCTCCCCAGTATTTCCAGTACTCACTGGGCAGCAACATAGTTATTATGATATTACTCACCATATTCCCTATGCTGTGCTTTACATCCCCATAACTATGTTGTAACTACTAATTTGTACATCTTAATGCCTTTACCTTTTTCACCCAGTCCCTTAGTATCCCTCCCCTCTGGTAACCATCAGTCTATTCTCTGTATACAAGTATATAAGCCTGTTTCAATTTTGTTTGTTCATTTATTTTGTTCTTTAAATTACACATTAAGTGAGATCATACAGTATCTGTATTTCTCTAATTGACTTACTTCACTCAGGATAATATCCCCTAGGTCCACCCATGTTGCCACAAATGATAAGACTTCATTCTTTTTCACAGCTGAGTAACATTCCATTGTATATATGTACCACAGCTATTTCATCCACTCATCTATTGATGGGTACTTGGGCTGCTTCCATATCTTGGCCATTGCAAATAATGCTGAAATGAACATAGGGGTGCATATATTCTTCTGAATTACTTTTTTGAGTTTCTTTGGATATATGCCCAGAAGTAGTTCACTGGGTCATAAGGCAGTTCCATTTTTAATTTTTTGAGGAAACTCCATAATGCTTTCACAATGGCTGCACCAATCTGCATTCCCACCGACAGTACACATCCTCGCCAGCACTTGTTTGTTGATTTATTGATGATAGTCTTTCTGACAGGTGCTATCGCACTGGAGTTTTAATTTGCACTTCACTGATGACTAGTGATATTGCGCATCTTTTCACATGCCAATTGGCCATCTGTATATCCTCTTTGGAAGTGATTATTGAGATCTCTCCCTATTTTCTAATTGAATTTTTTTTTTTGGTGTTGAGTTGTATTTCTTTAGATATTTTGGATATTAATCCCTTATCAATGTATCATTGGTGAATATATTCTTCCATTAAATAGGCTGTGTTTTCTTTTTGTTGCTGGTTTCCTTTGTTATGCAAATAATTTTTAGTTTGATAAGTCCCATTTGTTTTTTCTTTTGTTTCCCTTGCCCAAGAAGATATAGTAGAAAAAAATATTGCTCACAGAAATGTCAGGCAGTTTACTACCTATGCTTTCTTCTAAGAGTTTTATGGTTTTGGGTCTTACATTTAATTCTTTAATCCATTTTCAGTTTATTCCTGGATATAGTGTACAGAGGTAGTTTCGTTTAGTTATTTTCACAAGTTATCTGTCCAATTTTCCCAACACCATTTATTTAATAGACTGGTTTTACCTGATTGTATGCTCTTGTCTCCTTTTTCATATATTATTAATTGCCTATATAGGCAATGGTTTATTTCTGGGCTCTCTATTCTGTTCTGTTGATCTGTAGGTCTGTTTTTGTGCTAGTATCATGGTGTTCTGATTACTATAGTCTTATATTATGTGTGATATGAGCTAGCATGAATCTTCCAAATTTTTTCTTTCTCAAGATTGCTGAGGCTATTCAGGGTCTCTTGTGGATTCAAACAAATTTTTGGATTATTTGTTCTAGTTTTGTGAAATATGCCATTGGTATTTTGATAAGAATTGTATTGAATCTATAGATGCTTTGGGTAGCATAGGCATTTTAATGATGTTAATTCTTCCTATCCAAGAGAATGGGATATGCTTCCATTTATTTATATCTTCTTCAATTTCTTTCTTATGAAAAGCTTTTTAAAGTTATGATGAATCACATTATTATTACATTTCTATTCTAGGAATGGAGGCACTGATACATAGTATCGGACTTGAAACATGGATCTACGTAATTGGTTAATGACATGGAGCGTGTAACTTGCTCTCGGTTTCCTCGTTCATAAAATATGGATACCAATACTATCTATCTCATAAGGATGTTGTGGAGACGAAATAAGGTAATGCAAGTAGAACTCTGTATGTAAGATAATCCATGTGAGAACTCTAAGTTACCTGTCAGTATTATTGTTGCTCTCATTAGAAAGAGGTTGTACAGGTTGTGTATAGTCTGCAGCTAGACCAGCTGGATTCATACCTTGCTTGGCCACTTACTACCTGTGAAAATTTGGCCAAGTTATTTGGGTTAGGCTTTTTATATTTTAGTTTTTCATATATAAAATGAGGATAGAAGGAGGAGCTAATAGGATTATCATGAGAATTAAATGAGTTATTACATAAAAAGTAGTAACTGAATAGTACTAGAAAGTACTCAATAATAGCTGTAACAGGAACTTACTAACAACCAAGCGAATTTGATAACCTGTGCACTGAAACTATGAAGACCCCAGACATACAAAGAAGAGCTGCTCCATTATTTACACTAAATGAGACCTAAATTAAGCTCTAACCTCAGTATGCATGTTTTCTGGAGAAATTATTTTGGTGAAAATGATGGCAGGTGCTCCAGTTATTCGGACAGAAAAATCTGTTAAAATGGGAGTCATAATTGCTCTTCTTTCTTGATGCCTCCGTATGCTAAAAAACAAAGTAAATTATTGTTAGTCATTTCATTTTTTTCAAGAAAAAGTTTCATTATATTTTAAAAAATCTTTGTACTACAACACGTATTACAAAAATCACATTAATTTGGAAGTGCCTATTTATATATTTTATAGTCACAGTTCTGTAACTTCAGTACTTCAGGTTTATAAAAATTTCAAAAAACTCACTGAGAAATTCAGATGTAATTAATCATTTCATATTAGTTGCATCTGCATACTTTTCAAAAATTACTTTTGTTTTTAATTCCTTTTATTTTTACAAATAGTTTAGTACTTTTTGTTACCAATAATAATCTCATTGTGTCGCAGTATCTTTTAATTCCCTGTTTTTAATACTTCTGACTTTCTAATTGACAACTGCCATCTCACCAATCTCACTAGGTACACAAGCATATCCTCTTCATCTTTGACCTCTTTTTTTTTTTAAGCTCTAAGAACCATCTGAGTACATTGATTATTACTGCCATTACAATTTGTGAAATGGTTTTTCTGATTTTGACACTAAATCCTGTTTCACAACAACCTGTATGTAAAGTAGGGAACATCATTAGCTCCATATTACCTATAAGAAAAGGAGGTTCAGGGATTAGGCTAAGGCCACCCAGTGGGAACAAAGATTGCACAACTGGGCATGGTAGGCAAGTTGACACCAGAGTAGTATTTGGCCTCTATTTTAATTCTTCTTTGTACATTCTCATTTGGGGGTAGTTATTTAGCATGATATCTCTATTCCACATTAAAAATTGCCAATGATTTCAAAGGAAGCATTTGCACACATGGTAGAAGATAAAACTGGAAAACATTACTGAGAAACCAAAGCTTGTGCTAGTATAGATCTTCAGGTCTACTATTCATGTTCTGAGTTTTCCTTTTTATGAAATAATACAGTATTATTTGATGTAATAATATACATTTTAAAAATCGTTAATTTTTAGATTCAAATATTTTCAAGGATGAATTCTAAAGAAAAAAGTTAACACTGAAAAATAACTACAACAAGAATTAAATTCTTCCAACATTTTACTAAACAATAGTCTAGGGTTTAAAATAACAAAAGAGAGAAGCAAAATTCATAGTATTAACTAACATTGTTAATGACTTCAAGGACTTTGCCACTCTCAGTAAACCAAGGGATTAGATTTTTAATGGGCATATTGAGACCCCAGGCTGATTCTTACATCCCTGGTACACAAGGATTTTGAAGTGAGCTGCCTGTGTATATCTGGGGCCCTTACAGAGCCAGAAAAATATCTGCCACCAGAAACAGGGAAGAAAGAGTAAGTCTGCCTCTCTGGCAAGAGAACTTGTTGAAAAACAGAGATGTCCCCGGAAAATTAAAAAAAAAAAAATCCTTCATGTATGTTTCATAGCTCTAATTTATATTATTGTGTTGGTCCAAAAATATCCATTATGAGGATATAAGACTGGCAACAGGCCTTTGATAATCCTGAGGCATCTTATCAGAAATGGATGCAAAACCTCTCTGCAAAACATTCTCTCAAAATGACAAAAAGGATTCTCAGTGACAAAGACCACTGAAGATAAGTACCTAATCACAGATTACTTTATATACCCCACAGAAAAAAATTTATTCTTTATTAGCAAGAGGAGAATTTACCCCATCAGATTCACTGAGAATTTCTGATAATAATAGTACTACATATGGACAATAAAATAAATTTGTTTAAAACTACTTAAGACATATAGGATGTGATAAAAACGTGAATAAAAAAAGAAGTACCATTAAAAAAAAAAGATCTGAAAAACAACTAAATAGAACTTCCAGGAATGAAAAATATAGTTACTAAGATTAAATATATAATAGATGGATAAACAGTAATTTAGATTTCTTTAATAAAATTTAGTAAACTAGAATTTAGATTTGTGGAAACTCCAGGAATTTAATAAAGTAAATTTTAGAATGGGAAGTTTAAAATAAAAGTTAAAGAGACAAGTCCGACATATTTAATTGCCATTCCAAAATTAGAGAAAATAAAAAAGGGGTAATATTAAAGAGATAATGGCTGAGAAGTCAGAACTGATGAAATACAGGAATACACAGATTCAAGAATCACAATGATTTTTAGTTCAGATAACTATAATAAAGTCCACAATTAGATACATCTTCCTAAAACAGGTAATCACCTATAATAAATAAAACATATTAAAATAGGCTAGAGAAAATAATTAAAGCACACAAAGCCATAGAGAGTTAGAAGAGTTGCAAAAGAAATATTTCTCTGATATACTGTAACGTAACAATGATTCAGTATATCTCTGCATTGTCCATAAAAACAGAGCCGAAAGAAACTTATAAAACCCTCTTTGAATATAAAAAAAACATTGGCAATCATAAGGTGCTAATCAAATATGGTTACAGGAAAGTAACCATATTTGTTGACAAAAGCTACTCTGTTAAGCTCCGGGAAGAGCAGACTGCAAGTAAGGAACAGTACGGCTCTCTGAAATTATTACTAAGCAGAAGGCATAATTATATGCCACGCACACTCATGAAAATACAGGTTTAGAAAGGCTGTGGTCATTTTTCTCGGGTTCAGCATAATTACACTAGAGTTCTTCTGTCCGCCTTCCATACATTTTTGGTATGACTTTGTAGGTAATATTAAAGCAGTTTAAGGATTGTACTTCAAAAATCACTTAACATAAAAGACTAGGAAAAATTGTACTAAGGTTTCCAAAATATTCCACAAAAAGGCAATAAAAGATGCCAAATAGTCTATGTGTGTACAGAACAGCTCTTACACAATATGAAGACTGTTGCAATCTCATTCTTTAAAAAGAAAAAGTCCAAACAAAGAATTCCTCTCCCCAAAACAAACAAAATAACAAACTGAAACTATGGTTAATATATTTGTGATACAAATCACAAATGCTACATTTATTACACAATTTAAAGAAAGTCTTATGAACATGTCTAGATTGAAATATCCACTTAATTCAATTTTACTGAGGTGTTAATGAACAATAGCTCTGGTTACAGTTTCCAGTTGTTTATATCTATAGTCTGGAGCTCCTGCATCAAATTCTATTTGAGAGCTCTGTGTTTTTTTTTTCCCAAGGAAAACCTTCAAAGGTTTTTCTGGACGAGGTCTGTCCAGAAAAAGTCCAGCCATTGTTAGCCTGGCTGTTAACAATGTGACATCGATGTAACCTGGTGGCCAAGAAGAGTGAACTGGAATGCAAATGCGTGAACAATGACAAATTAGCTGTACTAGTGAGTGGGTGCCATAGGGGCTGCTGAGTGAGCACGTGTACTGTGTGGCTGTCGCATTCAAAATGACTGAGCAAGTAGAGCAATGGATCTGCATCAAATTTTGAGTTTGAACATTCCTCCGCTGAAACTATTCAGATAACTCAGAAGGTCACAGCTATGGGCGACTGGTGATTGGCAGCTTCATTACAATACTGTGTCCACGGATGCATCATGTCTTGTCCACAGTTTTTTGGCAAAACATCAAATCACCCAGGTCACTCAGCCCCTTTACAGCCCAGATCTGGCGCCCTCTGATGTCAGGCTTTCCCCCAAACTAAAATCACCTTTGAAAGGGAAGAGATTTCAGACCATTGATGAGATTCAGGAAAATACGATGGGGCAGCTGATGGCCATTGGGAGAACTATATGAGGTCCCAAGTTACCTATTTTGAAGGGGACTGAAGCATCATTGTCATATGCACAGTATTTCTTGTATCTTGTATCTTCTTCAATAAAAGTCTCTATTTTTCAAAGTACATGGCTGGATACTTTCCTGGAAAGGCCTCATTGTAAACAGGAATTCACCAAGGGACACATGGTCACTAGACTTATTTCATTTTCAAAGCTTTTTAACATGTCTTGCTGTACTATGTAGAGTACTCACAAAACTGTACAGAATAATGTGTAAAAGTTACATGTTGTACATGTACTTTTAAGTAAATTTTGATATTATCTTGTTTGGTTCCTTCTCTAAAAGATAAAATGCTGAAGAAGGGACATCTGGCTATTTAGGGCTTTGGCCACTTGGCTTTGAGCTGGTCAGGGCACATATCTGTGTGTGTACAGACACACACACACAATTACCGTGTTCGAAGCTGTACAAAAACTACAATAACTGAAGATACAGGAGGTTTTAAAATTTTATGATATACTACAGTGATTAGATTTAAATATTTTCTGATTCTTTTGAGTACTTACTCTCTGTCAGTAACTATACTAAGATACAAAGAAAAATAAGATAGGGCACGACAGATCTTTGTCTTTTTATCAGGTTGCCAGGACACCCTCAGACAATAATATAAGGAAGAAAATATTTGCTTACTGCTAAGAAGGAAAAATTGACTGTTTCTTCCTGCTGCCTCAGTCAGTATCCCTTTTCCTTTCACATCTAGTTCCCAGGTACTTTAAGCAGGAGGAGAAATAATATGCTCCCATGTAAAGCCATGATTGTTTAAGGGATTTATTATAAAATTATACAATTCAAGAAGCCATCTGTCACCGTGCAAAGTTATCACACTATTATAGACTTAGTGTGGTGATCACATCATAAAAAATAAGATATATAAATGTAGAGTCCTAGAGTCTTGAAGCTCATTACATACCAAATATGCTTTAATAAAAACAAATAAAAATAGCACCTTGGAAAACAAAAATTAATAAATAAAATTTAAAAATTATGCCTTTCAAAAAACCACACAATTCAAGCAGGTGTAGGTCACTTTAGGCATTAATCAATGAGGTACAGGAATTAGACTGACTTGCATAATTCTGCTTAGGCATTAGCTTGACATCCTCACAAATTAATAAGACAAAAATGATGTTTTTCAGATTGAAGAGTAAGAACAAAGGAAATGCTTTTATTCCTGTTAATGATTTCAGGTACAATTCTGGAAAGAGCTAATGTTTTGTGAATCACAAATCAAAATATGCAAGGGCTCCTGTGAATATGTGGGTAGTAAACTTACCTCACAAAGTAAAAATAATATATAAGACATCAAAAGACAGATGGAACAGTCACAATCTCTCAGAATTAAGGCCAATAATATATGCTTCAGGGACATCAGTATCAACGCAAAATCGATGTTACCAATCCTGTGAAACACAGGACTGACTGATTTTAAGAATATGTCAAATTCAAATTAAGCTTGCTATGCAAATATAGTAACAATGGTCTAAAAATATCCGATGGGGGGGCTACAAAGTAGTACATATAATTCGATACATGTGTATCAAAATATTTAAGCGAATGAATATGCTTTAACTATTTTTCTGACAATGAAGCTTGAAGGAAAAATTACCCAAGGAAATCAAACACAGGTAGTGGTAGGGACAAAAAAAAGTATTATGATAAAAAACTAAATGATTTATTTTTCAAGTATAGTTTTAAGTCTATTCAAACTGTCTTTAAATATTATAAACAAGAAAATTATATGAACTTGGAGAATTAAGGTTTATTGGCAATTTCATAAAATTTTGAAATAAACTTTCTATCCCCTATGCCACACACCCAAAGCACTACCCACCAGGTAAAAGATCAATAGTGATTTGAATGTGTAACATGCACATGGCAGACATCAGTACAGGTTGTTTTAGTGCTCAGCACTTCATTTCCTCAGATTACAAAATGAGCCCAGATGTAGTAAAAGTGGTTGCTAAGAGAAAAAGAAGAAAGTGATTAACAATGAACTTCAGCATAAATGTAAGGGGTCAGAGCATCCAGTAGAAGGAAAGTAAGTGGGTGCAAACCAGGGTTCTACACTTAGCTCTATTTTAAGTACCATTGTACAAGCCAAGAAATTTCCTCACTTAGCTTCATGTAGTGGTTTTCTTCTGTAATAACTTGCTAATAAGGCTGGTTCAGAGCTGAGAGAGAAATCTGTATGAGATTTGGAAGGTGTAAAGGAAACAGTAGCCAATATACTCCTAAAGTCATGCTGTTTTAAATGTAGTGAAATTCTGATGCAGAGGTGCCAACAGATTCCAGCATGTACTCACTCTTCCCCACTCTGTGACCAGCCCTTCTTCCTGACCATTGGCCCCTCTGACTGACAGCAATTACAGGCTCACCCCCAGATGCAGAGGCTACAGCCTCCTATGGACTTCTACTCAACCAGCCTCCTGAGGTCCCACCAGCTGCTGGTCATGCCAGGCTTCCCAGATTCCCCAGAGAGCTACAAAGTTTTCACCCAGCACACACAATCAAGAGGATTGGGTAATGACCTTTCTCTGACTCACCATCTCCCTTGTTTAGACCCTTACTTCCCAGCTTCTTAGAACTGGATAAGGTCTTCTTTCTAAAATAAATCTTTATGCTAAAATACTTACAGCGGTTTTGCTGACCTGACTGAACCTCGATGTATTCCCTCAGCTGAAAAATTAAGAGTTTGGAAGCAGAAGACTTATCCATTTTAGAATTTGATGATTCTTTATGCTTAACGTCCCTGCTCCCCTCTCTGCAGTGTACACATATAAACACATTATGACTGAAATCTCAGTAATGTACTCAGGAGGAATGAACAAAAACTGTGACACTCGTCTTGGGTGGAAACAAATTATTCTTCACTGGGTAACTATTTTACCTTTTGAATTTTACCTTTAATACCTATTGAACAACAAAAATAATTATATTAAAGTTCTGCTTACATTTCTGTCAAGATTATCAGCAGAACTAAGCTATATCAGATCTAAAATCTTGTGTCATTTGAAGATACATTCATCAGAATTACTTCATCAGAAACACTCAATCATGTGATTTGATACCTCTACCTAATCATCTAAACATTCAATGTTTGATTAATTCACTCAAATCCTTATTAAGCACCTATTATGGGCCAAGCATGATATTACGGTCTGAATATTCAGAAGCAAATAAAACATCACATTTTCATACCCCTAGCTTTTTTGATCAACTGCTTTCTTAGTTCAAAATGGTCCGTCCCCACTCCTGCCACTTATACTCTGTGGAAACAAATTCAGAAGCCATGTATTCTGTAAAACCTTCCCTGACAAACCACCTGTAGAATTAATTGTTCATTTCTTGCTTTAAATTCTCTATTTTGTACCTAAGTAGGTTTCAGATTAATTTGTTTTATGTGTTTGTCACATTTATTAGCCTGAGATGTCTTATGTAATCAGCAATATATCTATGCTGATTTTGATGTGGCTCTACTTTAACCCTCAGCATCCTATAATTATGTCTATCATAGCACTTGCTGTACTGCACTCTAAGAGTTAATGAACTAGTCTGCCTTTTTGACTGGATGCTGAGCTCTGTAAGAGAAAAGCACATATTAGAAATTATTTTATCTTTTTTTTCTTTAGTGTAAAGACATTCCACTGCATATAGGGAACATTCAAATGTCTGTTCATTTTTGACAAGGGTGCCCAGAACATTCAATGGGGAAAGAACAGTTTGTACAAAAAAACAGTACTGGGACAACTGGATATCCACATGCAAAAGAATGAGGCTGCACTTTTACCTCATACTACAGATAAAAACAAACAAAAGCCCCCTAAGCCAACCTCAAAATAGATCAACAACCTAACTACAAGAGCTAAACCAATAAAACCCTTAGAATAAAAACATAGGCATAAATCTTCATGATGTTGCAATTGGAATGGATTCTCAGATATGGCACACCAAAGGCATGGGCAATGATAGAAAAAGACAGATGAATTAATCATCAAAGTAAAAAAAATGGACAAAAGACTTGAAAAAGCATTTTTCCAAAGAAGATATACCAATGGCCAACAAGCATGTGAAGAGTTGCTCAACATTATTAATCATTATGGAAATGCAAATCAAAACCATACCCAGTAGGATGGCTATAGACAAAAGAAAAAAAGTAGGTGTTGGTGGGAATGTGGAGAAATTGGAACTCTTGAACACTACTGGTGGGGATGCAAAATGATTCAGCCATTTTGTTGAAAATAGTTTGATAGTTTTTCAAAAAGTTAAATACAAAATTATCATATGACCCTGTAATTCTACTCTTAGGTATGTCCCAAATACCTGAAACTGGGTGCTCACACAGGTACTTATACAAATGTCCACAGCAACATTACTCACAAGAGTCAAAAGGTGACAAGAGCCCGAATGTCTATCAGATGAATGGATAAACTATGGCACTTATATCCCGCAATAAAAAACAATGAAGTATTAACACATACTACAATGCCGATAAACCTCCAAAATATTATGTTAAGTGAATGAGTCAGACACAAAAGATCATATATTTTATGGGTCCCCTTACGTGAAATGCTCAGAATAGATAAATTCATGGAGACAGAAAGCAGACTGGTGGCTCCCAAAGGTCACAAGGAGGGAAAGAGATGCAGAGAAACTACTTGATGGGTTAAAGGTTTTAGTTTGGGGTGAAGAAAATATTTGCAACTACACAGAGTTGGTTAGGGGTTATAGAGAGAGGTGGTGGTTACAAAACATTGTGAATGTATAAAATGCCACTGAATTGTTCACTTCAAATGACTAATTTTATGTTATATGAATTTCAACTCAATTATTAAAACATACACATGCATATGCAAACTATTTATTAAATAAATTGAGGAATGACTAGCTGAGATATGACTGAGTTAAGGCTAGATGGTCGTAAAGTTTCTAGGGAAAATCAGGATGGCCTATCTTTGTTGATGATAGAATTTGTGTTTTTTAAGAAACGAGGATGCGTAAGTTTTTTAAGCTGATACTGTCTAAATCTGGAAGCTGAGTGGAGGAATGAGGGAATGTGATCCTGGCTGATATCACGTGGTGCTCAGAGATCAGGACTGGTGTGTGGTATGCACACCAAGATCCTCCCTTAAGGACCAAAACACTTATCACCCACAGCTTCTGGGACTGCTGCCTGCCGATGGCTCCGTAACTGCATCTCTCTCCTGAAATGTACCCTGCTCCTCTGTGGAAGATTTTTCACACAAATGTATACCCCTCCTTAGGAGCACATTCAGTCACTTGTCAATGAAGGGCCATAATTATTCGTTTTATATCACGAAAGCACTCCATGTTAGGAATAAATGGATGGACAGGATGGTGATGAACTCTGTCCTCGGGACCTAGACAAAGTATATAGACAATTAGAATTAAATATGATGAATAAGAATACATATAAGGGGAACCTAACCTTCTTTTGTGGGGGTTCAGGGAAGGTTTCCTGGAAAACATGATGTCTACTTTGAGACTTGATGAGGCAAAGGAAAAGGGTTGGTTAAGAGAGTTCTAGGCAAAGAGGAGATTACATACAGAAGCCTGGTAGCAAGTGGCAATCACATTTTCAGGAATCTAAAAGGAGCTCATTATGAACAGAGCATAGTGATGTTAGAAAAGAATGTGGGTACCTGAAAAAGAACTTTATAAAAAGCAGTACAGACTACCATGTAATATTTGACTTTAGGCAAATTATTTATCATGTCTAGGCCTTAGTTACTTCATGTATATATAAGGAAAAGAGTCCTTACCTCTATCATTATTGTAAAATTAGGTAAAATGACAAACACCATATATAATCTATTATTAATGTTATCACTATTATTAATGCCAAGACATGGATAAACATAGTTTTGGTGGCAAAGGGGCAAAACCCCAATGAAATCAGCATTGCAAAAGGCATACAACAAAGTCTGCACAGAATGTTTTAAAGAAATCCAATCAACAAACCACCATGGTATGCTATCTGCAACAGATGTTGTTGAATCCTTTACACTGAAAAAAAAAAAGGTGAAAAATAACTTTCTTAAATCATAAAAATTGTTTACAACATACCGTATATATTTTTTACAATATAAAAGTATGTTTAATGACCAGTACCTTCCTTGTAGCAAACAATCCTATCTCCTTCTGATAAGAACCATGAAAGGCCCAGGTTAAGATGGCCTACCTCCCTGTAAATCTCACAGCTCACATTCAGGACTAATTCCTTTTTAAAAATTTTCTGAGAACGTAGCTGCTTTTAGTTAAAGTGGACTTAAAACAACCAACCAGAGCCTTTGTTGCTTTTCTCCTCTTATTATAAGCAGAAAGGAGAGGCTGGAAAAAAAAAAAATCTGACCTTGAATAAAATGGATTTCAAGGGGAAGTGTGAATGTATCCTTAGCTTGAAGTAGAATCTTTCATCAAATACCAAGCTCAGAAAAATAAGGCTGATACAATCTCAAATTTGTACTGATTATGGTGTAATCATTACAACGTAGTAGGATTAATAGGTTTCCCAGTAAAATCATGAGATTCAATTAAAAATATATTTTATGTTTATCATGAAATGCAGAAGCAATACCAAAACATTTAGGCTGGGCATGTTAAAGATTCTACCACCAAGAGCTCTCCTGGCAATGAAATATTAGAAAGCACAGAAGGTTTCTCAATCACTCCCTACCTGCTGGCCATATTCCATTCCAGGGCTGGGTTCTGAGAATTTCTCTCACTCTCTGTTGGCGTCCCTCCTGTGCCACTCTCCTTCTCTGGCTTTAGTTGGTCCCACTGCGCAGTGCCAATATTGATAGACTGCAGGTCTATTTGGTATTGTCTGTCTTCAATTTCTGACCCAGGGTCTCGAAGGATTCCTAAGTTCAAGGCTCTCCTATAAAGGCAGTGAAAAAAAGTAAACAGATACTATCAATCTCCTATGTTTATTTTGTTTACTAACATATTATCATCATTTTCCCCCTTCAGATTACAGATAAATATACTGGGTTAATCAAACCTATGAGGCAGGTATTAGAAGGTTACCCCACATTATGAGTTTAAAATGTATCCAAAACTTATCACTTACAGTAATTTACTTTATGATGATTTATGTTATTCCCAACTCTGGTTTCACTTTCTACGAAACCTTTCCTGAACGCTCTTTCCCCAAACACACTCCCTCCCTCCCAAATCTATGCTCCTAAGGTCTCCCCATATACAGAAGTATAATAAAATTGCAATGATTTGTCAACCTTTCCCAATATAACAGTATCAGTAAACGCTGTTTTAATTCACTGATTTGAACTGACACAAATCTTATAAATCTCAAGTGAAGAACCTAATCTGCCCACAGGAGTAAGAACACACAGGAGACTTTGATTCAGGTCCACGTAAACCCTGACTAACAGCCGATATTGTGCGCAGTTGGTGAGCTCACCTACTTCCCCAGATTATTTCTCCCCGTACAACAGATGCACTTACTTATTTTAATCTAGCCAGTGCTCTCTACGTTTTAAATAAATTCCTTAAACATGTTTTAAGGTGAACTAAAATACTTAAGAATCCTTGAAAAAAGAAAAAGTATTTTTGGAAATACAATTAGTGCTACATTAGTAGACAGACAAAGCACCTAGTCCACAATTAACAGAAGGTTTTCTGTATCCCTTGCCATGTGGAGAAACTATGTAATCACAAGCTTACAGCCACAGAAACACTGAGTTTCATCAGCGTTTTTCATTTAGTCTTGAAATTCCCCATATTTTGTTTTGGCTATATTCCTCCCATCATCTATTTGTGGAAAACATGACTTTCCACAGGATCTTCTTCCTAATAGAAAAAGGGTTTTTATATTGAGCAATATCTAGATACTTCAAACCATGCTAACTGAAAATTTTCAAACTAAGAATCATGGTTGGAGAGTTTATCTGTTTGCTTTTGAAATTAAATTATATATTTGTCCTTTAACCTGATTTGAAAATTTAGGGAAACTTATAGTATTTGGGTGTATAAATACAACTTAAAAGTTAATTGCAAAGCCATTTAAATCTGAATTGTAGAAAATGGGGAAGCAAAAGATTCATGTGAACTTTGCTCTCAGTCTTTCTGATAACCATAAGCTTGGGGAAACTAAATTCTCTGTGCTTCAGTTATTTCAATATTAAGACTAATACAGAGATAAATAAAATATATGACTGAAAATTAAACTGTTCACAAAGAGGTCCATTATAAATTTTATGACCATTCCTGAAGTATACTGCCTAATTCTTAATGAATACTATATCTACACATAAACTAATTATAGATACAAAGGCACCAGGATAAAACAAAGTCTACTTTCCTAATTATGGGGAAAAAATCATAATGAAATCTGTAAAGGTAAAGGTACTTTAATATTTCCAGGGCCAAATGTTTCTAAAGTACAGAATACTAGAAACCTTAAATGAACATTCTATTGGAAACAACTAAAATGCCTGAAAATGATTTAATGTATCTTTTTAAACACATCTCAGAGCTGGCAACAAAGAACAGAAGCCACAAAATCCCTCCAAAAGAGTGAAACCAGGAGCACTAATAAATAAGCGCCCAAGCCAACTTTCGGTGTATAACTGCACAGGAAGAGATAAAGCTCAAGGCCACCCAAGGCGATAAATCTATTTAATAGGAGACCTTGCATATGAGGCTGGGGTTGCAAAGGACTCTATCGGCAGTGAAAAAATAAATTAAAAACAGCCCTCCTAGGAAATCTTTCGGTGATAGAACAGTTCTGTACCTCAACTGTGATGCTGGTTTCATGGATACATACGTGATAACATGCACAGAACTATGCGCACATATACATTCACAAACCCGAATGAAAACCGGTAACATGTGAATATGGTTATGGATCATAACGGTGACCATTTTCTGGTTTTGATATTGTACTATAGTTATGCAAGAAGTTAGGCAAGACCTGAAACAATGAAACTAGAAAAAAGCATGAGTATGTTCCTTGACATTGTTTTGGCAATGATTTTTTGTATTTGACATCAAAAGCAAAATAAATAAACAAACAAACAAACAAATGGAATTATATCAAATTAAGAAGCTTCTACAAAGCAAAGGAAACCAGCAACAATATCAAAAGACAATCTCTGGAATAGGGGAAACCATATATCCAAAATACATAAGAAACTCACACAATTCAATATAAAAAAGCGAATAACCCAATTAAAAATGGGTAAAGGATTTGAACACACATTTTTCCAAAGATATACAAATGTTCAACAGGTACATGAAAAGGTGATCACTAATTCCAATCATCAGGAAAATGCAAATTAAAGACACAATGAGGTATCACCTTACACCTATTAGTATGTCTGTTAGCAAAAAGGCAAGGGATAATAGATGCTGGTGAGAATGTGGAGAAAAGAAAACCCTGTATGCTGTTGATGGGAATATAAAATGGTACAGCCACTGTGGAAAATAGTACGGAGGTTCCTCAAGCAATTAAAAAATAGAACTACCATCTGAACCACCTATTCCATGTCTGGGTATATATCCAAAGGAAATGAAACAATTACCTCAAAGAGATCTGTAATCCCATGTTCACAGCAGCATTATTCACAATAGCCATGGTATGGAAACAACCTAAGTGTTCATTAATAGGTGAATGAATCAAGAAATGTCATATATTCTATATGTTATATATAATGTACATAAAATATTATTCAGCCTTAAAAAAGAAGGAAATCTTTTTATTTGCAATAACATGGATGAAATTGGAGGGCACTGCACTAAGGTATATAAACCAAAGAAAGACAAATACTGCATTGTATCGCTTATATGTAGAATTTTTTTTAAGCCAAACCCATAGAAACGAAGAATAAAAAAAAAATGGTTGCCAGAGGCTAACAGGAGAAGTAGAGAAAGATTAGGAAAGGGCACTAACTTTGATACAAGATAAGTAAGGTGTGAAGATGTAATGTATAACATGGTAAGTATATCTGACAGTACTGTATTATATGATTTGATACATATATGATACAATTTGCTAAAGAGTAGAATTTAAATGTTCCCACACATACACACAAAAGTACACACCAAAAATGAAGTTAATACGTGAGGTGCTGCTAGATATGTTCACTAACTCAATGGCGGTATTCTTTTAATAATGTATATGCATATCAAGTCAACATGTTGTATACTTTAAATACTTACAAGTTTGTTAATTATACCTCAATAAAGCTGGAAAAAAGTTACATGAAGGAAAAGTGGAAAGGCACATAGAACCTCATTCATATATTTATATATTTGCAACCTCCTCTGAATCTATTAAGTATTTCAAATTAATTCTTTTTAAAAACCCTCCAAATGCCCATGCAGAAAGGGCCAAGGTAACTTCCCAACATAACTGTCTTGACCTTAGCCTTAGCAATTGGTAGAGAAGCAAAAAATAAAGTCCTTGTAAGATTCTGTAATCACAAGACAGCACTTTGAGGTTTCCGTTTTGAATTTGGGATGAAACCAAATTTAGTATAAACCTGGAGAGGTCTGCTCCAGGTAGACAGTGCCACCAGCTGACAGGCAAAAGCAAAGGTAAAAGTGAATTTTCCTGAGATGAACACAATTTCTACTCTAAGTATATCCTCAGGTTACGTTCCAAGGTAAAGTGAAAGACTAATGGACAAAATTTAGAATTCACACAAGTAATAAGGTACCTGAGTGAAACACAGCAGAAATAAAATGGGCAGAGGAAAAGGACCCTCAAAGATTTCACAAACTGGAATAGCACACATGAAATATAAATTAGTTGTTTAAAAAGTTGTTTTTTAAAAAAGTATCTTTAAATATGAGCAGGACCAAAGAAGATAAAGAGATGGCAAATAAATATATGAAAAGATGCTCCACATCCTATGTCATCAGGAAATGCAAATTTAAACAAAGATAGACAACTATACACCTATTATAATGACCACAATGCAAAAACTGCAAACACCAAATGCTGGCAAGATGTGAAACAACAGCAATTCTCACTTATTTCTGATGGAAATGCAAAATGGTATAGTCATTTTGGAAGACAGTTCAGTGGTTTCTTACAAAACTAAACATAGTCTTGCCAAATGATTCAGCAATCACACAAAGAAGTTGAAAACTTGTGTCCACAGAAAAACCTGCACACGGATGTTTACAGCAGCTTTATTCATAATTGCCAAAACTTGGAAGCAGCCAAGACGTCCTTCATAAACTGTGGTACATCCAACCAATGAACTATTATCAGCACAAAAAGAAATGAGATCTCAAGGCAAGAAAAAAATGTTGAGGAACTAAAGACATCTTACTAAGTAAAAGAAGCCACGCTGAATAGGCTGAGCTCAGAGAATTTTTAGGGCAGTGAAAATATTTTGTATAATACTATACTGATGGATACATGTCATGTCATAGCTTTTCCAAATCCACAAAATGTACAAGGCCAAGAGTGAATCCTAATGTAAACTATGGTTTGGGTGGTTATGTGTCGACATAGGTTCATCAGTTTAAACAACTGTGCCGCTCGGGGGTGTTGACAACGGGGGAGGCTGTGCACGTGGGAGTACAGGCTGTATAGGAAATCTCTGTACTTTCCCTTCACTTTAGTTAAACCTAAGTCAGTTAAATCTATAACTGGTCTGAAAAATAAAGTCTTTCAAAAAAGTATGAGCAAGGAAGAAGATCTGAATAAAAAGTAGAAATACAAATAAGAATATAATTACTTAAATTTAAACTCAAGCAGACCGAACACAATGGAAGAGATAATTAGTGAATTGAAAGAAAGGTCCAAAGAAATCCAGAATGCAATCCCAAGTACCAAAGAAACACTGCACATGAAAGAGAGCTGAGATCAATGGAAAACAGAGAGGGAAAGTCTAAAATATACCAAATTGGAATTTCACGGAGATAATACAGTGAATAGGGAGGAGGTACCAGTTGAAGAGGTGATGTTATTCTACAAATGTTGAAAAATGCTGAGCCTTAGGTCCAAGTAGCCCAAAGGTACCGGTAAATTACGGGTAAACAAACGTTATCTTTAAAATACTAAATGATGCCAAAATTGTGAGAATACAAGCTAAAAATAAGACTGGACAGTCAGAGGGGATAAACTAAGGAATCAGGTAATTTGAGGTAAAGTGTTCTAAAGTGTTTGTACCTCAATGGAACCTCAGTTCTCGACCTTAATTTGGTCTGGAAAAATGAGAAGTGGTTTTTTCGAAAACTGAATCTCCTTTGTTTGTTGCCTGAGAGATGTGTGACTCGTCACACAGGTAGTAGCATGAAAGTTTGTTGCATAGAGAATCAAGACCTGAAGTTTTGTTAGACAACCGAGACATTTATTCCATGAACAACTTGGTCAAGACCTGAAATGTTCAAGAGCCGAGGTCTGACTGTATTTGGGAGGAGGAACACAAGGATATTAACTTCAGATTTTGTTAAGTACCCATGTTAAAACAGCAAGAGTAACTACTAAAATAATAGATATGGAACATGTAACTTTCAAATAAATGGAGCGAAAGTTATAATGTAAAGTAAGAAGAAACAAAAATTTGGACAAATAGCTCATAAGAAGAATAAATCCAAATGTAACTATAATCACAGCAAACAAAAGTGATTTAAAGTGTCCAGTTAAAAAATTAAACTGTCAGATTGGATATAAACAAATCAGTTTTACTGTTTTTTTATGAAGTATACCTAAAACTTAAGTACACAAGAAGACTAAGAGTCATAAAGAGGGAAAATATATACTAAGGAAACAGAAGCCAAAGAAAGCTGGAGTAGTTACATTGGCATTTGACAAAACAGGCTTTGAGGGGAAAAAAAATGATTGAAAATACAGGCACTACCGGAATATAAATGATCTAATTTGCCTGAAAGTTAAGGCCATTTTAAATTTATTGGTAATAACATAAAATCAAAACAAAAAAGAGGTCACTTTGCTGTATCTGAAACTGGTGCAGAAGGGTACTGAATGTAAACTGTGGTTCAATATTTTTTTAAAAAATCATATAAAAGAAAAACTGAGAGATCTATATGGAGAAATTGACATACATCAACCATGGTGGAAAATTTCAGTCCATCTCACTCAGAGATGATTAACTCTATAGAGTTAACTAAGCACATTAAAAAAAAAAACCACTAAGAATATATAAAATTTTAAAAAGTAATTTTGATGAAATGGACATATATAGGACACAGTATTCAACAACTTGTGAATATATATTTTTCTCAAGCACACAGAAAAACCAATAAATCATCTGACTGGCAATAAAGTTAGTTTTAACACATTTCAGTGAACTAGTATCATATGGACTATATCCTCTGATCATAATACAATTAATTAGATATTTTATTTTAAAAAAGGACCTATAAAACTGCCTATGTTTGGAAATTTAAAAGCACATTTCTTAGTTACTCACTGGTCAAAAAATCATATAAAAATGAACAAATACTTCAAAATACTGTGCATCAAGGTTATAGGGTTAACGTGGTACTTACAAATTTACTATCTAAAATGTTTGTTTTTAGCAAAAAAAGGTTGAAAATTAATGAGGTAAACATAAAAAGGCAAAATAAACTACAAATTACATGGCAGAAAATAAGTACAAATATTAATAAAATTTTTAAAAGGCAGAGCAGATCAACAAAGCCAAAAATAGACAAACCTCCAGCATTCAAGGAAAATAAAGAGATAAAGATAGAAGGCCAAATAAACCATATTAGCAATAAAAAAGGAAACATAGCTATGACGTGGTGATCAAACAGATAGTAAGAGGATATTATAAAGATTTATAGTAACAAAGATTTTACAATATTGTGGGGAAAAAATCCCTCCTCCTTATCACTGTTCCAGAAGACAATTCTTACCCCTTGCACCATGGGATTAATATAAAGGTTGTCCTCTCACATCTTATACCAGATATAATGTTACCTCACCTTTTAAAAATTACTATTTTAAAACTATATCTTGACAGTATAAGACGGCTGGTAATGTAGTAACTTGTGAAAAGCAACCAAATTCTTCCTTATTCCCCATATTAGTCAAGGTCAAAACTATATCCTCCCTATATCCCCTCATACAAGGGAAACAAAAAATATATACAAATAAATAGAACTACATTAAACTAAAAAGTTTTTGCACAGCAAAAGAAAGCACTGGCAAAATGAAAAAGCAACCTACTAAATGGAGGAAGATATTCCCAGTGATACATCCGATAAGGGGTTAATATCCATAATTTATAAAGAATCATACAATTCAACATCAAAATAAACACAAACAAACCAACTAAAAAATGGGCAGAGAATCTGAATAGACACTTCTCCTAAGAGGACATACGGATGGCCAGTAGACATATGAAAAGATGCTCAAAGTCACTAATCAGAGAAACACCAATTAAAACCACATGACATATCACCGCCTTATACCTGTCAGAAAGACTATCATCAGTAAATCAACAAACAAGTGCTGTCAAGGGTGTGCACTGTTGGTGGGAATGTGGATTGGTGCAGCCATTGTGAATAGCAGTATGGAGTTTCCTCAAAAAATTAAAAATGGAACTGCCTTATGACCCAGCAATCCCATTTCTGTGTATACAGCCAAAGAAACCCACAACACTAATTCAAAAGTGACACTGAGCATCTTTTCATATGTCTATTGGCCATCTGTATGTCCTCTTTGGAGAAGTATCTATTCAGGTCCTTTGCCCATTTTTTAACTGGCTTGTTTTTTTGTTGTTGTTGTTGTTGTTTTTTGGTGTTGAGCTATATAAGTTGTTTATAAATTTTGGATATTAACTCCTTATCAGATATATTTGCGAAAATGTTCTCCCATTCAGTGGATTGTCTTTTTTATTTTGTTGATGGTTTCCTCTGCTGTGCAAAAACATTTTAGTTTGGTGGAATATATGCACTCCTAGGGTCATTGCATTGTTATTTACAATAACTAAGATACAAAGCCAATCCAAATGTCCATCAATAAACAAGTGAATAAAAATGCAGTGGTACATATATGCAATGAAATATTACTTGGCTAAAAAAGGAATTTGTGACAAAGTGGATGAACCTAGAGAGTATTATTATGCTATAAGTCAGACAAAGACCATATAATTTCACTTATATGCATAATCTAAAGAACAAACAAACAAAAACAAAAACAGACTCATAGGGAACAAACTGATGGTTGCCAGGGGAGAGGTGACTTGGGGGCTGGGTGAAAATGGTGAAGGGATTAAGAAAGTACAAATTGGTAGTTACAGAACAGTCATGGGGATGTAAAGTACAGCATAGGGACTACAGTCAACAATATACAATGTAATAACTATGTATAGTGCCAGGTGGGTGCTTGAAATATTGGGGGGAATCACTTCATAAATTATATGACTGTCTAACATATGAAACTTATACTAAATAATACTGAATGTCAACTGTAACTGAAAAATAAAAATTAAAAAAAACCCCTCCTATCTAGATGGCCCTCCCTCCAATGAGCTAACTGCCTTAATTCATTCAAAGATATTTAGTGGGCACTGCATGACAGGCAGTGTGACAGGCCCTAGGGATACTGGGTCAATTATAGCTTAGAGCCAATTATAAAACAGTTAATGCTATAAAATGTGTGAGGTACAGAATGCAAACAAAAGCATATCAGACACACAACTGATTCAGAGCTGGGGAGCCCAGGAAAAAGGAAGCAATAGTTAAAGGAGTTCAATCTCACTTCATGCAATGAAGAAAGTGTTCAGGTTGAGGAAACAACAGGTTCAAAGGCCAAAGGTGTGAAAAAGCAGCATATCCAAAACCTTCATGAGACTCTGAACGGTTGGCCTGGAGAAAGGTCTGGAAGGAAGTAAAGCCATCAGACTATGAGACTTCAAGCCAGGCTGGTCTTCACGGTGTCAGAGGGCTATGCTAGGCCCAGCCTTTGGGTGTGAAAGGGTTTGGGGTCCTGACTTGTCTAGTGAATAAGCATTTTCTTCTCTGTCAAAAAGGGCACAGATATTATCTAGTAGCACAGTAGTCAAGGGCAGAAAAAAACCTGAGTTTCTGTCTTAATTATGAAAATTCAGTACAACAACATATGAAGAGCCTAAGAGAGAACTTGCAACATCTTAAAAACCTCAGTAGGCGTTCAAAAAAGTCCTCCTACTTTGATTCTTTTCTCAATCTCTGTATGAAGTGAAATGACTCAACAGTGAGAGGAGGAGAGATTTCACCTTGAGAGAGCGCATGTTAGGGTTCTGCAGTTAAACGCTCTGCCACTGAGCTACACCCCCAGCCATTAGGACTCTGGAGAAAACAAAAGCCTGAGAGCAGGCAGAGCACCAATGACCTTCAACTGAATTAATCAAACTTAATTAATTCTACTCACATCTTCTAATTTGACTGGCTTTTATCAATTTAAAAAGGTTTTAATATCATGCAGGTTAGTAAGCAATAAACACTTTACTTCCTAAGAAACAGTTTATCACAGAAAATTTAGGTCAATTAAAAATATACCTGCAACTTCAACAAAACACACTTTCTTTGACAATTTTTTAGCATCCCAAGATATCAAACCCAAGAAATACCAATTATTTCCTCTGCAGACAGTTTCCCAAGTATAAAATATAAATTACTATTACAAATAATAAAGGTAGGCCATTTGGCTTATTAGTTTAGGTTAATATAAAGATTAACTATAAAGAATTAGCTAATATTACAAAATTTCCAAGTTTGGTTTGATTTCTCTGATAAAAATAAATACGTAACATTTTTTGGACTTGAAAATAAAATCTAATTATTCTTTGTTATTACACAATTCTTATGACTTATTTTCAATTCTTTAGAAAACATACAGTGGCACTGATTTACTTCATTATCCAAAATGTACCTACATTTTTCCAAACTTGAAATATTAACTGATCTTTATTCTTTAAAGATATGTCCATTTTGTTTCATGCATACTTAAAACCTATGCCAGTTATTATAAGATAGTGTTCCAAGCACTTTTGTTTTTCAATACTAAATTAAGAAAGCATATTCAGAATGTTTTCATTCAAATGCCATACATTAACTTTTATTAAGCACTATTAGAGCAAGATGTCTTTTGAAAAATAGTATTTCACATCTCATGGTACACTAGAGGTTTTTGTTTAAAATATAAATACATAAATGGTTACAGACATAGATTTGAAAATAATTTATTTATATTTTTTCAAAAGCTGGAAATCATTTTATAACTCTTAAAATGCTATTTTCTCTAAGCAAGGAACTTTATAACTTAAAAATAGCTTGTTAAAAGTAAAAAACAATCTGACTATAATACCAAAAATCAAAGTATGCTTCATTAAAGAGAGCTTGATTTTGCACTGTGTTTTCCAAGCAAAGAAACAACTACAAAATCATTAGAGCAAAGAATTCTAACAGATACTTTACCAGGGAACTAACCTTAGGAAAAGAACTGTATGACTTCAGTGAAAATCAAAATGCCTAATATTAACAATGTCCTCCTTAAAAAATACAATGAAAATATCTTAGAAAAGTGTTATGTCATTTCATTTCCTAATTAAATTTTTCCTAGAAATGTCTGATATTATAAGTAGGAATCAAATTTTGTCTCAAATTCCCATACTTCTAAAAGCTCTAGGAACTTTGCTCTCCCTCCTTACTGCAGCCTTTAAACGCTTTTAGCAATGCAAATCAGGAAGGGGGGGGGGGTCAAGATACCCATAACTTCCTTACCCTTAACACAAAAAGCTGCTTTATTGGCTAAAATGTAGGAGTTATAATTGTAATTGCTCTGCCCTTCCGAAACTCATCCCCATACCATGTGAACCGTTCAGCAGGTGGTGTAGGAGGATAAAACAAAGTCTGCAATAGTTGGTCAATAACATAATCATAAGGAACCAAAGAAGACTTTAAGTATATAACAGGAAACATAGCTTTAATGTTTTCCTTTTTAAATTGATTTAGTCTGGGTCAGGCCTTTTGTATGTTTACATAAGGAACAGCTCATGTTGAACCATTTACTACTCAGTGCTGAATAGGCATATCTCGGGAGCTCACTGTGAAGAAGTAAAATTCATTACTTACAACTCAATTGAGATCTACAAAACGTTAAACAAGCCAGAAAATAGGAATATAAAAAGAAGTAAAATTTGTATGTCTTGATTAAATGAAGTGTCTACATTTTTATCACCAATTCTCCAAAAGTAACGGTAACTTTGAGAATAAAATCGGGTAGGGGATATAAATGGCTTCTCATTAGATTGAGACTAAATGCTGATTCCCATTACCAACGACTTAGGGTGGGGGTCTGCATCTTCTGAGAGCAGGAGAGCTTGGTAAAAATGTTAAGTTCCCATTTGCAGAGATTCTGATTCAGGAATATGCCATCTCCCTTCTTTGCTGTTTTTCCTTTTTAAATCTAAACTAGCATCTTTATTGATTATAAAAACCACATGTGACAGAGCATTAGTCACATCTCTTTGATTTGAACATCCTATCTTTGCTATCTGAGCTGATGGGGGGCAGGAAGAAGGACCAATAAATCTGAGGTTATTTCATTCATAAAACAGAGAAATAATGCTTATCTTGCCTCCTTCACCAAGCTGTTTAGAGGAAGCATCTCTTCTCTTCACAGCTGAGATCTCTGTTCATTCACTTCACCATTAAAGGCTGGTTCAATTTCTGTTTTTTCACCTCCATGACCTTAGCCACAGGGCTTGGCACATGATAAGGTTTTTCATTAATGAAAGTTGAATAAGTGACAAATATCTTTTCTTCCCTTCATTTCCCTTGGGAACTTGACTCAATCACTTTTTCCTTTTCTCTTCTGCCTCTTTACATTTCATGCTAAAAATATGCTCCAGTCGTTCTCCTTATAAAGGAGAGGGACACTCTCTCCCTATGACCCTGCATTCCCCTCTAGCTATCACTCTTTCTCTCATGTTCCCTTTTAACCAGAATCATATTTTTCTCAGTATTTCTATTTCCTCACAATTTATTTTCTCCTTGAACCAAGACCAATAAGGTGTCATCCTTATCTGTTCTCTAAAATTTTCCTGCAAAAGAACCCCAATTACTTTTGAAATTATCAGATCCAATGGGTGGTTTTCGGTCATTAATTCGCCTGACATTTCAGTTGTTTCGCAATTCAAAGTGGCAGTAGAGCATATGCTGGAGAAGAGCACAGGCCACTTGCTGAGCCTGCTGAGATGCTCGAGATTCACTCTGCCACCTTCCACTAGGTGCCTCTGGGCAAATTAAAGATTTATGCCCCATTTTACTCATTTGAAAAGCTAAGTCACTGAGGGGAGTCAAATGAGTTAATGCATGTAAAGCAGTATCTGATGCAAAATAAATAATTACTATATATTAGAAGCTATTATTATTGCAACCTTGCTCATTCTTAAAATTTTAGTCCATGAGCTTGTATGGCTCCACGCTTCCTAAACTGTCCCTTAATCCCCTTTACTATATTCTTTTCTTCTGTTTGACTCTTCAAAATATGTAATATCCAGGGTGCCATCTTTAGTTATTTTATGCTTTATATGTATTCAGTAGCATAACTGATTCACAAATAGCAGTATATGTACTTCTCCATTGTACCTCTAGTGAAGGAGACAGATTTCCTAGGATGCCCTTACATTTTCTGGCCCAGTCCATTCTACAGTATGATGAATGGCATACATCTACAAGACAGTTGGCTACCCTTAGGGTTCCATGGTCAAGGAAAGTGCAGTAAAATATTACTGTATTAAGAGCATAATTTTAATGTTGCAATTATGTTCACATTCTAGACTATCACTTACAAGCTTTGTATCCTTGGAGAAGTCAACTAACTCAATCAATATCAGTTTCCTCCATAGGTAATAATCTCCCCAGCTACATAGGTTTTCTTTTGGAGTAAACTGGGTAACTTTAATGAGCATGCTTAGTATCTATAAATGACACCTGCTTATTGTTATTACTATAGTGGGTAAGAAAGCAGGTGACTGACCTGCTTTCAGGCTGAATCCAGCGGTCTCACTTACTATGTACTATAAAATCCAAAAGTACACTAAGGATACAGACTTCAGTTTAATCCATCAGGCCCTATAATAATTTTTGGAGTTAAAGAAAATAATTTCTTGCCCCGGTTGGTGTGGCTCAGTGGATTGAGTGCCGGCCTGTGAACCAATGGGTCGCCAGCTCGATTCCCAGTCAGGGCACATGTCTGGGTTGCAGGCCAGATCCCCAGTAGGGGTGTATGAGGGGCAACCACACACTGATGTTTCTCTCCCTCTCTTTCTCGCTCCCTTCCCTTCTGTCTAAAAATAAATAAATAAATAAAACCCTTTAAAGAAAAAAAGAAAGAAAATAATTTCTCATTATTTCTAGTCTAAGTGATAAATTAATAAAACATTTCTCCTATCTTTAACTCTCAAAAGAAAAAGGGGTTTATAAAAGAAAGGAGCAAAAACAGTTATCCAATTATTAAATTATTTTCTAAAAATTTATACTTTCTAAAAACTAACATTAATTTTGATTAATACAAACTTTATAATAAACAAGTATTTTACCTTAACAAATGATTATATGGGGGCAACTTTAATCTTTTTTGTCTAGTTATATAAAGATGTCATTATGTGTACAAATCTACAGGATATGAGTACACGTAAAATGATATGACAGCAGCATTTACCAATTTTTTTCTTTTTATGGCTAAATTATAGACAATTTCATTAGAATATAAAATATTTATATCTTTCTGCTTGAAGTTTCTCACAATACTCTCACTAGTTAAGCAAATAAGAAATTAGATTTTTACAGTCTATCTTCAGGAAACATGAACTTTGAATATTTTTCTTCAACAAAGAGTCACAGACTTGAGCTGATAAGTCCTCATTGGCTCACTAATGTTATAAATGGTGTATATTTGAAAGATGATTTAAAAGAGATAAGGTATGCAAGGTATGGTCAATGTGAAAAGTATGTCAAACGATACCAAACTCTCAACTCAAGGTTCAAAAGATATGCGCTAACTGAACATGCACCGCATTGAAAATTTCTTGATGTGACCAAAGAACACGTGTGATCTCAGAGAAATTACTGAGAAAGAGATGTACTAGAATACAGAGAAATTAAAATGCTATCTAAATTTTGTAAAAAAAAATTACTTATGATGTTGATCTTCAAAAAATGATTATTTATCAGAAATTTTTTGAGAACTTAGAATAGAAAGTGATATATATTAGGAGTTACATACATTAAGAATAGATTAAGTCAAACCAAATCCATTTCCTTGTTGGGCTGTATTACCATGATAACAAATGAGAAAAAAATGCATCAATATTACAGAAATGTTATAAAGATGTGTAAATGACTAAGGTACATTTTTAATAGAGAAATATGGACTTGATGAAAACATAGTAAAATGGTTTTATAGGTGGTTTAAAACCAAATCCAAATAACATTTATTTGGAGTCAGGTTTCTAGTAACATGCCAG
Source organism: Mormoops blainvillei (assembly GCA_004026545.1). Classification (NCBI taxonomy): domain Eukaryota; kingdom Metazoa; phylum Chordata; class Mammalia; order Chiroptera; family Mormoopidae; genus Mormoops; species Mormoops blainvillei. The sequence goes on along the minus strand of PVJD01000635.1, from coordinate 226,402 downwards.
AGGATTTGGCTCGATTAAATAGTTTTTATCATTATTTTTAATAAATTCACATAAATCAGTCTTATCAAAGTTTCAGATGACAAAGTTGGGAAGTACAACTAATATGATGTATGAAAGAATCAGGAATCTATAAAATCCTAAAATGCTGGAACAGAGTCAAAAACCAGTAAGATGAAATTTAACCAGAAGAAATGCAAAATTCCATAAGTAGGTGCAAACAGCTAACTCTGTAAGTACAGGATGTGAAGAAGATAGATTGACAAAACTCACAATAGAGAAGAGCAATACCAACAACAAAAGAAAGCCTGGAAAAGTTAGGATGGCATATAACAAAGAAAAGAAACATCAAAAGCATTATCAAATGTCATTCTAGCCTCCTGGTTTTTAAATAGTATAACATAACACGGTATATTTTCACAGGATTAGGCAATCTCTTCCTTATGACACTAATACAATAGTGCAAATATTAAATGCTATTCTTTCATTAATATTCAAACATTACATTTTAGAATGAGTGCATTTTATCTGCATAGCTTCAATTTGATTAATAATATACAATAATTCTTTGACAAAATGGGATTTTTTTCAGAATGTTATAATAATATATTATAGGTGTGCTTACATAAAATCCTCAAGGATTTCTAAAAGGTGCGAGTACTTGGCATAAAAGTTAACTTCTTACATATATTAGAGTCCAGAAGGGTCTAAGTCAGCAGTGAAATTTACTGCAATTTCCATACAGGTGACTCTGAAGGACTAACTGCAAATTTAGTAAAACCTCAGCATTCATTAGGTTTCTTTAAAGATCTTTATGTCTCTGAAGACAGTTAGAAAATAAATAGATGAAATTTATAATATGCCCCTATTAAGAGATAGTCGGACCTCCTACTTGCTTCTAATGTTTCTGTAACATATCACTTGGCAAACCTCCTGATTTAGGATATTTCTATAAAATCTACCATGGCTGTGACTCCTATTCATATAAATCACGAACCACCTGGATTTTAATCCAACAGTGTTACCGCCTTTCCCGTTCAGGTATTTTCTTCATATCTTTGTTCATTTTTTATTTCATTTACTCAGAACAACTGGTTTTGGTAGTTAACAGCCTATTACTTATTTTCAAATACATTTTGAGTGTCTCATTTGAATACATCTACGAAATTCTCTTATTGTTGTTATATTCCTTCTTTCTCTACTAATCAATCATTACCCATCATCTCCTACTCCTAAATTATATTAACAAAGACCTCTTTCAAAAATTATTCAAGAGAGGATACAAGATGGTGACAGAGAAGGTAGATGCTACATTTACCTCCTTCCAGGACCAAACTATGATTATAAGTAAATATAGAGCAAGCAACCTGATTGACCAACTGAAGACTAGCTGAAGAGAATTCTTATAACCAAGGATTTACAGAAGAAGCCACATCAAGACTGGTAGGAAAGATGTAAAAAGGGCTGGTCCCACTCCCCTTGGGCGGCAACTGAGATTCTGGAGAACCAACTTAGCGGAAAAGGCTCCCCCTGAGAAGTGTGGTGTTTCAAACCCAAGCCGGATTCCCCAGCTCAGAGCAAAAGAGCCAGAAAGAAACACCGTTATAACATCTGGCTGTGAAAATCGGTAAGGATTCTGTTCACCAGGGAGAGAGAGGAGTCTGCTACAGACACAGACAAACTCTTAATGGGCCAATACACAAAACCTAGTTCTCAGTCACTCACCATGCGCGCTGGCAGACAGAGGGTAGAGCAAACCAGTGTATCATGAGGAGAGACTGGGGCTTGTGGCTCTGGGGAGAGAGCTGAAGGGGGACAGCCGCCAGGATCCCTGTGCTGAGTCATGTCCCATACTGCAGAAGCCATCTTTCTTGGGTGGAGCCCTCCCCTCCTTAAGGCACCAGCCTGGGGGGAAACAATAGCTCCTCTCTCTGGACTCCCTTTTGCTCACCACCCTTATGGAGCTTTCAAACTGTGGAGTCAGCTGCCAATAAAATGAACAACCTTAATGAAAGGGATAAATTCCTGGAAACATATAATCTGCGAAAACCGAATCAGGAAGGATCATAAAATCTGAGTAGACCATTTACAACTGATGAAATTAAAGCAGTAATAACAAAAAAATAACTCCCAACAAACAAAAGTCCTGGGCGGGATGGCTTCACAGGTAAATTTTTACTAAACATTCAAAGAAGAACTTGCAGCTCTCCTTCTCGAACTATTCAAAAAAAATTCAAGAGGAGGGAAGACTCCCAAGTTCATTTTATAAGGCCAGCATTACTCTAATTCTGAAACCAGTTAAAGATACTACAAAGAAAGAAAATTATAGGCCAATATCCCTGATAAATATAGATGCTAAGACCTCAACATAATATTAGTAAACTGGATCAGCAATATGTTAAAAATATCATACACTATGAACAAGTGGGATTTATCCCAAGAATGCAAGGTTAGTAAAATAAAATGAGATACATCACATGAACAAAATGAAGGATAAAAATCACAATTATATCAATGGATGCAGAAAAGGCATTTGATAAAATCCAGCACCCATTTATGATAAAAAAAAAAACAAAACCTCTCGGCAAACTGGAAATAGAAGGAACAAACCTCAACGTAATAAAAGCCACATATGACAAAACCACAACCTACATCATATTCAATGGGCAAAACTACAAGTGTTTCCCTTGAGATAAGGAACAAGACAGGGACGGCTGCTTTCACTGCTCTTATTCAACATAGTACTGGAGGTCCTAGCCACAGCAATCAGACAATAAGAAGAAATAAAAGGCATCCAAATTGGGCAGGAAAAAGTAAAACTGTCATTTGCTGATGGCAAGATACTGTATTTAGAGAATACTGTATCTAAAGATTCCATCAAAAAACTACTAGAGCTGATAAATGAATTCAGTAAAGTAGCAGGATACAAAATAATACCCAGAATACAGTTGCATTTCTATACACCAATACTGAACTCTCAGAGAGGGAAACTACGAAAACAACCCCATTTACAATTACATCAAAAAATAGTCCTGGCTGGTGCAGCTCAGCAGATTGAGTGTCAGTCTGCAAACCAAAGGGCTGCAGGTTCAATTCCCCAGTTGGGGCACATGCCTGGATTGCAGACTGGGTCCCCAGTGCAGGGCACGTGAAAGGCAACCACATATTGATGTTTCTCTACCTCTCTTTCTCCCTCCTTTCCCTTCTGTCTAAAAATAAAAATAAATAAAATCTTGAAAAAGATAAAATTATATCAAAAAATAAAATCCCTAGGAATAAATTTAACCAAGGATGTAAAGGACCCATACATGTAAAATTACAAGATACTAAAGAAATAAACTGAAGATACTAAGTGAAAGCACATACCGAGGCCTGTCTGGAAAAAGTCCAGCCATTGTTAATATAATGAGAATGGTTTGAGCAACATCGATGTAACCTGCAGCCAAGGAGAGTGGACTGGAATGTGCATGTTGAAAAATGATGACTTCACAGTACTAGTCAGTGGGGGCAGATGCCATTGAGTGAGCATGTCACTGTGTGGCTATCGCATTCAAAATGACTCAGCAAGTAGAGCAACGAATCTGCATCCAAGTTTGCGTTAAGCTTGAACATTCCTCCACAGAAACTATTCAGATGAATCAGGAGACTGCAGCTATGGGTAACTGCTGATTGGCAGCTTCATCACGACAATATGCACCCACTCACACATCGCATCTCATGCAGAGTTTTTTGGCGAAGCATCAAGTCACCCAGGTGACCCAGTCCCCTTATAGCCAAGATTTGGTGCCTTGTGACTTCTGGTTTTTCCCAAAATTAAAATCACTTTTGAAAGGGAAGAAGATTTCAGCCTGTCTTTGAGATTCGGGAAAATACAACAGAGCAGCAGATGGTAACTGGGAGAACTGTGAGGTCCCAAAGTGCCTACTTTGAAGGGGTCTGGGGTTTCATTGTCCTATGTACAATATTTCTTGTATCTTTTCCAATAAATGTCTCTGTTTTTCACAGCACATAGCAGGATACCTTCTGCATAGACCTTGTACTGTGTTTACAGATAGGAAGAATTAACATTAAAATGTCTATACTACTCAAAGCAATCTACAGATTCAGTGTAATTCCCATCAAGATAACAACTGATGTATTTCACAGACCTAGAACAAATATTCCAAAAATTTATATGGAACCACAAAAGACATCAAATAGCCACAGCAACAATGAGAAAGAAAAAAGTTGGAGAAATCATGCTACCTGATATCAAACTACACAATTGATAGAAGGCCACAGTAATTAAAATAGCATGATACTGGCATAAAAACCAACATAAGTCAATGGAACAGAATAGTGACACCTGAAATAAACCCATGCCTTTATGGTCAATATTAGAAAAAGGAGGTAAGAACATACAATTGGGTAAAGATAGTCAATTCAATAAATGGTGTTGGGAAAACTGGACAGATAGGTGCAAAAATGAAAGTAGAGCACCTTCTCACATCATCCATAAAAATAAGCTAAAAATGGATTTGAAGACATAAAAATCCTAGAAGAAAACATAAGACAGTAAAACCCTGGACCTTTATTGTAGCAATATTTTTTCTGACATAACACCTCGGGCAAGGGAAATGTAAGAAAAAATAAACAAATGAGACTACATGAAACTAAAAAGTTTTTGCACAGCAAAGTAAACCATCAAGAAACTGAAAAGACAACCCACTGAATGGGAGGACATGTTCAGCAATCATACATGTGATAAGGGGTTAATATTCATAATTTATAAAGAACTTATAAAACTCAATACCAAAATAAAAAAATCTGATTTAAAAATGGGCAAAGGACCTGAAAAAGATACTTCCCCAAAGAGGCCATACTGATGACCAACAGGCATATAAAAAGATGTTCAACATCACTAATCATCAGAGAAATGCATATTAAAACCACAATGAGATACCACCTCATACCTGACAAAACGGCTAAAATCAATAAATCAACAAACAATAAGTGTTGACCAGAGTATGGAAAAAAGGGAACCCTCATGCACTGTTGGTGGGAATTCAGACTGTTGCAGCCACTTTAGAAAGCAGTATGGAGTTACCTCCAAAAATTAAAAATGGAACTGCCATATGACCCAGAGATTCCACTTCTGGGAATATAACCAAAGAAACCTGAAGTACTAATTCAAAAGAATATATGCACCCCTATGTTCATGGAAGCATTATTTAAAGCAGTCAAGATTTGGAAACAGTCCAAATGCCCACCAGCAGATGAGTGGATAAAACAACTACTTGACATTTACACAAAGGGATACTACTTGGTCATAAAAAAGAAGGAAATCTTACCCTTTGTGACAGCATGGATGGACCTGGAGAACATTGTGCTAAAAGAAATAGGCCAGTCAGAGAAAGACAGATACCATATGATTTCACTTATATGTGTAATCTAATGAACAAAATTAATAAAAAGAATTGAAGCAGACTCATAGGTAGAGGAAACAGACTGACGGATGTTAGTTAGCAGGGAGGGGGTTGCGGGATGGGTAAAAAAGGTGAAGTGATTAAGAAATGGTAATGGAAAAAAATACAATAAAGATTAAAAAGAAAAAAGAAAAAAACTCATAGACACAGACAACACTATGGTGATTACTAGAAGGAAAGGTGGTGTGGGAAGGTTGAAGAGGGTAAAAATGAGATATGTGGTGATGGAAGGACACCTGACTTGGGGTGGTGAACACACAGTACAATATGCAGATGACATATTATAGACCTGTACACCTGAAACCTATATAATTTCATTAACCAATGTAACATCAATAAATTTAATAAGAAAAAATTTTTTAAAATTGTCATTTTCATCAGAATTCAGAATTGACTCCCTTTTACTCAGCTAAAGAGTGTCAACAATACTAACGGTACATTAAACACATTAATGAGTAATTAAAAATGAAGTTTTAACAGACCATAAATGTTCATAGTATACATGAAGTAAATACAAAAGTAGGTTCTTTGTAATTTTCTAAGTACCTTCTATAATAAAAAACACTATAACCCTATAAAAATATTTGTAAAAAGAAAATTGCAGTTGTAATAGTTGCACTACATGTAAACTCTTTCTAAATCCAAATAGCCAGGGAAATCTTTAATAAAATTTTACCAAAGAAATCTCCCTTTATCTCTTACCAAACTTATTGTTATAATACGTCTGCAATTTTTTTCACTTCAACAGTTTTCCCTTTAATTACATTCTTATATTCCATAAGACTTCAATTCTCCTACCAAATTATAAAGTGTTTTACTGCATAATGCAAAACATATAAATATACATGACAGTATTAATTTAATAATAATAATAATACCAATTTAAATTTGTACACAATTTCATGGCTTGCAAAGGGCATTCCAGCATCATCTGAGGTAAATCACCACCCACTGGGTGCATCAGGTAGACTCTATTTTCCATATTCTGACTGATGCTTTAAGCAAGGAGGCTGGGAAAGGGCGGAGTCGCAACTGCAAAGCACACCTTCTGGCTACACATTCAGTCCTCACTCTTGCCTCTTTTCTATACTTAACCTATGACAACTTGTTTTAAAAGTAAAACATAATAAGATTATACTTTATTAAAATGTATCTGTGTGATAATAGTTGGGTGAAAAACTGAGAGATTTCAAACTAAACTTTTATAGGCAATATTCTCAAGAGTAAACTAGAGTGGATTTAAAACAAGTTGGTGGGCAGGGCAGGGGTGGGGGGGTGTCTTTAGATTTGGTATACAGCAAATCAACTCCTTTTTAAAACATGTTGTCACATTATTTTATACAGTTGATAATGTAGATAGTTGCATCAGAACCACAATAACACAAAACTGGTCAAGAAGAACAGATCATCATAGGTCAAGATTCTCAAATGTATATATAAAATTCGTTAAGAAAGTCTATTTGTAAAGGAAAATGGTAGTTTTAAAAAATGCAGGTGTGGTTCAAGAAATTTATTAGTACAGGATGTTAAAAGTACAAATATCTCAACATGCAAAAATATTAGAAAAATGTGGTTTCTTTAAGGAAAGTTACCAATCAAGAATATTCTAATCAGGAATAAGTACCCAGAAATTTGATTTAAAATTTTGGTATAGTTTTCCTTATGGTATTAGTAGTGTAGTGCCCTTATAGCACCATACATCAAAGGACACATATCTATACATCTAATAGCATTAAGGTGTTGCCTCCAGAGAACAAATTTTTTCCCAAGGGTGCTCTACTCACCACCTCAGTCCTAAGACAATTCTGTTTGTAGTGTCTAATACAACAGTATTAATGGTGTTTGCCAGAGTTGAACAATGGCAACTCTGACACCCAGCTGTTGGAAACATAAATCTGATAGAATCACTTTGGAAGACAATCCGGTGACATCTAACAGAGCTGAAGCTATGCTAAATTTAGGATTTAGGAATTCCAGTCCTAGATACATACTCTAGAGCCATGCTGTCCAATACAATAGCTACTAGTTGTAGTATGAGGCTACTGAAAATAAGTTAGAGCACCGTACAATTAAAAGTTTAGTTGCTTCGTCACCATAGTCACAGTGTAAGTGCACAATAAACGCAGCTGCTTACGGGCTACTGCATTGGACAGTGTAGACAAAGAACATTTCCATTATCACAGGAAGTCCTTTTGTAAAGCGCTGTCCTAGAGAAACTATTATATATGTGAACAAGAATAATGCTGAATATTCACTTTAACACTGTGTTATAGAGAAAAATTAAAAACATACACATGCATTAATAGAAGCAAAAATAAATATCCTGTCATGTTCATGCAATAGATTATTGAGGTACAGTAAAATTCCATGAATGATATTATGAATAACCAATTGATGAGTCTTACACATATAAGGTAGAGCTGAAAAAGCAAGATGCAGAATAGAGATAGGTAATGGGTATAGGATGCATTTTCTTATTTTCTATATTGTTCAGATAGAGTTGTTTCAATAAAAAGGTCAATCAGAATTATAATGAATGCTGTGGTTAAAAGCTCAACATAGTTGTGCGATTTGGGGCAACCCTAAACTTTGTTTTCTCTGCTGTAAAAATGTGAACAATCGTACTAAGAAGTGCCTAGAGGTGTAGTGAAAATAAAAGGAGGTAAAATATGTGAAAGTACTCTGTAAACTATAAAACCCTATGCAAATGTTAACTAGTGTTATATAGGGCTTAATGCTACAATGCAAATATTACCTGGAAATTTTAAACTGACCTAAGCCTTTTAGGTAGGGGGATAAGATAGGTCATTTTTTTGGGTATATAAAATATTACAATTTCTTACTTTGTCAGTGATAGTTTAATTCCGCATAAGCAAGAACTAGAGGTGAAATCCAATCCCCTATTTAATCAACACATTACAAGTATATGTATGACAGCTAATACAAACACATATTCAGAAATATTCCTGAATAGTTATTTGCTAGTCAAGTTCTAAATACTTTCTATGCGTCAATTTATGTAATCCTCATACCACATGAGGTAGGCAGTATATATTACAGAGAAGCAGGTTTGGGTAGCTGAGTGCCCTATGTTGGCCAAGGTCTGGCTGGCTAGTGAGTGGAAAGTCTGGAACCTGAATCCAGGCAGTCTCGAACCAGAATCTGTGCTCTTTAAACACCTGTTATGTGCTTGACAGTGTATCATACTCCAAAGACAGCACAAACCTGATTAAAAAACAGTAAGCAGGACCTCCCTATTCACCCAGGCAATAAAGCAAAAGTTGTGTAACCAGGAATTCAAGGCTTCCACAATCTAATCTCAATCACGTTCTTCACCTCTCTCTCTTTAACCCCCTTCAACCAATCCTCTGATACAGAGAGAAGTCTGTTTTGTCTCTAAATATATTACACTTGCCACTCTTCATTGAACCTCTCTTTCCTCTACCTGGCATATTTGCTACAGTTCAACATACAGCCTAGTTCTAACTCTTCTATGGAGATTCCTCTGGTTATTCCAAAAGATGTTGCTGTAAGAAAGCCTCTGTCACCTACCATCTATAATCAAGACCTGAGATTAATTACATAGATATGAATTAGGACACTCAGCGATTCTAAACAGCAATGCTGCAACAAGGCAATTCTGAAGATATTCTTGTCAATAATAAATATATATATTGCCAAGGCATGTGCTGTTTTCCATGGTTTGGCAGTAAAATTTTCTCCTTTTGAAAACTTTTTCCTATAGAAACTTAAAGCTCATAAGATGAGGTTCTAAACAGATCTCCATTAAATCTAGGATTGAACACTATACAGATTACAGAAATGATTTAGTTTAAAATATTATATATTACTACAGATTAAGAATTCCAAATACAGTACTTTATTCATGCATTCAGGAATTAATAAATGCTTAAAATAAATCACTACTTATATCACTAGAAAGTAAAACACTACTATGTCACTCACAATATAAAGATATATTTTTCTTCTTTGGAAAACTAAGAATATAAAAAAATTTTCCCTATCTTCTTCTCCAAAAATAGAGATACTTTTATTTACTTAGGGCATCAAGGTCTTAACATGGTGAGAAATATAAAAATATGGAGGTAATAAATGTGATATGCTTATTGTTAATAGTATATGAAGAGGTGATTAAATATCATGCCACAATTATGGTGCTGATTTTACTCAGTAAAATATAAACTATTTGACCAAAATATTTGTTATATTTCTTATTCCGCTAATAAATTTTATGTAAGCTTTAATTGATACCAAAGAACAAATTATTTTATAATCTTAAAATCAGGTAAATAATATTAATACACAGGTTAATTTCTGACAGATTACCCCTGGATCTTTTCTCAGCTATAATTAAAACAGAAAAGACAAAGGGACAATTAAGCCAACATATAAAAAAAATCTAACAATGTACATTTATTAGATGTATATAGGTAATTTATACCCATATAATTAATCACATCTTGATTACAGATGTTAGGTAACAGATATTCTCGTACAAAAGTCTTTTGGGTCTATGGTAACCACAGGGAATCTCCACAGAAGAGTCAGAACTAGGTAATTTGTTGAACTGTAGCAAATATGCCAGATAGTAGGGAAGGAAGGATTCAATGAAGACAGGCAAGTACATTTAGAACCCCAAGCATGGGTTTTGTATTTGGTAGTTTTTATAAACAGAATAATGGGTAAATAAATATTTAACTATTAGTGGTGCTCTATACCATAATGCTTTAAGAAAATAACCTTGTAACAGAAAAGAAAATGTTGAACAATAGCAAAGACAAACATATAAAACATGAATGTAGAGTTATTCAAAATAGGGACTCAAAGCCACAGTAAGAATTCAGAGAATATAAAAACAAGAAAGTTTTTGCATCTATTAAAGGGAATACAAAAGAAATTGATTTAGATGAAATGAAATTTCATTTTACTTATGAATTCAAATTCAAAAATTTGCTTTTGAAAAAGACATGGTCAAGGCAGGAGAAAACTAGGAAATATTTACCAATAAAACTGAAACATGAAAGTGGTGGAATAAAAGGATATTTTTCACACCTTACCATGTGCATTGAGGCAAATGCATTCAAAATTAAACTTATGAGCTGAGAAATAATGAGGTCAAAGAGGCGTTAAAGAGATACTGCAAAAATGACTCCTAACTTAGTTTGTGATAAATTTTAAATTTCTCTTCTTTTTGTAAACATTGTAAAGTATCCCTTAAAAATACAACTATTTGTAAGAAATAAGGATGTGTTTTTGCTTTAGGGCACCAAAAAGAAGAAACAGAATATACTTAACACTAAGGATGGCTGCTTCCAATAAAAGGAGGCACCATTATACTTATTTCTAAGTATCTTGTCTGTCACCAATTTCTCTAACAATTATCTACTACACTTATTCAGTGTATCAGTTTTTATTATGTATAAATACTTCCTTCCCCAAACAATCACACTACTGGTTATTAATATTTTGTGTACATTAGTAAAACAGCTTTCACATTAAAATACAGAATTCTCTTCAACATTAACATATTTTTGAATTATACATGTTATATATTTATACCTTAACATGTTACAAAATATTCAAAAGAATGCGAAAATTACTGCTCTTTTTTAAAAAGACCAATTGAAAAATTGTTTACAAATTACTGATAAATGGCCATAGTTATTGAATTTTGTTTTTCTTGGTATCCTATTATGCTTACAATATTATCATGATTACTTTGATGTTAAGTATTAAGATTATACGCCATGATCTGAAAATTACTTTAACTTTGAAACAAATGAAATACTTTCTACAAGATGAAACAAAAGCAGATGCTAGACTAATATACTAAGGATATATAAAAATTCAGTGGGTTCTTCCTTTATATTTTAAATGTTAAATTTAAATTTTAAATTTTATATTTCATTATCTTGAGAAAATGATGTTTAAAAAATCAGTTAACATACTTTAACTGTAATTACAAAGATGATTAAACTATATTCCATGAAGGTAACAGCTGTGAATACTTTTATCCTCAGTATAGACCTAATCCTTGCAAATAGCTGTTAAGTGATAAACATTCACAAATATTTTTGAGGAAATAAATAGCATAATAAAACTGACTTGTTACATAATGAAAAAAGACAGGTTATCCTTTCAATATTATAGGAAGAGCCTGTTTGGCAGCTAGTACATGCCTGGCTTCTTAGTCAAATTAATGTAAAATACTCTATCTGACACCAGCACTGAAAGAGAGACAAACACAAATATTGAAATTATCCACATACTCATATGAGAGGAAGTGATTAAACTGGCCTCAAATGAACAAAATAAGCATCAACACAAACACAAATGCACATACATACACACAGACTGGGGCACACATTTCTTTAGAATCATCACTATTGAGTGCTGAATGACTGATGGTGATCTAATGACATACTAAAAATAAAGTTTATAAAGTACCAAAAAGCAAATATAAAGGTAACAGAAAAGATGAATATGAAAGAATAAAGGATCTATTTTCATATGTTTTTACACTGAGTAAATAAAAAAACTAAAAATTTAAAATAATATGTGAAGACTGAAAAATATAATGGATAAAGAACCGCCATTTTAAAAAAACTTTCTAAACTGCAATTATAGAATTCGAATTAGTCCAAAGAACTAGAAAATAGCCATAAATCGAAGCAAGAGAAACAACTTTTCATAGACCAATAATCACAGGAAACTTGGTGTGTAACTACCTAGGCTATCTGCCATTCACATGTAGACATGTACATAAATAAAATCATACTATGTATACAGTTTTGGAAACCTTTTGCTCACATTAACAAATAACTCAATTAAAATTCATGTTAATAAAATAGGCACACATATCATCCTTGCTATTGTTGCTTAAGAATTTCACCGAATGAATATACTGTTATTATATTAACCATTTGTCTACAACTAAGCATTCAGATTGTTATGAAATTTTTGCCATTATATATAATCAGAAGCTGTTGTTCAGTTTTGTTTATAAAACAGCCTAAACCTATAGCAATTTAGCACTTTTTGGTTTTCAAGGTGATCTTAGAATAGTGAAGAACATGTGTGATCATCAACTCTGTTTCTTTAAAGGTATATAATATTGTTGATAGCCATTTTGTCAATACTTACTGCCTGTAAGACATACACACCCAGGAAAACTACACTATAAAGCTAGCTTCCATCTTGAACTTTATATCCCCACAGGAGACTATGGGAAGAAAATGCTGAAAAAACAGGTATGCAAGGTAAAAGGAGGAACTAAAGAGCATCTACCTCCAGTACTGTTAGTACTGGCAGTCTCTAACACTGAATTATTTCTTTCATGAAAATCACTGTCTCTAGGAGGATTATCTAATTATGAAAAAAATAAATACTTTAATGAAAATGAGAGGTGGTTATTAAAAAAACCAGTATCCTTAATTATAATAATGCTGCTAGGTATAGTTAATGACCCTATACATTAAGGATGGTCTCACTTTAATGCCCTGGACCACACCAGGGTCACAATTGGTAGCAGAGCATTGATCAACATATAAAAGCCACCGAACACATGAAAGGAATTACAGTACATCACACATCAAACATTTGGCCTGATGCTTCCTTCCTCTAATCCTACTGGCAGGAAATGCCCTACATATCCTTTGAGGTGACCAGACACATTTAAAAATAGTCCCTTGTTAAAAAAAGCTCTTGGATACTGTAATTTTCTCCAAAGAGGAGAGCAACTTGTGCCCGGCACTACTGCACTACCTTTCTCCTTGCGGCACAGAGACGGAGCTCCACTGATGAGGTACTGGGACTGCATTCTGTAATTTCTTCTTCGAAGGGTTAAAAGGGATAGAAAATAAACTTGGAAAATGTTTTCACATTGCATATGATATAATATTGGGCAAATCCACCCATTAATGTTTTAGACTGAACTATTTTATTATAAACGTATACAAATATAGTTAAACGTTATATGTATATATGTGTTCACCTAGATCACATTTTAGGTTGGCTTTTCACCAGAATATATTTATGGTACTAAGAAAAACTTTTAAAATAACCTTTTTTAGTGTACCCATACTTCACTTCAAAAATGTACAAATGATTCTGGCACACTATTCATAATGAAGGTGGCTAAAGTTTTGAAGACGAACCTTTTCAAAAAAAAATAATTAAATCAAGTTGGAAGAAAACAGTGACAGATTCAGACTGAAAGATAACTTTCCCTGGGGGTTATCTGTGTGATATAAACTAGGATAGAAAAAAATCAAAACATGTTTGATTTTAGTGTTTTATTCTGCAGTATAAATGTGTTTACAGCATACTTTGCAACTGTTTACCAGAATAACAGGATATTAAGTCTTTACTGTATATTTCATTAATATATATTCCCAACACCAAACTGAACAAATGACATTGCAATTCTATAACTCTATGTATGTTATTTTTTTCCTAGTTTGTGGATAATTCTTAAAGTTTAGTGGTACTATACCTCAGTTTTAACAGGTGTTCTCTCAAATCACCTGGAAATACTGAGGTTGTGTTTCACTGAACATGAGCTTCATGATTTCTATTCAGAAGTTAATTGATTGGGAATGTATTCAGATGCTAAAGACATGCTGTCCACAGTGTGTTTGATAAGCTGACACGGGACAGGAATTCTTTTCACTGTTGTGTCAGTTTATCAAACCCATGCCTGGATGACCATCGATTCAGTGAGAGGACGTTGGGAGCCTCGAATACAAAGCCTTATTTCCCTTTTGAGAAGCTATGTATTCTATGATGTACAAATGTCACATATATAAGTACATGACCATTCGCACTAAATAAAGAGTATATAGAACTCATAGAAATTGGTTAAGAAGCTCACATTATAATCAAAGTTATTAAGGTATATCCTAGGAATCTAATGAATACAGGTGTTTATTAATAAAAATTTTAACTTTATAGATACGGTTTTTAGTTTTCTCTTATATTCATTAGTTATTTACATGGAAAATATCATAGTAAATGAATATACTCTTTGATATTAAGAGATAACCAACTAAACTTAAAAATTCCATTTTATACTCTGCTCAAAATATTTGTATTTTGAATTATAAGACCTGACCTTGGCTCAGAAACCATATCAAATAAATTTATAAATAGTAAATTATGTTGAGAAAAAAGTTTTCACTACCTAAAACTTCATTTTTACATTTAGTTATGTCAAAACTAAACTAAGGTTTATGGAGCTCAGAGCAGCGGTTAACTCTGGAGCGCAGGGAACGGGGTGGGGCAGGAATGAGGGTGATTTCGGGGATCCTGGGTGGTGGTAACACAGCTATCTCCACATGTAAAAGCTCATCAAGCTGCATACAAGTGACTAATACACTTTGCTTGTATGTAAGTTACAACTCATTATAAAATAAGAAGATATAAAAAGTACAAATAAGAAAAAAATCAGTTGTGTGCTTATTTGATTTGTATCTATTATTGCAATCATATTTGTATTTTTCATTATCTTTGTTAATGTGGAATGATTTTCAGGTATCTAGGTTTTGCTCAAAGCTTAGCATTAGAAATGATGAGCAAGGAGGTATTTCAGGCTGAGAGAACTCCTGACTCCACCACAGAGAATCCATGGTCTCCAAACAGAGACTAAATATTTCTAGTACCTAAGACAGGTAAAATTTTGCTATTTATTTTAGGACACTGACCTCAGTGGACATAGAACAAAATAAGAAATAAAGATAAGTATGTGTATTTAACAGTTATTGTTTAAATTGGTACTCTAGAAAAATAATAATTTACTTGACCTCATGTAAAAATTGTAAGAATTTTTTGAATAGTAGCATCTTATTAGTGGTTAGCAAGTGCTCTTATACAACATGTATAGTTAATTTATTACTAAGTTAGTAGAGGCATTTATAATTAATAATATATATTAAATGAATGCATAGATGCTTGCTTCTTAACTTGCTTTTTAGATTAGCTTCTATATTTGTGGAGGGGATGTGAAGAATTTCGCTGAAAATAGACACAGGGTAAAATGGGTCTTCCTTAAATTGCAATTACAAAGCCAACACTGCAGTTGACATATACAAGTTTCTTAAACTCAAAGCTGGTCAAAGATAGATCCATCCACCCACCCATCCATCCATCCACCCATCCATCCATCCATCCATCCATCCATCCATCCATCCATCCATCCATCCATAGGTCCATCTATCTTCTATCATCCCTTTAAAATGATGAGTAGGTTAGGTTATATGAAAAACTATAGGAATAAACATGCAGGATACTCTTCAGTTGCAATGCTCAGTCTTGTTGTCAGTGGCAGAAAATGTAATTCTTCTTTTACATCAGACACTAGAGAGTAGTACAATGTTTTGCTGTTTTTTAAAGAGCTGTCTTCTATGTCAGTGGTTCTGGTGAACAGTCATTATATTCCTGAAACTCTGGAGATGTATCTTAAAGGTACAATATGCTTTCTCTCACTTTGTCTCTAAGCCCAGAGGTGTTCAGATAATAATTTCACATGATACGTGCCTCCATGACTATCACAACTGGAACTGCATGAGACAGCACCTATCCAGTGTATTTCTATAACCAGAATGTATCTGAAAGAAACATGAGATTTTCGAAATTCATAATAAGAAACGGTTATGATGTAAATCCAAACATACTCTATTATTCTTTAGTTTCCTTCCAACATGAATTTCTAGAAAAAAGTACTGAAAATATCAATAAAAAGGGTTAAATACATTTAATATAACATTCCAAAATGTATGACAGTAGAAGTTATAGTCATTTTCAACACTGTTATTGAGGTGGCTTTTGGCAGCAAATAGAAACACATTGATGGAAACCTACATCCTGCTACAGGAAGCCACAAAAGACGCAGTTACTTTGGTGAGGCCAAATATAAATCCAAAGCCTTCACACTAGATCAGCAGAAGAACACGACAGGGACTAAAAGTCTGCCAACAGTATTTTCAAACAAAGCTTTTAGGCGAATTACTCTAAATGCCTACCATCCTAATGTCTCTTGAATTGCTAAAAGTGACTTATTTGAAACCAAGACTAAGCATTATAGGATTAGGAATATAATGTCACTAGATATGAAATATACCTTGCCAAAAACCAACACAATAGTTATTTTCAGAACATATATATAGAAAGAAAATTAGGAAGAAATTAAAGGTTGCTGGAGGAGGTACGGTAATATGGAGATATTTAGAATTTAATTTTTACAATGTATATGGGAGTTAATAATGTTAAATTCACCTACAAAAGGACATTAATCTCATCTATGAATTTCTATTGATCATATGCTTCAATTAATGATTGTATGAGCCTATGTATACTGTTTAAGCATACATGTAAAACAAAATAAAAATTAAGTTAATTCTGCTAATGCAAGTCTTCTAAGAGTAAAAATAAATCAGCTCCCTTAAATTTTATAATTCTTTAAAGGTAAAATTCCACAAATTAGACTGCCACAAACACCTGTCAGAAACCTCATTTTTAAAAATGTCCTTAAATCTTTGGCAAAATTACTATGAATTTTTCACATTATGCTTGTAAACAATATTTAAGAGAATGAAATTCTCTATGGGGAGAAACTGAAACCCAATACTTGATTCAAATTTATTAAGTACTGAATGCACTAAAAAGGATTAGCAAATGTCTGCAAGAAAGAAATGGCTGAAAAACTCAACAACTGACAAAGTTTGTAAGGAGCTATGGGATAAATTAGTCACAGATAAAATCGCAGAAGGGACATCTGAAGACCCACAAATATTTATGGCATGCACCAAAAGCTTTATGCAGAAGTTCACAAATGTCCAATTATATACAAGAAGCATATAGTTCTCTCAAGTAAAAGATGAAAGTTAAGAAACTTTGTAATTAAAAATACTACAAAAGAAAAAAGTTCTGTTTTAAATATTTCAAAATTCTTTTAATAAATAAAATATTTTGGAAAAAGTATAAAGTAAAATTTATTGTTACAATTACCAGTTTGTTTTTTAAAAATATTTTAGAGTAGGTATTAAAAGATTTTGTGGATTTTTAGACAATATAACAGAACAATGACACAGGGAGCCCACATATAATCTTAAATGGCTTCCAAATTTATATATCTAATTCTGTAAGCCCTATTTTCAGATATGTAGCTTAAACACAACATTTTCCAACTGCATATGATTAGGGAAAAAGCCCAAGTTCCAAGAAATCTTCATAACAAACATTCAACTTTGATGTAACCTTGGTGTATGAAAAATACATGTGAACCAAAAGTACATAGCTGTTTTAAAATAATAAAATCAATATTTTCTTCAATGCAATTTAGAGAAAAATGATATGTAAGAATACTCTGGGAAGAAAAAGAAGTTTTAACTTATCTCCCTTTTTTCATAACTGAGACAGAACTAGAGTAATAACTAAATTATATAGTAAGGTAAAAATAGAAAGATTTATAAATATTTATGTTTTATAATGATTTAAAATATGAAAAAGATCACAAAAATATACTGAGGTTATTAATCAGACAATCTATGTAACTATTTAGATCTAGTCATGAATCACATTGAAGTTCATGGCAGATGAGAGAAAAATTCTGATGACAATCAAAATCATTAGCTAGAGAGCAATTTTCTGTACATCAAATATGGTATTAAGTATAACCTAACTGAAAATTCTTTTAAAATAGATTGTATGTTCAATACCCTCAAGGGCCAGAAGACTCAAGCACTAGGGTTATTGGAGTTTGCACTATAAATTATGTCTCCAATACCTATAATACTAAGTCCATCCAGCTTGCAATGTTTCAGGGAACCTAAGGACAATGCAAAACAGGTACCTTATAGTTTTTCTCTAATTGACTCACTCGTAACAAGAACGCTGTCAGAAAAAAAGAAAAAAACACCTAACATTACAACAGTAATAAAATTTAATGGAATATAAATGTGAAACTTCAGAAAAAGTTTCAAACTTAATGTTACACATTAGTTAATTATAAGTTCATTACATTAAAACCAGTCTGTCTCACAAGAAACTGAGTTATAGGCAGCAAGAAGTAGTGGTAAAGAGCGTGGAAATGGGAAGTGGTTCTGTCGCTTATTTTATTTGTGACCCAGGAGAGATTATTTAATGTCGAAGGTTCCGTTTTTTGTCTCTAAAACACAGGTAATCAAAATATCTGACTCACAGTTACTGTGAGTTAAGCACTGCATTGAAAGCATCCAGTAGAATACCTGACACAAGGAAGTTCTCAAGATATTGCTGCCGCTACTACCAGCACTACTTTCATATTACAGTTGCAGAAAGGCAGCTCAGATGCTGGTACAGAAGGCCAGAGAAAGGGGAAATTACTTTTAAGTAAAATGATTATGAAAGGTTTCAAAAAGAGAGGGTTTAAATGAGACATTAAAAGTGGACAGGTGTCATGCTAAGGAATTTTTTAAAGTTAATAATTTGCTGAACACTATAGAAAAAGGTTTTAAAAGGATCTAAAACCTAACCTGATATAAAGTTTTTATAACAAAAAACTCTTTGAAAAGCTGAGCTGGAAGAAAGTTATATATCAAGAAAGTTGAAATCGCATACATAAACAAGGGCCATAGAAAAGAACATACTAAGCATCATTTGGCACACAAAATATTCAATTTGAACAAGTGTCATATAAGAATGCAATTAGTAATAAGATTTGAAGTACAGGTTGAGGTCAGATCATGGAGGGAAGATGCATAACTGGGTTAAAAGATAGGGGCTTTGTCATGTTAAAAATTGAGCACTATGGCAGATGCTGAACAAAGAGTTGCTATAATCAAATAATGTTTCAAAGTGGCACATTAAAACCAAAACGCCTAAAATATTTTCACTCACACACAGTAGTGCTGAATTGTCAATCACTTGGTCTTTGCAATTCACATGGTAACAAAGAGCATTTTAGCTACAATAATTTCAGTTTCCTATTAGTACTGGTAAATTTGTTCTTTAAGGACCACCCTAGTAGTTATTTCACTGAAAGAAACAATTCAGTTTTTCATTTTACATTTTCTCAGGTGTAATAACGTTTTGAAGTCTGGGAAGTCTGGGTCACAGTATGCTGTACAAAAGTTTTTAGGTTTTCATGAAGTTTTTTAATAATGGAGAATATTTTGTTGGTTAGAAAAAATGTCTTTAGTCTTTCTATCTATGCCGTATAAAACAGCTATTCAAAAACAGACCAGTATTTCTGAATATGATAACACTGAAGGATGCCAACAATATATTACTGAGTTTAAAAAACAACCCAAGTTGTAGAGCACTATGTAGAGTACAATCCCATTATTTAAGACAGAGTCTCTCTCTCCCTCCCTCTCTCTCCCTCTCTCCCTCTCTCTCCCTCTCTCTCTCTCTCTCCCCCCCCCTCTCTCTCTCTCACACACACACACACACACACACAGCCTAAAAGAGTGTCATCCTAAGTATTAACAATAGCCAGAGAGTAAGGCAGTGGTTAGCACTCAAGAGTAGGCCCTGGTAAGAGGAATTTCATTTTCTCTGGGCACACTTCGATGTTATTTAATTTTAAAAAAAGGAACACTACCACCCATTTATTTAAAAATGTTAGTAATACAGGTTTATTAATAGATTAAAATAAAGGTAGATTTGCTATAAAAGGGTATTCTATCAATTATTTATAATATTTTAAGAAACCATGTTTTAACTTTTCATATTATAATCTGATAACAAGCTAATTGAATAATGATAACTAAACTATAAAAAATGTGGAATACAAGAAGACTTTTTAAAAAAGAGACCATTAAAATGTACTGAAAATATGATGCATTTAGTTAGGCTCATGAATAATTAATATTAATGTTTCCATTCTCTGCTACTTTTAAAAGAAAAAAACTAATGGAATGAAAAAACACTTTTCTCTATTCCTTCCTATGAAAACTATAAATCTGGTAGGAACTTGTAGAATCAATCTTTCCTCTTCTAATAATTTTCAGAAGATACAGGACAGAATGTTGTAAGGACACTTACAATAAAAACAGGACCCTCCCCCACCAAAATGTTTAGGATGCAAGTTCGTAACTTCTGATTTTGCTTATTCACCAATCTGAGCATTGTGGGAGGTGTTTAGACAATAACTGAATTATTATGATACCAAACCTACAGAGTTTACAATGCAGATTCACTGGCTCAAGTTATGTGGCTGAGGTCTTGAGATCCATGAAGGAAGGTACAATAAGTTCTAGTAAAAATATATATATCTGTCATTGGTATCTAGTACATTGCAGGTACTCAATAAATACAGGGTCTGGCAGAAGTAAGGCCTGCTTGAGTGTGGTTGGTAGGGTAATAATATGGGTGTAATAATTTATAGTTTTAATTTGGACATTTCACCTATAATGTCATATGGTATGCTTCAGTGTGATATTGTTATGTTACATACTACATGATTATGATTTTGTAATAAAAAGATTTTGTAATAAAAAAGGGGGTGTTATTTGTGCTGGACCCTGTACCTATTAAATAACTAAAATAATTAATCAATGTATATTTAATAAGTGAAGGAATAAAAGTAATAAATGAATTAATGTATGTATGCAAATATACAATGGAATGGCATAACTGTCTCAAGATTTCTACTGTTCTAATGGCTAATACAGGGCTATTTATTCTATTTCTCACATTAAAAGCTATTTTTAGCAAATAATTTAAAACAATTAAAATGAAGTTAAACTACTTATACATAGTACTCAGGATCACAGTCAATGAAATGTTTAGAAAAGTCTTCAGAAGTAGAAATAATATAAATCCCATGCAGTTTTCTTATAGCAATTATACCATAAAATGGCTTAAGGTCTGGACTGAGACTTATTTCCATTTTTAATAGAAATAACCACAAATACTACAGTTAATGAGCTATAGAGGATGAACTAGTATTTGTAAATATAAAGTTTCTAAAAATATATATAACTCACTTAACTATGAAAAGTAGAACCAAATTTCAATTTTACTTCATTATAATTCCAATTTTATTTTAATTTCCTTACATCAGCGTATGAAGGAACATTCTCAGCACAGGTAATTTCTTTTTTAATCTGCCTTTAGAACTTTTATCCTCAACTGTTTCTCTGTTTCTCATTTGAGACAAGAATCTGAATCATCTCTCAGACAAAAGGGTTGTCTGAGATGAAAGAAGAGCCATCAGGCCAGACTACGCTTGAAAACTATGGTGTAAGTCAGGGAAGTGGTGGGACACATCACAGAATAGGAGGATTCCAGAATGAGCTGAAAGGAAACTGGGAGATGAGCTTGTCCAGGATTAGCAGAAGTAACCAGGTAGATCAGTCAGCAAGGAGAGGCAAGGAGAGGGGGTGGAGGACTAAGGAAGGGGATCCTGAGGACATATAGCTGAGCGTGAACACTGAATAAATAATGTTATTTATGTTCTGTTATTTTCTAGTGGATCAGATGCTTTGAGAGTAATAAAATACAAATTCATATAAGGTATAAGTTAACAGAAGTCTTGTTATTTTACATTTTCTGAATTACAGATTCCAAAAGTTAACGACTGCTAACAACTGAAAGTCTGAAAGTTCTGAAGTCCCAGGCTGCACGGGGGCAAGCTCCTCAGAGTGCGAGCGCCTGGGGGCGGAGGACTCTCACTTTTTGAGCCCTTCACAATGTTGGGGTGTGCAGCATTAAAAAGTTTTTGCATTTTTAAGAGTATATTTTTAAAAAAATCCTCTCTTTACACAAGGTTTGGAAACTACTGATCTAATCTGCTAAAAAAAAAAGCCTGTGGTCCTTGAAGCAGCATGTCTCAATCACCCAGGATGAGGGTCATGCTCCACCACTCAGGAGTTTGGTACAAATGTGGAATTTCAGGCCTCATCCCAGACTTCCCAAGTAAAAACCTGCAATATTTATTTATTTTATTTTATTTTATTTTTATTTTATTTTATTATTTTATTTATTTAATTTTATTTTATTTTAAACTTAATCTTTATTATGTTATTTTTCATTACCAATTAGCTCCCTTATATCCGGCCCCCAGCAATCACTACACTATTGTCCATGTAGGATCCACAGCTGCTTTGTATGCACATTAAATATAAGGAAACACTGGTCTAATTCAATGTGAATCAAAACCTCCTATGGGGCCTTCTTGATCAGCCTCTGCAATGTTAGCGATGGGGAGCTCACTACCTTATGAAATAGTCAACATTTTCAAAAAATAAACTCCTGATCATCTGCCCAACACCCAGACCAAATTCTCCCACAGTTTTTCTTCCCTAACTTAATCTCATCCTTCCAGTTGCTTAGGCCATGCAAGGGAATTATCTTTATCTCCTTCATGTCAAATCCCATGTGCAATCCATCTGCAATTTCTTTTAATGCCTTTACCTCTAAAATATCTACAGAATCTGACCACTTCTCACCACCTCCACAACCACTACCCTGGGCCACGCCAGCGTCATCTCTTGCCAAGGTTACTGCGAGTGACAAAACCTTGCCCTTCCCTGCCTGCACTCCATTTTCACATACTGGCCTAAATTACCTGCTTAAATATACATGAAGTCACTGCTCTGTTCAAACCCTCTGAGGGCTTCTCATCTGATTAAAAAAATATATAAAAATCTACTCCTCAATAATTAAAAGCACTTCATGTCACATATTCAGTTACTCCAATAATGAAATAATCCTTAACATGACTCCTTTAGAGCTCAACACCACACTTCCATTTGTTTCACTGTCACGCCTGTTGTTTCTAAATGCATATTTCACCTCTTTTCTAATGTGTGTTTTTAGTCCCTGCTGGCGATCCCTTCATTTCTTTCTGCATGTAAATATTGGGTAAACAGGGCAAACAACAAAAGCATTATTTCAAAACTCAGCAATGAGGATTTTGTTCCTCCACAACCACATCTCACTCACAATAACAGCCAACCCCTCACAGTGGCCTCTAAGACTCTTCCATGTCTTGTCTCACAGCCCACGACGCCCCCCAGGCACGCAACTGCTTTAGCTGCTGCTGGTTTCTTTGGCGCACTCCTGCTCAGGGCCCTGTGCCTCCTTAGTGAGACGTCCTCTCTGATGAGGCCATGCTACCCACTCTAGCTCCCATTTCCTGTCTCCTCCATGCTGTGTTGTCACCCTAACACTTACAATATTCTAATATACCAGGATGCCCGGTTATTAATTTGTAATGGTCTCTCTATGTCATTAAAAGCACATTCCATAAGAGCAGGGATTTTTCTTTTCTTTTGTTCACTGATGTACATCCAATACCAAAAATAGTGTCTGATGCACAGTAGACTCCCAATAAACATTTGTTAAATAACGACTGATGAACGAATAGCCTCGTTTATTAGACTTTTATATTTGAAAGACTTTCATTCTCTTGAGCTCTAACTAGTGTTATTACAATACCCACTAATTTAATAATCCTAGGTCTATTCTTAGCTTCAGAAGGAATGAAGCTACTCTACATGACACGACAGTCTAAGTTTTTGAAGATGGTTCCATGTTACGGCTTCAGTTACATCAGTCTTAACTGTTGTTCCATCAAAGGTAATATGTCTCTTTTGTACTGGTTGCACTTGTAATTTTTAACTCAGTTAACCTTTGGTTTCAAACATCTTAAGGGTGAAACATATCCTGTGTTTCTTGCAGTCCTCCCCTAACAGTGCTGCATTATTCAGAAATATAATGCAAACCACAAATGTGAGACACCTATATAATAAAAATTTGCTAGTAGTTACAATGACAAAAAGGTTTTAAAAATCAGTGGAAAACAGCTGTAATTTATTGAACCCAATGTATGTAAAATATTGCCACCACAGTGCATAATCAATATAAAGATTTTAAATGAGCTATTTTACTTTGTTTTTTTTAATCCAACGAAATCTTGCATATATTTTATACTTACAAAATATCTCAATTTGGAACATCCACATTTCAAAAGCAGAAGAGCCACGTGTGGTTAGCGGCTACTACACTGAATGCGTCTCCACCATGGCTTTCTCTTTTAAGAAAAGGGAAACTCTGAGAGACTCAAATTCTTCTTGCCAGCTGCTTCTCCCCACCCTGCATTCAAATACAGCACTGTGAAGGCTTGACTGTGTGTCTGTTTCTCCTCCAGATTCTAGTACGCTATCTAGCCCACATGACTGATAAACGTCCCTTGCCTTCTCCTTCCCACAACAAAATCTCTCTGCTTATAGCCAGACAAGGCAGACAATTCCAGAGCTGAAAATAGTACTCAGGCTCCACTAAAAAAAAAAATAATAATAATAAAAAAATTAAAAGGTATTTCTCTCTTCCTCTCTTTGGAGTTTAATTTCTCTGGGCCTTTTAATCACATCAATTTTTGGGGGTGTGTGTGTGTGTGTGTGAGCTTTACTGAAATACAACAGATATTCCATAAAATTTACCTTTTTGAGGTGAACAATTCAGTGTCTTTGTATATTCTATCATACTCACTATATGTCACTCAGTGTACAAACAGTGCACATCCCACTGTACATCACTCCTACCTGATTCCAGTTTCATCAACGCCCAAAGAAATCCTACATTATTAACAGTCATTCCTCTCTCCCTTCCTAGCAACCACTATACTATTTTCTGCCTCTGTGGATTTGTCTATTGCGGACATTTCATGTAAATGGAATCATATAATATATGGTATTTTGTGCCCGGTTTCTTTCAGTTTGCATGTTTCCAAGGCTGATCCATGTTGTAACATATATACTCCACTCCTTTCCATGGCCGAATATTATTCTAATGGATGAGTACAACACGTTTTGTTTAGCCCTTCATCAGTTGATGAACCTTTGGGTAGTTTCCACTTTTTGGCTATTGTGAATAGTGCTGCTATGAACATTGCTGTGCACGCTTTTGCGTGGACATATGTTTTCAATTCTCCTGGGTACATACCTAGGAGTAGAATTGCTGCATCATATGGTAACTCTATGTTTAAACTTATGAGGAATTGCCAAACAGTTTTCCACAGCAGCTGCACCGTTTTACATTCTCACTAGAAATGTCTGAGGGTTCCAATTTCTCCACATCTTTTATCTTTTTTTATTGTAGTCATTCTAGTGGGTGTAGTTTTGACTTGCATTTCCCTGCTAACTAATTGGGTTGAACATCTTCACACGTGCTATTGACCATGTTTCTATCTTCTTTGGATATACATCTCTTCAAATTCTTTGCCCATTTTAAAAATTAGACTGTTCTATTATTGAGTTATAAAAGTTCTTACATTCTGATTACATGTCTCTTATTAGATACATGATTTGTTAATATTTTCTCATGTTCTGTGGAGTCAGTTGCAGCACAAAAGCTTATAATTTTGGTAAAGTTCAATTTACCTATCTTTTCTTTGTCCCCTGTGCTTCTGGTGTCATTTTTAAGAAACCATTATCTAAACCACAGTCACAAAGATTTACTCCTATGTTTTCTTCTGTAAGTTTCAGAATTCTAATTCTCATATTAGGTCTCATATCCATTTTGAGTTAACTTTTATGTATAGTACCACCTAAGGGTTCAATTTCATGTGGAGCAGTAGTCTGTGCACCATTTGTTGAAAAGACTATTATTCTTTACCACTGAATTGTCTTGGCTCCTTTATCAAAAACTGACTGATGGTAGATGTGACAGTTTATTTCTGGATTTTCAATTCTATTCATTGGCCTATGTGTCTATCCTCATGCCAGTATGCCACCACCTTGATAACTACTGTTTTGTCATAAGTTTTGGAATCAGAAGGTATGAGTCCTCCAGCTTTGTTCTTTTCCAAGATTGTTTTGGCTATTCTGGGTCCTTTGAATTTCCATATGAATTTTAGGATCAGCTTGTCAATTTCTGCAAAGAAGCTAGGCTGGAATTTTGATTGGGATTTTGATTATGTTGACTCTATATGATTTTGAGAAGTACTGGCATCTACCAACACTAAGTCTTCAGAACTATGTACATAGGAGACATATATACACACACACACACACATATGTATATATATATGTATATGAATGATATTGTTTAGTTTCTTTCAAGAATGTTTTGTAGTTTTCAGAGTGTAAGCTTCACACTACTTTGGGTAAATTTATTTGTAGGTATTTAACTATTTTTGATGCTATCATACATAAAAGCATTTCTTTAATTTCACTTTTATATTGTTCATAGCTCATTGTTACTGTGAACTGATTTTCACATTTGATTTGTTATCCTGCAACCTTGCTGAATTTGTTTATTTGCCCAATAGTTTTTCAGTGAATCCCATAAAATTTTCTATATACAAGATCACATCATCTGCAAAAACACATGGTTTTATTTCTTCCTTACAATCTGGGTGCCTTTTATTTCATTTCTTGCCTAACTGCCCTGGCTAGACCCTCCAGTATAACGCTAGCAGAAGTGGGGAGGGCAGGTCTCCTTGTCTTGTTCCTGATCTTCAGAGGAAAGCACCTAGTCTTTCAACATCAACTGCGTTGACTGTGGCTTATGATAAATGCCGTTTATCAGGTGGAGAAAGTTAGGAACACCAAGACAGAAAGAAAAAACATCAAGAGCAGATTAAAAGAGGAAGTCACATATGGAGAGGGAGCAGGACAGTGAAACGACTGAATTTTATAAGCGGGGGGAGAATTAAATAATAGAAAAATGAATTTAAAAAAAACTCTGAAAGGAATTCATAAGAAATAGATTCTGAAATGTTCTGCCTTTAGTTAAGGATATGATTTTGGTAAAATGTAAAAATCCTGTGTGTCTTGTTTTATCATTATAAAAAAAAATTATGGGCATTTATTTTATAAACATAAAGTGTCTATTATATATGTTTTATGTACATATTTTTAAGTATTTTTTATGAGACACTGAAGTTCTAAAGATACTATATTTTTTATAATTAATTTATTTTTGGTGTTGTATTTCTATATTTTATAAAATAAATTAAATAGTGAAACAAGAAAAGAAATAAGATAGGGAATGAAGGGGAAATGTAAAGAATGAAATATATAGAAAGGCAAAAGGTAAAGAATGAAGAAAGAGGCAGAATGGTAAGGAAAAATTAGGTATGAAGAAACTAGGGAAAATAAATAAAAAGAGAGACTGAGAAAAAAAGTGCAAGAAGGACAAAGGGAAGCAAAGCAACAATGCAGAGTTAAGAAAGCTGCATCTTCGCAAATGCACACTGCAGAGCCAGGAAGTGTAGAGTAGAGGAGGAAAGGAAGTATCTCTGGAGTTCACTTTATTGATGGTGATAGGGTCTTATAATATGAAACATATTTCACCAAAAGTAGAACTGTTTTTGAGAACCACTTACTTCTAAAGTGAAAAGAAACGATAAATACACCTGAAAGAATTTCCAAATGTTAAAAAATTAAATTATTTTCGTCCAGAAAGGATTCTACTCTAATTCACTGCCTGGATACTGAGGAACTCAACAATACATGAGTGGTGATCTTGGCTCTATCGTTATTTGATCAGAGGCAACTGTTCTTTTGGATCTTCAGTTTCCTAATCCACAAAATGAGAAATTTGAATTAGATAATTCCTAAACCACCTTCAGTTCTGACATCATAAGATTTTACATAAGCCAGCAAAATAAAAACTTACTGAAGGGATAAATACTATAAGCTACCAAAATATTAATATAAGAAAGAGAGTATGATATATAATTCAAAGGAAAAAAATATCAACTCAAACATCAGAAAAATCTGAGAAAATAAAATCCCCACTTAAAATGGTTATTACCCTCTAGGAAGTAAATGCATTAAAAAAAAAAAAAAAGAGAGAGAATCTTTTCCTAGCAGTAACATTTATTGAAGAAGAGTAGAAATTTATTTTTTAAAAGAGTGAGACTAAGACATCTGAAAAACAGACCAGCAGGAAGACTAAGACACTTGTTCATCTGTTTTTCTGTGACTTGTCTCACTTGGTTTATTTGCAACTGTACTTTTATGTCTGGCAGCAGTGCCAACTTCAGTACGAATGATATATTATTTTTATCATGTTGATTACATATGTTCACCAGTTTAGTTGTCCGTATATGCTTGGTGTGGTTTGCAAATACTCGGTGACAAAATCCAGAGCATGGCATTTTCGCAGAAAGTGTTTACTGTGAAATTTCTCCTTAGAAGTTTGCTTTTCTTTACAGCTTTGATCCATATGACATCCACAGTCCTACATTTCAAATAATGGCTTATAGTTAAATTAAAAAATGCTTCAATTTGATACAACATGACTGTACTAGTATGTGGTAGTTCTAGAGAGGACTTTATTTTCTTATGTGATTAAAGATTTGGTCAAATTTAGAGTCTGCTAAAATTTTCCAAACTGCGCTTCTTCAGTTTTATGGTGACTTGGTACTTACATTCTGTTATTCATCAACACTTCACAGAAATACTTGATTTGTCTGAATGAATTTAAAAACCCACAACTGAAGAAAATCAGAAAAACCTGGTTTTAAATATCAAAAGATCCCAAATGAAAAATATTTCTACAGGCCACACTAGGCCGGTTTTATTGATCAGTGTACTTCTTCGCAGGATGAAATTGTTGCAAGATTGAACACAAGAAAATAAAAAAATAAACTTACTGATAAATATCTTTCCTGAGAACAGATCTGCCAAGGGGATTGTCAGCCTGGGGAGCCATAGCAACAGAACCAATCTTCAAAACCAGGGTGTCTTCTTTTGCTGCCTGATTAACTGTAACAGAAGAAAGAAGATTTGTGAGGTATACAATGGATCTGCGCATAAGGGGGAATCTTTGAGTGAAGGTGTAGAAACATTAAAATAAGAAAACAAATGAGGACAAGAAAAAAATATGTTTAAAACAGAAATATTTGCTGTTTCTAAACTATTTCTTTTATATCCTATTAAACAGTTTTCTGTCATACACAATTTAAGTGATGATGCAAAAAACAACTCCAACCCAACATTAAAACATATGATATTAAAAATATATAAGCAGTACTGAAGCAGTCTGTTTATCTAATTTCATAATCTTATACTACTGCATCTTACTCCCAAGTGATTTTCAGCCCTTGGCTTCTTAACACTGCACTGTCACCTACGAATATATTAAGGGATACCACAGAGTCAGTAACAAGTTCTCGAAGCCATTTGAATTTATATTCTTAATAATAACTACATTAAACACACCCAAGGTATACCACTGTATTAGCTGTAAAATGTCAGAAAATCCACCCCCCCAAAAAATAAATTAATAATAATGGGTGCAATGCTGAAGAAAGAAAAAAACAACAACAAGTGATTATTTAATATTTGAGGATATTTCAACTTGCTCTTCTGGGTACTTTTTAATTTTAAAATTTCTACTGTGAAATTGCTTGACAGATAGCAATTTCACACCTGTATAAAAGTCCTACCTCCTAATGGAATCTAAAATGAAGGTAAGTAATCTCACAGTAATCTTACAGTAAGAAAACTATAAAAGGTAAAAAGATATATCAATTCTGATTCTCTCTTTATGCTGAATAAAACAATATTTTACCATACGTTCTCATCTTATAAAGTTCAACAATTTCTCTATAAATCATTAGCTAAGTCGATGTCTTTTTTAAGGACTATTTGGAATGGAGAGCAGCTCTTGATGACCCCATTAATTTATATTAAATTTTACTCCCTCTTCTCACTTGATTATTTTACTGTAGTAGCTGTTTAAAAATGTTTAAAAAATGGTTATTAACATACAACTTTCTTGGTTTTGAAGAAAGCATCTACTAAAACTCAGCATTTCACTCAAGGAGCTATCATCTGCCTCCAACGGCACAGAAAAGGACTGGCTGCAAGGCCTCAGGACTATCCCGAGCAGAACATGCCAACAAAGGCATACAATCCACATTTCCCAAACTGTGGTGCCCAAAGAATGCAAAAGCCAAGAGATTATTTCCAGCTGCTCAGCAGTACACTCAGTATAGTCTGACTTAGATTAGTCTAAAAAAAGAAAATCTGAATTAAGAAAATCAGAAAAAGTAGGAAGAAAGACACTCAGTGAGGAAAAGAAGGAAACAGAGTAAGACGTACATAAAGGGAGTGGCAAAATGGAGGGTAGAGGGGAGAAAGAACAGCAACAGAGGAGAAAGATGAGCTATCACAGTAAATATTAGCATGTGGATGCCACAATACAGACAGTACTTTTAAATGTCCACAGCAGAGAGATCAAATAGAAAACTACTTTTCATACAGCTGCACTATTTTCAAATGACTAGAGGTCTGTCTTGATTATAGGTCCTTATATTATGAACATTGTTTACATTTCACAGATCTTGCATTTTACGCCAAACTTATCAAATAGTTCCATGTGGGTAAAACCTCTGATTAAGCAGCAGGCATCAATTAAATCAATAAATAGTAAGCCTGGAGAATAGACCATACCACGAAAGCGCAATTAGTGTACTTGCTAACTGTTCTTCCAGGCTACAGATACTACCCACCATATGAAAGTCTGAAATGTAATAGAAACACTGCAGTAAATGAGGTACATATGGAAGAAAAATGACGTACTTGGTGTTACATACAAAGCCAGATCCAAGAACAGAATTCTGTTTCTGTTAGAGCCAAAAGTGTTCTCACTAGATTATACTGACTATGAAGTTATAATAAAAAAAGCACTTAATACAGATCATTCACAAACTGAACTAAAATAATCAATTTTATTACAGAAAGTAATCAGCTAATCAAAATGTATCTTTGATATATACCAAAAAAACAAAAATATGTATTTATACATGAAAGTGCCTTGACTCATTTCTTCAGTTACTTTATAGTTGGAAAAAAAACAAGCTTCCCTTTTTTGGTTTACTTCACCTGCATTTAATAGTTGGACCATATGAGGAAATGTTCCCTCTAGAAGCATTTTCAACATGAAAATGAATGCCTTCCTTTATTGCTTTAACTGTATTTCAAAAAAATTGAGCCTCATGAGGAACTACTCACTCTAGAAGACTCACACTAGATCCAAAAAACAATCCTCTATTCTGAAATAAATAGCTTAAAGCTGGAAGACAAACACCTGTAGATTCAGAATCCTGATAATAACTGCATATAGTGCAAATAATATTCACGTTGAAAATCAGAGTTCAAATATTACTACTTTAAATAAAATGAGAATGTTATGTATATTTCTTATGATTATTAACTGAATTTTACACATTAACTTTAAAAACTTTTATATTCAATAGAACATGAAATGTAAGCCTGAAAGATTTATCCGTTCTTGGGGCAAGAGAGTGTATTGAAAATGAAAAGGCTGTGAACAACTGAGATTATGAGCTTGTATATAAATAACCAAAGGCTTAAATAAAGAGCAGAATTTCCATGCAATCATCAGATAACAGTAAGACTGCTGCTTATAACTAAACTTTCTAAAATTCAACATGAAATAAAAGTATTTTGGAGACCAACTTTCCTTTAAGATTCTCAACAAAACTCGACATAGCAAAACCTCTAAAGTCTCAAGAGTCCCGGAACTTGCCACTGTGCAAGGCTGTACTTTCATAAAAGCCGTAACTGTAGTGTGATTCCTACACAAAGTTATCAACAAAAGCTTTTAAGTTTTTGCCATATTTGCACTTGAAGACAGAAAGAAGGTTCAATAAATGTGTAATCTAATGACTGTTAGGTATGTTAATGGGAAATATAGCTGCTTGGAGATATTTTTTAATGTACAGAGTCCAGCACAAAAAACACCCCTTTTTTTAATTACAAAATTTTTTATAACAAAATCATAAGCATGTAATTCTGTAACATAAAAATATCACTCAAGCACACCATATGATATATTAGGTGAAATGTTCGAATTAAAACTATAAGTTATTACACCTACATTATTATCCTACCAACCACACTCAAGCAGGTGCTACGTCTGCCCGACCCTGTAGTTTCTGCTGAGAAGTATGATACAGAACCATTTAGCTATGCTATCACACTTATTAAGACAATTTACACATATACTTTCAGTTAAATTAATGTGACAAAAATTTATCCAAGAAAATTTTTAAAGCCTTTTTGGAGTAAAATAAATACTATGCTCTTGACTCTTACTAGGCATTACTGGAGTCATTTAAGTAATCACATTTATTTCTCATAGAAACACTGCTTCAATCGTGTATTCCTTATTTAGTCACATTATTTTTTTTACAATCAATATTCCCTATGAGATAAACATTTAAAAAGTTGTCTACACTTTAAAATTGTTTAAATGGTAAATTTTATGTTATATGTATTTTACTGCAATAAAAAATTTTTCAATGGTGAATGAATTATGGTCATTTGAATTAAGAAGAGCAATGATAAAAAATAACGTTTGTCAAAAATATAATGTGCCAAAACCTTTGAATTTTTGGTATGCCTTTTAATATCTGTATTTTATGGATAGGCACATATTCTGGCAATTCGTAACATCTCATATAGATTTTTAGATAAAAATATATGTATAAGTAAAGATATATACATGTACATATAAATACAGATATTCACAGAGACATAAAAACAGACACACACATAGAGGCATAAGGCAAAATAAAAACAAAAATTAAAAGATGTATGCAATACAATGAAGGCCAGATGAAAAGACTTAATACACAAAGAGCTCTTATTATTGATAAGGAAGAGATGAGCATCTCCTAGAAAAGCAGTGCACTTTTTGACTGACAAAAGACCAAAAAAGTCTGATAAACCTTTGTTAGCATGAGATGAGAAAACAGTATAAACTGGTACATCCATTTAAGAGGGCAATTTTACACCACTTTATATTTTAAAGGGACATGTCCTTTGAGGTGGCAATCATTTTGCTAGGAATTTATTCTAGAGATATACTCACTCAAGTCATAGTAAAATACCACTAAAAAGGTGCTTATTGCAAAAAGTGTCCACATAAGTCAAATATTAAAATTAACCAAAGTCCACAAAGAATGTGGCAGATTGCATTTTCTGAAAATGGCTATATTGACATCTTCCCATCTAATATGCTGACTTTAAAGGTACCTGCTTAGGAGGTACTTTATGCATCTGAATTTTGGAATTAGACGTTAAAAATCCCACCACAGCCACCACTAAAAAGGGGTGGGGGAAGCTTGAAAAATATGATAGCAAAAATCCGAAAATATTTTTGCAACTACAATCATTTGGAGATTTTCCTAGTTATAACAGCCAAATGGAAAATTAAAAACAACAAAGCTGTATGATATGTGGTGCTAGTTAATGCCTATAACCCAATAAGCCAAAAACAACCAGCAAACAAAACAAAATGCATATACACAAAGGAAATAAAGCTGTTACTTTTCCTCCCTTCTCTCAGAGAGCCAAATTTCTTATTCCTTCTGACATGTACACAAGTCAATAAAGCACAGAATCTATTTCACAATAAACCACTACAGATTGTGATAGAAAAATGAAGCCAAAGTAAACGAATGAACTCTCGGCCTCTGCCTCCTTGCAGAGGCAGTCAGGTGCTCAGCACACAGATACTATCCACCCTTTCTGCGAGTACGCTCCCATCGTTCTTCTTGTTAACTGAACTATGCTTGAATATTAGCACTGTTCAGAAAACACCACAAATCCTGCCTAGTCAAAAGGGCTTCCAACCAGATTGGTGGTTCCTCAAAAGCAAAGAATTCTAAACATAAGTATATACCCAAAGAACTGAAAATGGGCTGAAACAGACCTGGATATGCCAGTTTTCATCATAGGAGCATTACTCACAATAGCTAACGCAAAGGTAGCAGCAGCCCAAGTGTCTGACAGACTGAGGTGGATTTAATGGCGGGCGCCCCGGGCGCACGCCCTGGGCCCCAACTTCTGAAGGCATGTATTTTTATTTTCCCTGTCTCTCTCTTCTTTTTAAGGGGCCAATATTTTCTTCTGCACCCAGGGCCTCAACTGACCTTAATCTGCCTCTGCTGACAGATGAATGGATAAACAAAAGGTGGTACATCCATGTAATGGTACATCCATCCATGTAATGAATGGATAAACAAAATGTGGTCCATCCATGAATGGATAAACAAAATGGCTTTTTATTCAGCCATAAAAAGGAATGAGCAATTCCCCGCGAAAACATCACCTCTACTAACAAATACCGAAGAGGTTCAGAAGCACTGAGAACATAAAGTATCTGATTCAGGAAAACTTACCAGTATAAGTACTATTAAAAACCTATTTAAAAGTTCTGGGAAAGTCAAGGAGACCTGACTTGGGGTGGTGAACACACAATACAACATACAGATGATGTGTTATAGAATTGCACATCTGAAACCTACATAATTTTATTAACCAGTGTCACCCCAATTTCAAAACTTAATAAACGGGAGATGAAAGCACATACATTTGGTTTATCTTCTTTTTATTTGTATTTGTGACCAATACTGGTATTTTAGGGTGTGGAATTTAAGGTATGAAACCTTAAATTAAAACAGTATAGTGGGTAGTACAGGAAAAAGGACTCAGCTTAGGTTTAGTTAACAGGTGGTTACTATTTAGAGACCAATTAATTTGGTCATATAATTTGAGGACCACCTGTAAGTCCTGAACACTTCTATGTTCCGAATAAAAGCATCACAGCCAGATGTGTTGCCTTCCTTCCTAATCTGCCTGCATGGCCGTCCCCTACCTATTCAGAGAGCTTTCTCCCTGTATTTTTCTCTACCTCATCCTCACCTCTCACATCCAATATCACCTCTTTCTGATGTTTCAATGAAATTTTGGCCTTACCAATTCCTTACATTCAAAGGAAAATAATTAGAAAATTATGGAATGGTGAACATGAAGTATATACTAAGGAATTTTCAGGAAATCACAGAAACTTACCAACATATCTTATTTTTAATGAAAACTATAGACATTCCATTTAGAAAAATGAGTGCCTGTGTACCAGCCAGAGAGATATTAGTGGAAAATAACATCCTTAGTTGTTAAAAAACATTTAGAATTTTTTATAATAGGGGTATCATGAGATTTCATTTACCCTTATTTTTATCTAGATACAAAATATCTATAATTTTATTTTAATGGGAAGAGACACAGTCTTTTCATAGATAGCAATATGCTATTTTTAAAATGTAATGTGCTACTCCAGACTCTTTTCCCAAAATGATAAATTTTCTGTAATCACAAAGCCAAATTACTTGTTTCCATAGCATTTTCCCCTATTCTCAGTTAGAAAATCAAAAATGGTTTGAAAATCTCAATAACCTTTTACGTCTGTTCCTCTTCTCTTATGGTTAAGAGAAAATGTTATTATGACTTTCAAACTGGTTATCAAGAAACTAGACTGTGTGACAATGTAGGGTCTTTTTTTTTAATCTATATAATTTTAATATAAATTATATTACCTGAACATACATTAGATATTCATATAATGAAGAATAACAATAAGGAAACAGCATAAATGTCACTGCCTCTGCAATAAACATGCAGCCTTTTCTCTGGTTACAGTGGTTTGTCTCTCATGTCACTTGTAATTGTTCAATAAAGATGAAGTGTTATTTATTATTCAAGTGTTTATACAAACTATCTGAAGCGGTGAAAACAACTGTATAGAGCTGTCAGAATACAGCATATGCAGAGAATAGTAATTTCACATCTCAAAGTAATCAATTTTATGACAGTCACTAGTAAAAACTAGAATTAAAAAATAGGAACTGGTCTGTATTAAGAATCCATAAGTATGATACACTGAACTTATCGTCAGATGGACATCTTGGTAATTAAGAACTAAAATACTCTACAAATATTTTCTTCTATTTACAGAAATGTTAAATAAATCATTACTTGCATACACCTTAATTTCTGATAATATTAGGCAAAATACCTTCCCTAATTAAAATCATCTAGCTATGGGTAACAGAATGAGAGACAGATGAGAGAGAAAAAAGAAAAAAGAGTTTTGTTGTTTTCATGTGATAGAAACTATCCCTTGAATAGCCATTCTCTCTTCTCTCTCAAATTCACAGAGCCCTAATTTATTAGCTGGGCACTACCACTTAGGAAA
This sequence comes from Mormoops blainvillei, assembly GCA_004026545.1. Taxonomy (NCBI): domain Eukaryota; kingdom Metazoa; phylum Chordata; class Mammalia; order Chiroptera; family Mormoopidae; genus Mormoops; species Mormoops blainvillei. Next base: position 189,914 of record PVJD01000635.1, on the reverse strand, counting down.
GACTGTTTCTCACCCTCTCATATAGAGGATATAGTCATATGACTAAGTTTTGGTCAATGAGGAATAAGCAGTAATGAAATGTGGGACTTCCAGACATTCTACTTTAAAAGAAAGGGAATAAGTCCTTCTTATAAGACTTCCTTTTATTCAGAACTCACTATGGAACTGGAACCATGCACAGTCTCATGTAGTCATCATTTGAAAGTAAGCTATCAGTAAGGCCTACTATCGAGCTAGGTACTACTATCACCATTTTTCTTTTTTTTAGATTTTATTTATTTATTTTTGGAGATAGTTCTCCAAAGGAAATTGTCTATCTCCAAAGGGAAGGAAGGGAAGGAGAAAGAGAAGAGAAATATTAATGTGTGGTTGCCTCTTGTGCGCCCCCAACCGGGGACCTGGCCTGCAACCCAGGCATGTGCCCTGAGTGGGAATCGAACCAGCAACCCTTTGGTTCAGAGGCCAGCACTCAAGCCACTGAGCCATATCAGCCAGGACTACTATTACCATTTTAAACACAGGGATTAAGTTAACTCACCCAAGACTTCACAGTTCATAACTGGTAATGCTGGGATTAGAACTCAGGTTGCTGTAATTCCAAAGTTCATGCCATTAACCACTGTATTATAATTTCACTGAAAATTCTTAAAGTTCTTCATTCTTTTATATCATGGGGAAAATTAAATTTTAAGTCACTCTTATGAAGAAGTGGGATTATCAATTCATTTCACTGTAAAACCTAAAACAATTTCAGAGGGTACTGAGAAGCCTGGAAGAAGCCACATGAATCTCGGTGTATTGACTAATTTTAACTAATTAGTTTTCTTAGTTATATAGAACTCAACATTTGAGTTTAATAAAACAAATGACAGAAAGTATAAGCTTAACCTGCAAAAACCCAGAAGAAAAACTCGTATTTCTTAATCTAGTAGCTGAGAGAGTAAAAAACACACCCAGTATTCTGACATATCTCCTACAGCCATAACTGTAGAATGACTATAACATATGCATATTTGCTCTTTCTGAAACACACCATACTGAAAACTATAACTAGATACCATGTGTTTAAAAAAAAAGAAAGAAAAAAACTAAGGTGTCTAGAAGAAAGTTATTTATAACCAGATCAAAATAATTTCTGAAGACAATACCTTCAATACTTGGTTGCATTTCTTCTGTTTTTGGAACAAAAATTCTGATTACGCTTGTGTTGATGTAAATCAAAGGTAAATTGCGTGAAGTCAACGTATGGGTCCTCATGGGCTGACCAGGAGATTTTCTTTTCTCTTTTTGGGTCCTTGGTAATTTTGCTTGAAATATACTTGCAATAGCATTAAGTAAAGGAAAACATAGGACAATATCAAAAGCTTGTGCTGAAAGAAGGATTTCATGAAGAAAATGAGGGGAACCATCCGTTAAACCTTCAGATAATTTATGAAAATTTCTTCGCTCATTTCTTGATATTAATTTGTGGCGGACATTTTTTGTTACAGCTTTTGTATATGTCAAAGAAAGAAATCCATGCTGCTGATGAGAGCCATCTAGAAGTTTTGCGGTAGTCTGTTCCAAAAAAAGGAAATCACAACACACATTTCATTAAAAAACAAAGCAAAACACTATGTGAAAGCAGAAAATGATCTCAGTTTATTATAATCTTTTATTATGTCTATACCTCTTAACGTGCCCATTACTGAACAATTCTGCAGATGGAGCAAATGCTTCTAAGACTGTTGGTATGACTGAACTGAAAGTTCTGGATTCTAAACTCTAGATCTTGAGAGAGGTACTGAACCTCTTTATGCCTGTTTCTGTGATTTCTACAGTTTTTGTAACATTCAGAATTTGGAACAGATCATCTCTGGATTTTATCTTTTCATTCTTGATAAGAGAGCAAATGTGCTGTTACAATATGGGCCACAGAGGAATTTTTTTATGCAGGTAAAATTGAAATAATCATGTTATTTATTTCCATTCAGGTTGATCAACAACCTGAAAAGAAAAGATGATTGACTTCAGTTAACATTGATAAGAATGCTGTTTTTCCTTTAATAATCTGGCTAATTTCTATGAAGACTGAGCCCATAAAAAGAGCCCCATTGATATCATGTTTTAATAACTAACGATTTAATGCATGTTTACAGGAAATGATAACATGACACAGATATGAAATATCTGTCCTCTAAACTTGCCTATTTTCAATGGGCTATCATACTGTTTACAAAATCTATCAACTATTCTACAAATCATACTCTTTGGGTTCTATACTTTATTAATATATATACAATATTTGATTGAGAGTGAAAATTATGTAACTGTAATTTCAATATTTCTGACATAATTTTCCAATCAATTCTTATATTCAAATTGCACACTATAAATAAATTATAGTAAAATAATATACTTTTAAGGGTAAGTAAAATGCATACTTTGTATTTCTCCACATATGAAAAAACAGCTCTTCGCAAGTTTCCCTGTACAAATTAATGTACATAAAATCCTATTTTGCAAATTACTCAATATAAAATTAGAGTTATTATACTTCACATTACTAAGCCCTCTTCCCAAGGCTTAACAATTTTTTAGTTATTAGAGTCCAAAGAGTAATGTTAGGAGAAAAGGTGAGCTAAGAAGAAAAAGAAGGAAACAGATTCCCCCAAACAGGAAACACGTGAGAAGCAGTAAAGCAACAGTGTCTCAGCCTGTTATCCCATCACTAGTAAATCTCTTTTACTTCCATTTCCTTCCTCTGTGTTGTTAACTATCACCCAATGACATGGTCAGAGGAAAAATTTATGCAGTTCAGCTATCATTGTTGATTTTGTTTTTAATATGGACTTTACAATGAAGAAAGGTAAGATAAAATTTACTTTTGTATATGTTACTTTTTTCAAGTTAATTTTATGAACATTAAAAAGCTTGGAAAGCAGACATTAAATGGATGGGCAATGTAATAATTTTCCATATAACAGTCCTGCCTTAAGAGCATTTTTTACTGTTCCCAACTTTCTCAATGCCTCCCACTCTTCTCATCATGTTGCTGGACAGCAGGCAACAGTGGACGGAGAAGGGCGGCTGTGGCATGGTCCCAAAGGAAGAGAAGGGGCCACGGCAGCACAGTCCCCAGGTATCCAAACTGGACACTGGATAGGTGGGGGGTGGCAGAATCAAACACTAATCTAAATAACCCAACACAAATCTTCATTAATGGCAACATTTAAATCCTGGAATTAGTGTAAAAGGTATTTCAATCTATAAATGCTTTGAGTTGGAAAAATATTTTAAACACTGAATGTAGGTGCTCTTAAAAGGTAAACTCCCATAGGGATACTCTGTTTGTTAAACTACTGAAGCCATAATTCCCTTAAGATAAAAAAAAAAAAAGAAGAGAAAAAAATGAATACTAGCTAGAGTTGGGATAATATACAGTTACTTTTCAAACAGTAATAATCAGTATTTTATATGATTTAAGATTAAAATAAAACAATAATAATTAAGGAAATGTCACTAAAATTTTAAAAAGTAAATTGACAGAAAGCATTTTAAAGGACATTAATAATAACATTTTTCATGATACATGTCAAAATTATTAAGAATGTTTCTCATGGACACTAATGAACATTCAAAGAGAGGAAAATAAATCTAAACAAAACTTCCTCCAACACCTAACAACAAAACAAACAAGTGAGCAAAACAGAACCAGAGACATGGAAATAAAGAACAAACTGACACTAGCCAGAGGGGCTGGGGGAGAGGGTTAATTGAGGAAAGAAGGGGAAGGGTCATCAAGGAACATGTAGAAAGGACCCATGGACAAAGACAATGTGGGGGGGGGGACTGAAGGTAGGAGGTGGCAGGTGGGTTGGGTAGGGGAGAGTAATGGGGGAAAAATGAGGACAACTATAATTGAACAACAATAGAAGAAAAGAGAGAGAGAGAGGTATCTTTTTCCAGATTAGTCTAGAAAAAATTCAAAATTCAAATCAGAAACTAGCATTTGCCAACTATATATAAAAAATATATATTTAAATATATATTTGTATATTATTTATTTGTATACAATATACAATAATTTATTTTTTAAATAATTGTATTCCTAGAATTAATGTTTATATGGGATATATGATATATATCATATGATGATATAATGTTTATCATATATAAACATTAATTCTATGAATACAATTATTTCAAATACCTGGCTAAGTTATAATAAAAACATATTATAATATATAATATATGCATTATAATATATAACATACATATTATAAATTATATATATTATATATAAACATTAATTCTAAGAATACGAGTACTTAAAATACTAGGCTAAGTTTTATAAAGCTGAAGATATATGCCTTAAATTCCTTTTGAGCTACAAAAAAGGGGATAGAAACAGAAGTACTTTACATACACTAAAAAAATTTCTAATAGTGTTTGCAATAATTTAATAAATTCTTAAGAGAATTGCTATTACCATTGTGATAATCTGCCCTTAATATTTTAAAATACATGTATTTTTACTGACTTGAGAATGTCGCTTTAAATAATTAGCTTAATAATATATTGATATGTTGCACCATCAGGAAAAACGAGGACCCAAACTTTTAAAAGCCAATGGTATACGGTCTAGTGTTCATTTTCTATCCAGTAAACAATGGACATACAGCCTTTTCCAGGTTCAAGAGGGCACAACATAAGGTACTTTAAATTAGTTGTGAAAAGGAAACAGCTTAATAATAGGAGGTAAAAAGCAAACTAAGTAAGAATCATTAAAGGAATGACAATAGCTGTTTGGTCAACTCTTGATCATTCAGTGCATGCATAATTTTAAAAAAATATTTAACATCCAACTGTGATTTTTAAAGGTGATTGCAAAATTAGTTTGTATTCACAAAACCACAGTGATAATCAGCATACACGAGTAGTCCAGGAACAAATCAGGATATAGTGAGAAACCAGTCTATGATTTAAAAATTCATTACAGTTCATTTACAAAGCAGATGGTATAGAGGAAAAGGAAAATCAAGAGTTGACTCTATGTATAGTTCAATTCCTTCTCTGGGTTCCTGTTAATGGGAGTTCTGTAGCATAATTTAAAAATGATTTCTTACAGAAGGAAAGAAGCCAGAGCAATTACTGAAAGGGTCCTGCTTGCTGACGGGTCGAACCAACAAGGTGCGTCTGTTCAGCTTGTCAGTACAGGAAAGGAAGACACCTCCACATTGCCCCAGAGACCAACACTCTTCCCCAAGGCTTGAGGTGATGGACAGGAGCAAAGAAGGTGAAAAGACAAAAAGCAATAAAAGCCATAAGCAAAAAAAAAATCTAGATAGTTTTAAATTTGCTCAAGTTTGCATAGGTTTAGATTTGAGCCCCTGCTAGGTATGGGCTCTGTCTGGACCATCTTCTGCAAAAGCATTGTTAATGGAAGTAAACAAAAATTAATTATTGTAAGTGTACAATGACTACTTTTAGTTTATGATAAAGGACAATCCACATGACTCACTTATGAATGAGAAAAACTCCTAAAAAGGTCACTATAATAATACATTAATGATACAGTAGATTAATAAAAGCAATCCTACCTTTGACTGAAAAATTTGTTTAATTGCTGTACAGGAAACATGGTTACATAACATAAGCAGTTTAAAGAAATAGTTTTATTTAATAACGTAATTTTGGAAGAATAGGTCAAAAAATTACTATGAGCTTTAATTATAGTAACCATTAGTCCTGGTGCATGAAAGAACAAAGATAAACAGTTTATATTTTTAAATAATCATAATTACTAAATGAGTCTCACCACAGGTTTTTCTTTGCACTGTAGAAATACTCCTTCAAAATGTCCTGACTGCCAACCTTCCCCTGGCCTGGAAAACATAAGTTCACCTTATCTGTTCTCTTCAATTACTCCGAGTTAAAAAATTGAGCATATATACCTATTTCAAATAGTTATGATGTATACAATACTACACTGAACTAAAACATGGATCTGACAATGCAATCAATAGAAATATTAACATTGGCACCACGCCCTGGTAGTTCTGCACAGAAGCACTTGTCTTAATGATAAATTATATATTTATTTGGTTGGTTATTTATTTCTATCTCACCCATGAGATTATGAGGTCCATAAAGCCACCATTTATGTCTACTTTGTTAATCACTGTATACTCACTGTCTAGTAGTGCTTGACACATAATATACAATAAATATTTTAAGTGAAATAAATAAATAATCTAAATACTTAAACATAAATTTCACAGTAAAGCCATTAATGATCTAGACACAGATTATAATATTTACATCATCAAGAAGTTATTTCAGCTATAATATTCATGTATCACTTCAAGGATCATTTTGATATGGAGATATACCATTTAAAAGGAACAAAAGAGCTAAACACTCCATTATCAAAAATCAACTAATAATACGGTGTTAATGCAATAAAAACAATTATCATATGCTTTCATGTCATATATATTTACATATGTACATACATATAGCAATATATTTGGAACCTCACGATTATGGCACAATTTTTCAGCTGTGACAGTGGATAATTATTCACATGAGCAATATGCTATATGCTACAAAAACAAAAATTTAAGTGCTTTAATGTAGAATTAGAAACTTGTTAAATAAAAAAGACTGTTTTTAGGGTATATAAAGCATTAATAAAAGTACAGAAATACATGTGCTTCTGCAGGCACCCACTAAATAATTTTTGAATGAATATTATGAATTGAGGAAAAAATAAATGTGTTGCTATGCCAAAATACTATGAAACTGAAAATATGATGCTATTAAAAATTTTTATAAAGCATGTGTGTGTTTTATGGTATGTGAATTATATTTCAATTTTAAAAATATCCAAGGTAGTAGTATTAAAACAACAACCCAAAAAGTGTTTGAATTTTTATTTGGAAAAAAAATGACAAAATTGTAATAGAGCTTTGTGAAACTATTTAAAACTTCACCTTTTTACCACCATTATTTATCATTATACACAAATTATATTTGCTTATAATCATATTCTTGAGAGAAATTTATTAGGGATGGAAAAATGGTTCTAGAAACATCCACCATATGCATTTTAATCACCTGTGAGATATGAAAAGTATCTAGAGTGAAAGGAGTATGAGATGTTGCTTCATTTAATCCATATTAATTACATGGTCATAGGAAGTGGATGGCAAGGATGCAGCAAAAACCAAAGCCACCACCTGTTTCCCAGGAGTGTTAGCAAATACACAACACAGGTAACAAATGTGTGAAATGATTAGTAAAAGCAGCTTGTGTCACTTAATATTAGGTAATAAGGGTATTTACGTGCAGACTTACCATTTTATGAAACAAAACTTTATTACATTCCACATATGAATGAATACCAAGTAAAACTACCAAATTTTTTTCTGTTAAGAACCCTCTTTGGGAATAAATATAGTATTTCTAAAAAATAACTAATCAATATGAATATAAAAATTCTTATTATACTGTTCAAAGAAAATATAGCCTTTCCCATAACCATTATTCATTATTTACCTGCTCCTGTAGTGATCAATATTGAAACTTTCTACTTTACATTTCACTTTAGTATATACATCCTGGACATCTATGGAAGCACTGAGATCTTCTAGTTCACTGACCATGCAAAGCTCTGCAATAAAAAGTAAATATTAATTACTCTACTGGCCCCACGGTCAATGGCATAGACATTCTTTACATCTACAAAGGCACCAAGACTTTCTGTTATTCTACAATAATAAGGGTAAGCAGGAGTAAGTGGGCTGATTCCCGGTCAGGTCACATGCCTAAGTTGCAGGTTCAGTTCCTGGTCTGGGTACATGTGAGAGGTAAACGATCCATGTTTCTCTCTCACATTGATGTTTCTCTCCCTCTTTTTCTCCTTCCATCCCCCTCTTTCTAAAATCAATAAGCATGTTTTTTTATCCTCTGGTTAGGGTAAAAAAAAATTTTTTTTAAAGATAGGGGTGTTCATAGTTAGTGTTTTAAGTGCTAATCTGATATCAGTCATTGATCTCTGAGTAGTTTACCTGACAATAACACAATACATCAATATGACCGACAAGAAATTACCTCATGGTTTTTAAGATGAATTTTAATACAAATAAGACAAAATTTAGGTATAACATTCAGTATGTTCGAATTGCTAATAAAAATCACTTGAATTAGATTTAATAATGTTTATTTAATTTAAATAACAATGACAAATAAAACTAAGTCTAATATTTCATTTAAAAAGTGTTTAATATTTTATCTTTTCTGTACAGAAGAAAAGTAACCCTGTACCTACCTGTGCCTTTATTTTCAGGATCTGGAGCGAAGAGCTTTATAGTAATTTTGGGGAGCACCCACTGCATCCACAGGCTAACACGTCCACTGGGTCCTCCAATGTTACTTGTAGTTTGTTCCAAGGTAACAGAATCTGAGAACGGTGAATCATCACCTGCTTGCACAGAATCTCCCTGGGTTGAGAAAAAAAAACAACACTTCGAAACTTCAAAATCTTTCATTATTACGTATAACTTTTCCATGTTACATAGGCTAATGCTAATCATGTAAATGCTTATGCTAATACACGATGCTAATACATAAACTAATAAAATCACCATGCACTAATCAATACACTATAGCATGTTATTTGTTTAAAATATGTGTATGCATATTTAAACATAAGTGCTTTCATCTGGTAGGCGGCATGATGTATCAGGTCAAGGACTTAGACAATAGCCATGTGATTTAATCTTTCAGTTTGTTTCCTCTTCTGAAAAACGGTTATTATAATGATATTTATCTCTCAGAGTTAAGATTAAGAACATGAATATAAAGCAATAACTTATAAACAATTCATAAATAGTAGGTATAATTATTCCCATCGAGCTCAAACAATACTCAGAAATTGTACACTCACATTCTTAAGAATTTATATCCTAAACCCTCTTGCCTTTCTCATTTTGTTATCTTTCTATCTTCAGCACAATTTCCCATACCAAAGAGTCTCAACTTTTAATGTCTAACTCCTTTTCTGCTAAGGAGTAATTTAGCATTATTCAATAGACAGAACAAAAGAGCCCCTAAAATCTGACAGAAGATAATATAACATGATAAGTGTACTGTTTTCTATGCAGAGTTTCTCAGACTAATCTCTTAGTCAAGCCAATACCTTGGCATTTGAAAGTAGGAAAGATTAAGTAAAGCCTCAAACAAAGCAAAATCAAAAACCCTACACTAACTATCACAAGTATGCCACATTTAAACCTAAACAGGTATATTTGGCTACTATATGAAGATTTTATCTTGACGTCAGTTTTATAGCATCTTTTAATCAGAATAAACTTCAATTTCACTGAACCGCCCAGAAGGAGACCAAAGATTTTCACAAAACAATAGGCAAGTGTTTATTGTTGGAATACTTAAGCAGCAAGCACAGTAAAGTAACAGTGTCCTATGATTTACAGTGACAAAAAATTATAGACTTAAACCTGAAGACAGTAGAGTCATTCCTGGATCCCATTACATGAAGCAAAGCAAACAGCTTACTGTCTGTTATGTTTTCATATAGATACATCCCCAATATTAAGTGGTCCTATATGTGCTATAATTGTAATTGCTAGAATTTAAGAAGCTATAGAAAAATTTGGGTTTTGGCTTAGCTGTCCAATGTAACACAACATCTAATGAAAAGCACAAACTAATCCCAGAAAAGGATGGATTTTATAAAGTCAAATTAAATCAAAGACAACATCATAGTCAATATGCCTTTCTCTAAGAATAGGTTTTTAGATGAGAAGCATTCATAAGTTAATTCTCCCTCAAACAGAAGGACATCACAATGACAAGAATGGATATTGCAGAGAAAACAGACATCTCATAAACGAAACCTTGATTTTTTTAACACCATTAGGTTTATTCAGTATGAATGCTAAGAAAACTGCGGTTTCAAATTTAACAAGTAAGCTCTCCTGAGAAAAAGCATGGCTCTCCTTCCTCACAGAGTTTCGGTTTTCATTTTGGATTTACAACATTTGTGTGGTGTTGTTAAATATGTTTATGCATTAATTTTCTGCTCTATTTCCAATTCTATAGCAAAAATCGAGCCAGAATTGGAGATGCTGAACTATTTTCCCACACCTCTTTATGCCAAGTTCTAAAATATACAGTTTAATTCTTTCACCATTTTGTTGCAAATTGACTAAAATACTGAGTTTATTTTCCTAGCTGAATTTATCTTTGTTCATCTGGAAGAGCAAACACTTCAGCCCTTCATCCTTGGCCTGCTTCAGAGCTCAGGGATGATCACAGTTTTGGCCGCATTGCTATTCTCCCTTATCAAAATAACTCCAGAGTTCTTGTTCAATCACGAGACTTCCCGAAGGGCTAAACACTTCCACCGCTGTTTGCACTTAAGTCAACAGTAACAAGTGGCCTGCTGTGGCTTCCACTACCTTTGCTCCCATTATTTCAAAGCAAGGGTGGGAAAAATGATTAACTGTTTTTTAAGCTCAGTGCTTAAGCCCTTCACTCATATTTCCCCCTCTACACCACCCAGATGGATATTCAAGGAAGCTAGAGCTATAGTCACTGAAAAGTATGGTGCTCCCTATCAACATGTCAACATGAAAAGAATTACTCATAGTTTAAAGTATAAATCATCCAAGGATCATATAAACAAATACTTCTACTTAATACAAACACTTGTTAAGAGTGTGCTTTTTAAAACTAGATTCATTTATAGTAAATTCTTTACAGTTAAAACAATTTAAAAATAATAGTTTTGACCCAACTCAACAAGAAAAAACAATAAATAGTAAATGTTTTAACATTTTAATGAACTTTTTAAATGCAAGTATTATTTAGGGGTTTAATTCAAAATTGCAGTTTCAAAGTGGTGCCCAGATACATAGTTGATATAAATAAGCACGACAAAGTAAGGTGGCCTCAGATTAATAGATTATATTTAACAATACAATTCCTTGAATTTTAAAAACCAAAACCAAGTAAGCCAATAACTGAAAAACTACAGAGATTTTCTAATATAATTATTTAGAAATAGAGAAAGCATTACAAACAAAATATTTTGTTGATTGGTATGTGAAGGTTAAATAGTAACCTTCACTCATCTAATCTGCTTTGATATATTACCTTCGTTATTTAAACAGCTATTCAATTGATTAGATGATAACCTAAATGCTAACATTTCCACATGTTAAATAAAAGTTTCACACTAAATGTTAAAGATAATTGTTAAATGAAATAAGTCTATATTCAGGAGATTTAAAACTAATATGAGAGATTCTTATATGTTCAAACTAAGTTTACTTTCTAAAGGGTTGTTTAGAATAATAAGTTGAGGTACGTTACCATTTGGGTTAACTACACTTGAATAATTGAACTGACAACACTGTTGCTGTAGCAGATGATGCCAAACTAGGTATCACTATTTTTTTGAAACTGATATATGACTGACATATCAGAAGTACAACGTAATGATTCAACATTTCTATATATTGTGATATGATGACCAAACTAAGTCCAGTTAACATCCACCACCACAGAGTTACAAATTTTTTCTTGTGATGAGAATTTTATAGATCTACTCTTAGCAGCTTTCAAATACTCGGTGGAGTATTGTTAACTAACTACAGTCGCCATGTTGTACATTATATTCCAGGACTTATGTTACAATGGGAAGCTGGTGTCTTTGGATCACCTTACTCATTTTGCACCCCCTGCCCAATTTCCACTTTTAATTTAACTGGAAATAAATGCATTTTAAACAACTGCTAGACATGAAGAAATAAAACACTTTATGCTGAATTTTTTGAGAACAGGGATGCTAAAGACAATTTGAATTGCTGAATCAATAAAGAATGTAAGTCCAATTTTGTCATGAACCTAAGCTGCCATACACTGGAGGTTAGTCTGTCAATTCTGACTTTAGTGTGTGCTGTGAATCAACATTCTAGCAATCAATCAGTATTTTAAATTTTTCTAAACTTTAAAATTATTTCTTAGACCAATGCTGTGAATAAATATGGCATATAAAAGACAATATTCATACATACAAGAAAGCAAAATAAAAACTTCTAGCTATGAAATTAATAGCAAAAAGGTCCCAGGCTAGTGACAGTAGACCCTGGAGTCCCTCAGAGAAGCAAACACATAAAAGCCCTGTTGGGGAAACAGGCCATAGACACTATGTAAGAGTCTCATAAATAAAGGCCCACTAAAGAAGAATTCCCAAAATAAAATTACATAACACATAAGGAAACAATCTAGTATAACAAAGCATTAAGAACACAACAAACGGTAGGATTAGACTCTCAAGAAATTCATATAACAGATTTAATAGAAATATAAAATAATTATGTTTAAAACAAAGACATAAAAACAAAAAAAATAAGCTCATATTCGGTTTTATGTATTTGTATCAAAATATGTTTGTAGTGACTTAATGAACATATACATCTATGCCCGTACCATAATAAATCAGTCTTAATTATGAGTTGATATTCCCAAATTATTTAATATCCATATATTCAAAACCAATGTGTGTAAAATATATTCTGTATTAAGCCCTGTACCAGTTGCTTAAGCTAATGACACTCTCGGAAAACAAAGAAAATTAGTGGCAGATGATGATGGAAAGTTTATATTCCACATCCATCATGGCACTGAAACAATATAATCATTATTTGACACCTTTACTTCTGAGCCAAAGGAAGTCTCTCAGTCTGAATTATTTTGTTTCTAACCTATGTTTGACTTAACACTTTTTTTAAATATGGAAAACAAACAGCACAAAAAGTACAAATAATATGGAAACGGAAATGGCAACAGAGGATCAATTTATCATATTTTGCTATTTTTACACAATTTATTAGAGCTGAAACAATGCTGGAAGTTTTCCTTCACACAATATTACTGTCAAAAAAAACTTCTGGCCAAAATGGAGGCGTAGGTAGATACACTCTGCCTCTTCACACAACCAAAAGAAGGACAATGACAAATTTAAAAACAAAAAACCAGAACTGCCAGAAAATCGAACTGTATGGAAGTCCGACAGCCAAGAAGTTAAAGAAGAAACATTCATCCAGACAGGTAGGAGGGGTGGAGACGGGTAGCTGGGGCAGAGAGGATGCACATGGCAAAGTAGCAGCTGGAGGACTGGGTGGGCAAGGTGGAGGCTGGCATTCCTATGTTTGCCTGTGGATAAGCCAGGAGGAACAACTGGGGAGCGAGACAGACCACACAACCCAGGGTTCCAGCATGGGAAAAGAAAGCCTCAAAAGCTCTGTCCGTAGAAAATTGTGGGGGTTGTGGCAGCGGGAGAAACTCTCAGCCTCACAGGACAGTTCGTTGGAGAACGACCCACCCAACCACCCAGGAATCAGCACCAGAAGGGCCCAATTTGCTTGTGGGTAGCAGGGGAAGTAACTGAAAGCCAGCCGAAAGCTGAGCAAGGGGCATTGTTCCCTCTCTAACCCCTCCCACATATAGCGCCCTAATGCAGCAAAGGTGGGTTGCCCGGCTCTGGCTCTAAGGTTCTGCCCCTTACAATGTAACAGGAGTATAGAGACAAAGAAATATGGTCCAAACGAAAGAACAGATAAAAACTCCAGAAAAAGAACTAAGCAATGAAGAGACAGCCAACCTATCTGATGTCGAGTTCAAAACAGTGGTAATCAGGCTGCTAACAGAAGTGGTTTAGTATGGTCACGAAACAGAGGAAAAAGGGAAGGCTATGCAAAGTGAAATAGAGAAAAATACACAGGGAACCAACAGTGAAGGGAAGGAAACCGGGACTCAAATCAATGATCTGGAGCAGAAGGAAGACATAATCATTCAACCAGAACAGAATGAAGAAAAACGAATTCAAAAACTGAGGAGAGGTTTAGGAACCTCCAGGACAACTTTAAACATTCCAGCGTCCAAATAATAGGAGTGCCAGAAGGAGAAGAGGAAGACCAAGAAATTGAAAACTTATTTGAAAAAATAATGCAGAACTTCCCCAATCTGGCACAGGAAATAGACTTCCAGGAAGTCCGGGAAGTTCAGAGTGTCCCAAAGAAGTTGGACTCAAGGAAGAAGTTGCACCAAGACACATCATAATTATACTACCCAAGATAACAGATAAGGAGATAATCATAAAAGCAGCAAGAGAAAAGGAGACAGTTAGCTACAAAGGAGTTCCCATAAGGTTATCAGCTGATTTCTCAAAAGAAACCTTATAGGCAAGAAGGGGCTGGAAACAAGTATTCAAAGGCAAGGACCTACATCCAGATACTCTATCCGGCAAAGCTATCATTGAGTACAGAAGGGTAGATACAGTGCTTCCCAGTTAAAGTAAAGTTAAAGGAATCCATCATCACCAAGCCCTTATTAAGTGAAATCTTAAAAGGAGTAATCTAAGAAAAAGAAGAAGGTCAAAACTATGAACAATAAAATGACAAGGAATGTACAACTATCAACAACTGAACCTAAAAACAAAAAAAACTAAGCAAACAACTAGAAGAGGAACAGAATCACAGTCACAGTAATGGAGATCACATGCAGGGTTATCAGTGGGTAGTGGGAAGGAGGAGAATGGGAGAAAAGGTACAGGGAATAAGAAGCATAAATGGTAGGTGCAAAATAGACAAAAGGAAGTTAAGAATAGTATAGGAAAGGGAGAAGCCAAAGAACATATATGTATGGCCAATGGACTTGAACTAAGGTTGGGGGAATGCTGGTGGGAGAGGAGGTACATGGTGGAGGGGAATAAAGGAGAGAATAAAAAAATGAGACAATTGTAATAGCATAACCAATAAAATATTCTTTAAAAAATATTATGTCAAAAGAGAAAACTTAAGTGGAATATTTATTAAACATAGTTCTAGAAGACCTAGCCACAGCAATTAGGCAAGAAAAAGAAATAAATGGTATCCAAATTGGAAAAGAAGTAAAATTATGTCTGTTCAAAGAGGACATGACCTTATACATAAACCCCTCCAAAGATTACAAACATACACAAAACCAAAAACTATTAGAAGTAATAAACTAATTCAGCAGAGTTTCAGTACACAAAACCAACTTCCAAAAATCAGTGTTTCTATATACTAACAGAGAACAATCAGAAAAAATAATAAAATGATTCCATTTATGATAGCATCAAAAAGATTGAAATATTTAGCAATAAACTTTGACAAGGATGTGAAAGACTTATATGCTGAAAACTATAAAGTGTATTGCTAAAAAAATTACCAAACTTGCAAAGAGATGAAAAGATGTCCCATGTTCATGGGCTGGAAGACTTAATATTAAGATGGGGATCATATGTGGAATTGAATGAACAAAATGTACAAGCAATATAGAGACATAGATGGAGAGCAGGCTGACAGCTGTCGGGGTGGGGAGTACTGCATGGGGGTTGGAGGGATACAGAAAGAAAGAAAAAAGAGAAAGATTCATGGTCACGGACAACAGTGTGGTGATAGCTGGGCAGAGGGGGAAGTGGAGGGAAATGGAGGAGGGTATAAAGGGGATAAATGGTAATGGACAGACACTTGACTTGGGGTAGTAAACACAAAATACAGTGTACAGATAATGTGTTGTAGAATTGTGCAACTGAAATCTATATATTTTTAAACTAGTGTCATCCCAATAAATTCAATGAAAAGGAAAAATAGTAAAAAAAAAATGGGGAAATCTGTTTAATGGGCAGAGAATTTCAGTTGAGAGAAATGAAAACGTTCTGGAGATTGACGGGTGAGTGATGGTTACACAACAATGTAGTGTCCTTAATGCCATAAAATGGTACACTTAAAAGTGATTAAAATTGTAATTTTGTGTTATGTATATTTTACCACAATAAAAAATGACATAAAAAGGTTAACTGGGACATAAAATCATACCTTTATAATAACAAAAATAGACTGCATTTATTTAGCACCTATGACAAATACATTTAATTAGTTTTATTTGATAAAGATTATGTTCCTGGAGTGGGACTGAAATTTTTATTTTACCATTAAGTTTTAGCTTATCAATGAGTAGTATAAAATTCATTTTCTAGGAATAAAGAAATATTAATGTCTGAGGTGGGACCAGGATCAAGATCCTTGCCTACATATCTTTTATATTATATATAGTAGTGTCGTTTTCCATCCAGTCCTTACCATCTCTCTCTTTTCTAATAAACTCCTAAGTTAAAACTTTTATATATTCAAATAACACATAAACTAGGACCTTCCAGTTGAGATGAGATATACATTATATCAAATTGCCTTTTCAGTTAATATTACCTTGCTGATTATCATGGGAATATATAGTGACTGTGAGAATTTTCACATTGAATTCATAATTTTCCAGAGTATAAAACAAGAGGTCCACATCACATTTCTTCGTATGAAGGTAGCATAGTCTTGATACCAAAATATGAGCAAAGTATTATGAGAAAGAAAAGTTAAAGACCAGGTTCACTCATGACTACAGACACCAAAATCCTAACTAAAACACTAGCAAACGCAATCCAGGAAGGTATAAGAAGAAAAATACATCACGATTAAGTTGAATATATTCCAGAAATGCATTATCAGCTTATTTGAAAAATCAATTAATATAATTAGCCACATTAAAAGAATACAAGAGAAAAAAGTATGTAATCATCTCAACTGAATAAAAAATATCAAATATCAAAGACTATATCTATTACAAAAGGGGTAAGGTCTCTAAAAAGAAAACTAAAATCTTATTGAAATTAAAGAACACATAAATAAAGAGAGGAGTGGACAAATTGTTCATAGGGTATATGGACAAACTGCACATAGTCTGTTAATACTTGTACATGTTAATGTTGAGATGGATATTAACATTATCTACATTTTTACAAAAGATGAAGCTACAGCCGAGAGGTTAAATAATGTGATGAGTTGCAGAGATAAAATCTCAAGTTGTCTGACTCAAGTTGTCAAAGTCTCCTCCGCAGATTCCATTAACTTAGACTCACGCTAAGATAAGCTGGCCCAGTCCCTACTTTGTGTGACACTTCAATTCACTGTGTTTCAATTTCTAGTACATAAAATAAGGATGCTAGTCTAAATGATATCTCCAAACATTCCTTTCTATTACGTATAGCTAAGTTGCTAGAATTAAGAGAAACATCTCTGCTCATTTGTCAGACTGCAAAATTATTACACCAAAGTCGGAGGAAGGCAATTCTTAGGAGAGAGTCTATGGCAAGAAGTGGGGAACAGCAGACACAATTTAACTAGTTTTCCCCAGGAGAAAAAAATAATACACCTTAGAGAAAATTACTAATTCTATTTCTCTATTTGTAAGTTACTATAGAAACTAAACATACCACTCTAATTTCCTTTTTTTCCCTTTGGTACCCACATTCCCTGCCAAATCTTAGAATTACGCTTGAACAAATTCAGGGATAATATTAGGTGTTACTATTCCAGACCATCCATAGTAGTACAAAGCAAATAACATTAAAATGTCAGAAACGTGCTCTTCTGAGTTAGAAAATCAGTAATGAATAAAGTATCTTTAAAGATTCTGAATTCACTTTCTTTCCTCCACCCCCTAGTTTCTATACCAAATGCCTCAGTTTTCAACATATTTCAACAGGTAAAGAAAAATTAAAACAGCATGTCTGGTATTACATTAGTTTCAAAATGGTTTGTCAGATATAAGTCAGGTAAGACGCATATAATTTCTTCAGGTAAAATAATTTCTTCAGGCTAGTGTGCCTCAGTGGATTGAGTGTCAGCCTGTGAACCAAAGGGTTGCCAGTTCGATTCCCCAGTCAGGGCAATATGCCTGGGTTGCGGGCAGGGTCCCGAGTTAGGGATGCATGAGAGGCAACCACACATTGATGTTTCTCTCCCTTTCTATCTCCCTTCCTTCCCCTCTGTTTAAAAATCAATAAATAAAATCTTTTTAAAAATACAGTTAAAGAGTGCATTTTATGTACTTATGTTTTACCACAAAAAAAATCACTGAAAAAGTTAATCAATGGTATTAGGAACCTAATATAATATGTACAAAGCAGAGTAAGAAAAATTAAGATTCAAAAGACCAGTCCTTAGTACTTAATGATGTTAAAGAAATGTTAAATCAAGCAACACAACAAACTAAGCTGAAACAAACCCTCCTCTTTACTACAAAAACAAAGCAATTCAGGATAAAATACAATTAAGATTTTGTTTTAATACATGAAAGTGCTGTATGTCTTTTCTTTTCTCCACTGTTTTCCACTCTCTGTGCCTGGCAGGGTAACCTATATGAACAATATATACTAATACTCTTGTTCTCTGGTTTCTGGTTGGTTTCAGCTAATGAGGAACAGTGGCGGGATATAGGAATGAGGGAAGAAAGTGAGGTCAAGGTAGTTAGTTATTCCCTGTTCTGGTAACCTCTCTCTCCCTGGCTTTAAGTCTATTGGTAGCAACAACATCCCAGTGCTACTAGGTCCAGATATTGCACTGTCTTCCTGTGGTTTCCCTTCCTAGTCAACAACTTTGCACTTTTATTAAACTCTCTTAAAACTGCAAGATTTAAGATCAAGTTTTTTTTTGACTAATACAATAGCCAAAACTAAAATAAGAGCAAATCTCAAAGGGTCAGAAATGAAGAGAAACACAAAGTCAGGGCAATGAGGGGAACTGAGTTCATGGTGGCAAATGGAAGTGTCCAACTCAGGTCAGGGTTTAGGGCTGAGCAATGGCACTCAGAGACTGGAGGCCAGGTTTAGAGCCTGAGTTAAAGTGCCCTTTGCATAAGGCTTGGAGCCAAAAAGAGATGCTTCTACAGCAAAAGAGACACTCTACTTGAGGCTTCACCAGACTAAAGAAGGATCATAGATGTATTCTATACAGGGTACGAAAGCAGGGAGGCAACAAGAAAGGAAACACCAACCTCTCTCACCCCAATCTCCTGCTTGTAACACTCACCAAGGGGATCAGAAATAGCTAAAAATGACTTGGTAAACTGGAATAAAAAAGGGAACTGAGGAAATAACTAGAAAGAAATACAGAGAGCTAGTGAGGGCGGTGGGAGGGGAAGAGGAAACAAAAAAAAAAGTGGTTGCAGAACATGAAGAAAATGAGATGGACAACACTGGGTAGTTGAGTGGTCAGTCCCATGCTCCACCTGACTATATATTCTCAAAAACCTATTGGGATTAAACAATCATATAATTTCAATTTAACTCTTCATTTTCTTCTTAACCATGGTTGCATAAACAGACTCTGACACACTAAATAAATGATTTCCCACAGTAGCCCTATGCTGTTACAACACTATTTTGTTATCATGGAGGGGGATATAATTATAAAGCAATTTAAATGTAATAATTTTACTTAAATTCATCAATACTCTGTTGTTGGTAGTAATAAAAACACTAAGAACATATTAATCAAAGAAGCTCAACTCTGAACTTCCTAATTAGTGTGCTGAGACACCATTGGATGTGTCACAACTATGCTGAGACATGACTTCTCTTGGCCCTTGGGAGAGTCCTGATGTGAATCAAGCTTTTAATAACTTAAAGCTTTTCTGATTACTCCAGACACAGATATCACTTTCTGTATAAGCAAATAACATGAAAACCATAGGAAAGCCAGCTATAACTAACCACGAAATATATACTGTATACTTCTGTTACATAATAGTGTTGCTCGTAGAACGTCTTCTCGTAATGAAAAGATTATTAAGACATAATTATCAAGAGGAGCAAAGGGATGCTAGAGCTTTCCAGGAAAGCCATGCCCAAATGGGCATAAAGGCTTTTGAATGGATTAAATCAAAACATATGCATGCACTCTCCCTAGTATCCTCCCAGCCCCATTCATTATCTTCTCCAGGGAGAGAACAAGGTTTTATTTCCATTCGGTAAGTAACACATTTATCTTTTTTTAAGATTTTATTTATTTTATTTTTAGACAGAGGGGAAGGGAGGGGGAGAGGGAGAGAAACATCAGTGCGTGGTTGCCTCTCACGCGCCCCACAACCCAGGCATGTGCCCCAACTGGGGAATCGAACTGGCGGTCCTTTGGTTCACAGGCCGACGCTCAAGCCACTGAGCTACGCTGGCCGCAGCTAGTAAGTAACACATTTAAATATCAGGCAAATTCATCAAAATTACAATGATGTTTTAAAATACAAATTCAAAGGATCATAGTAACATACCTACCACGATGGAACTCAAAAGGAATGAAAATTACAAACGTCATTACACACTGTTCTAACAACACTTATAAACACACGGAAATGAGAAATGAAAGCTTGGGCACAACTTCGAATTCAGGATGAATTAAACAACCACAGATTCAGTCACAGATAAAACACTTGTACACACAGGAGAAAACAATGACTATATTTTCTGATGTCATCATTTGCCGGTTAATTCTCAAAGAGGTTAAATTTAAACTCAGATGTGTACATTGCTAAAGTTGATCTCCACATAAATATTTTCTTGAGAGTAAGGGAAACATGAAGTATTCAATACATGAATACCTCCTTAAAGTTTTAAAGCTAGATGAAAGCCGTAACACTGATCATCATTTCCCAACTGTCTTCACAAAAACCTTCCACTCCTTTGTGGAAAACAAACCAGATAACTTATTTTAAGATATTTCTCAGGAAATAAGCTTCTCACATGATTGTGGGTTTCAAATCCATACTGGACTACTAGTAATCACCTCGTTTCTTGACCACACTATGTAAACAAGAGAAGAGGGTACATTTTGAAAATATTTTCTCCATTTCCCCTAAAACTCTGTTACCTTCTGAAAGCTGTTTTACCTAGTCTTTCTCAAAAATTAACAAATGAATATTTTGCATTAAGATTCCATCACTTTCCAATCTTTTAACACAGATCACATTAAATCCATGGCTAACACAAAACTAACAAATCCACTAGAAGCACTTTCATTATTTAGCTTTATAATCTGATTTTTAAAAAGTCTTCAACATTCTAATTCTAAATTAATTACAGTAGTATAAGGAACTTATTAATAAAATCAGAATTAATTTTTTTTAAGTGACTGAGAAAATAACTCTTTGTTAATCTCTCCGTTTCTTCCTCACTTGGCTAATTAAAACACCATTCTTCAAGTCTATTATATTTATTATACTTGTACTAAGCCAAAAGTGTTACTAATGTCTTAAAAAGTTTTGAAGATCCATCTCAAATGATACCTCCTCTGCAAAATACCCACAAGCCCAGGGAAAGACTGTGTTCATCATTCCTCTGCAACCCCAGGGCATTTCTGTCTCTATTACTTCTCAGCAGGGCCATCATGTCCTTTTGTGGAGGGTGGTCCCTGTACAGTTCTAGACAGGATGATCCATACTGTATTTTGAGCAACTGGCAGTCCCAGATATATAACCATTCCTAGATACATAACCAAAAGGAGGGACCATTCCATATGAACCCCATCTTTGCTGGACTTGCAATGTTTTTTAAATGGTTCTTTCCAAAAGACCACTCCCGAAATAGGTAGTCATGCTCATCTGGACATGTCAGTGAATACAGTACTTAGCAAAAAATTGTTTAATGGAACACTCTCCTTTCTGCCGCTGAAATGTCTCTGAGATTTAACTTCATTTATCAATTTCACTTCTACTCTCCTTGTCTAGCAATTTATCATCTCAAGCTTTGATTTCTCTACCAAAGTACTTCACAAAGTGTATTCCACGCAATGCTAATGAGTAAGTAGGCTCTGACAAAAAGGTCTGCGGTTAAATAAGTTTGGAAACTACAGCATTCAATACAGTTAAATAGTTTCTTTACTACAGCAGCTTTTGCATTCTATCAACACTAGGAATCTCCACGAAAGAATTCACTGCTTTTACCCTAGAAGGGATATACCCCCTTCACTTCATAAGGGCAATTTCTAGATTCTATACCTATGCCTCATTTGGGGGCAGGGGGAGCAATCCCACTATTCAGGTCATTGTGTTTAAGATTTGGAATTAGCTGGGATCTTTAAGTTGTTTATGCTGGGGTCGACTAGATCTATTACAGCATGTGTTAAAGGCTCAAAGCAAGTAAAAAGAAAAAGTCCTTTTAACTGAGTTTGTTTGCCTTTAATAATTTATAAGAAAAAAGAAATTAACACCCCTTTACTTGAATCTTTTTCCCATTCTATACTTTGCCAATAGCTTTGTTTCCAGAAGAATTTATGCATTAAAAAAAAAAAACCCAACAAAAAACATAACTTCTATCTCCATCTACTTATTTCTCAGAGATAAAAGTTAAGGCCTGTAGGGGGTGTTTTAATAATCTTATTAGAGTGTTTCTGGTTGACTCAGTGATTGGGCATCACCACTGACATTTACGGTTAGGAATTAGGGAATCAAGAGATCCTGTGATAAATAGGACAGTCCTGAGGACTGAAGATTATCTCACAGACATTCATATAACTAAAAATCCTATTTATAAAACTTGGGCATAAAACTGAATTGTTTTAAATCTAAACACTTTTTTTTTTTTTTGGCATTTCTGCTTGATTTTATTATACACTAAGAGTTCCAGAAATGTGACTACTGAAATGAAAGGAAGACTAAACTTTGTTTTGTTTGCAACTTTACCAAGTCTGCCACTATTTCAGAAAAATCACACCACCACCAACAGCAGCTCTTGTGGTATTTAATATAGACTTGTACAAGTATATTTGTAACAGTAACATTCACAGTAATTATATGTACTTGATGTCACTGTCTTCTAATGTAGTTATGGAAGAGTGTTTATATATTGAAATACATATTATTGTGTCTTAAATTACTTTATGTATATTTTATATATTATAAATTTTTGAAATTATGCATAAATGTAGGTTATTTCTTATTTTCATTTCCGGGAGAGTAAAGAAGGCATTATAAAATATTTGTTATCAAAAGGTGCTCTGGCATGTTGGGTTAAGTTTAGGATGTTAAAATGAAAAGAAAGTCTTTTATGATCAGAAGAGAGAAGACTCTGGGCCAACAGAACTGAAAAGCACTAATCTAAAGATAATAACGACACTCAGGTTGAAAAGAGGGGTAAGGGCAGAGAGGGCAGGGGGAGGGGAAGCATCAGCCTCTTTTTCAGTCGGCTCTAAGTTTCCACCCTTCTGAGGAAGCATACCTTCACTGTGTCCCAGTTTTTACCATTTCCTAGCGCCCTCAGTGTCCTGAACTACCTCACTACCTACTGAAATTGATTAAATACTTGGACCTGGAAGGAACAGTAAATAACACAGGCACTGCTACCACATCTCCTCATGAGCCTTCTGAACTTGCCAGCTTCTACACAGGTGAGGTCCTCTTCATTCTCAACCTTGATACAAAATTCTGTGGTATGCATCACCCTTCATTTGGTACAGAGTTTTTCGGAAACACGTACCTCAGTAGTAGTTCCAATGTCAGCAGACGGGCTGCACGTGCTGGTGTCTGGAGGAGCTGTGCCTACACTGCTTCTAACTGGAGAGCTGGGCACAGGCCCCACCACCGTCTCTGGATAGGGGGAAGAAGGGCCAAGGCTGCCTCTCTTCTGAATCTTATTCCACACTTTACTCATGATATCAGCTAGCTCATACAAGAGCTGCACCTGACAGGAGGAAAATAAAAAGGGAAAACAAGTCTTTCAGCTTCTAGCCACAATGGATTAAATGTGAGAAAATAGAACAAGTCTAGGGAAACAAGAATATATGAAAAAACCTTTTTCAAGCAATGTATTATACCATAATCTATAATCTATGATATATAATTATTATATATTATCATGAATATTTTATCATCACACTGTGATTCTGATAAAAGATATGGAGAAAAATTCATATAAAATTTATAATTTTAAGCATTTTACAACTTGAATTTGAAACAAATATAATGCATTTATTCACACTTGAAATTTGCCTCATTTGCAATATATTTTATAAGTTAGCATTTTAGTAAAAAAATAATGCTACTATAATAATGCTAATATAACAGGCTATTCTGGGACAGTAGATTTCTTTAAATATATGCATAGAGCAAACACAAAGAACTGCCTCTTGACAGAGGCCAGAATCAAAATTAGAAATCAAATATATCTTTGTAAATATGATTATTTAGTGTTTTATTAAATAATTAACATTCTTATTTCTTAATGATCCCCACATTTAAACTCACTCTATAATTCTCTGGGGAATATATCTGAAACTGGTTTTCTTGCCTAGCAAAATAAAGTGAAAAAGAATGGACTAACATAGAATAATAAAAGGAAAATGTTACATATGAGGTTTTTCTATAGATGAAGAACATAAACCATCCAACCTACTATTCCTCTCGGATTTGTCATTCCAATATTCAGAGAAAAAAATGTTTAACTTGCACATTGTTTGACCAAGTTCTAAGATATTTACACAAGATTTCATAAATAAGCATTAATCATGGAATTTGTATGACAACATATTGCCATATACTGTATAAAACAAGCCCAGGGAAAAAATGCAAACATGATATATAAGCAAATCCACAGCTGTATACCATATTCTGCTTGCCATTAAAAAAAAAAAGGAAAATTCTTGTATTTATAAAAAGTTTCAGCCCCAGGACACATCCAGATGATAAAGCTGGCTTCCTATGGGGGCAGAACAGATGCATAAAAACAATGTTGTCAATTCTTATTTGATATAAAACAGTACTGGGTTACAGTTTTCTCCTGCTTTTTGTGTGATGAAGTCTCAAATCTCAGGTTATAGCTCTTTTTGTTAAAAAAAAATCTAATGGCTAGAGCTCTTACAAAAAAACCTCTTAGAAAAAATTTAGTTCAAATTTTTTTGTCCTTCATAATCATGAATAAGTCCTCTCTAAAAAGACACAAGGTCGTTGAAACCAAATTGTAAAAAATGCTTATTCTACTTTTTCTTAAACAATTAGTACTGACAAATAAGGAAAGCATAAACCAAAGAAACAGGTCCTAAATACTTCTAAGGGCATGAGATTTATTTACTTAAGGGACTGATGCTGCTTTGTCGTCACTACTTCTGATTTTAACTGTTACCATTAAATAATTGTATATAAATGTCACCAAGTATATTGTGTATTTAACATGCTAAGCAAACTCTGACATAAACTTTAAACGTACTTTTATTTTCAAAGGAGAGTTGCTATCAGAGAAGAGACACTTCCCAAAATCAGAGGTTTATAAAATAATTTAAAGATAAATGTTTAACTTATATCCATAAAACTGTATTAAAAACTTCCACTTAAAGCCACAATGAGCTACCACCACCCATCTATTAAAATGCCTGAAATTAAAAAGCCTAACCATACCAAGTACGGGCAAGAATACAGAGCAACTGAAACTCTTATTTACTGTTGATGGAAATGCTAAATATAGGATATTTTTGGCAGTTTCTGAAAAAGACAAATACCCACCATATGATTCTAGCCATCTCACTTCTAAGTGTTTCTCCAAGAAAAATAAAAGTCTGTGTCTACACAAAGATCTGTATACAAATATTCATATTTATTTATAATAGCCCAAAACTGGGAAAAATCTCAAATGTTCATCAATAAACAATGTGTAGTATATCCCCACAACAAAATGATACTTAGCAATGCAAGGGAATAAACTATGGACTCATGCAAAAACACGAATCCAAAATAATTATGCTGCAAAAAAGAAGATAGACAAAAAGGAGAGAGAATGAGAGAATATAACTGTAAGATTCCATTCACATAGGATTCAAGCAAGTGAAAAATATACAACAGGAGCAGTGGCTGCAGAAGACGGGGAAAAGGGGGAAATGGAGGGCTACAAAGGGGCACAAAGAAACTGCTGAGGATGATGGAATTCTACATTATCTTGATTGTGGGGACAGTTTCAGGGGTGTACTTATGTCAAACCTTTTCAAAATTGATAAAGATGTGAATTTTATTATATTTAATTATACCCCAATAAAACTTTTTTAAAAATCTCTTAAAAATGAGCATGTTGAGACTGTTTTATATGGACTATGTGTGAAAATAATTGAATATCAATAATATTTGGGTGTCAAAAACTATCAAAACTATAACATTGTATTGTTTAAAAATTAATTTCATATACAGTTTTTCCCATTTCATTTATGACCACTCAGAAAGGGAACTTCACTGAACAGGAGAGGCTGAGATAAACCTCGAAGAGATACATTCCTAAAGGACAAACAGGATTTAGCTGGGTACAGAAAACCATTGCAGTCAAAAGAGTAGTAAGAGCAAAGGCCAAGTGCTGCAAATGATCAACATATGCTATCAGGGCAATGGCAAGTCCTGTTCAGTGAGGAAGACCTTGTCCTACAGAGTATTAGTAGAGAGAGTCCAACAGATGAGTTCTCATAAAGGTAGAGAGGAAAAAGAAAACCATGGACACGCAATGTCAATGTAAACCAAAAAGGAATGGAATTTCAATAAGCAATTACTGAACCGTTTTGAACAGGGCAAAGAGCTCTAAGTGAATATATAAATTTAAAAAGGCTATTTCATTTGGCATGTAGGTTGTTACTAATCATTAAAACTCAGTTTCAAAAGAAAAAAAATTTGCCAAAAAGATACCTTTTCATTAGAGCATTACACTTACAATTATGCTTACCCATCTCCAATTTTGTGTAAAATGTAATAATGAAAATCAGGGGCTCAGAGAAATCACAAATGAGTACCATATTTTGCTCTGTATAATGCGCCCCTGTGTACAATGCGCACCCACGTTTTTGTGCACATTATACACGGGATTATTACACCCACGGTATGTGATCATTATATCCATGTTTAATGTGCATCCTTATTTTCCCCTCAAAAATTTGGGCAAAAAACGTGCGCATTACAGATGGTAAAATATGGTAAGTGGTTCAAACATAAATCCAACTTTTTCTGAACTCAGTGATTGTGTTCTTAGTAATGGCAAATTCCACTGTGTGGTAAAAACTGAACACAGCTTACAGCAATAAAACTATGAATAAATGGACAGGAAAGATGAATTAAAACCTATTCTTTCTCTAGTTCCACATACTTTAAACCCAAAAAAGTAAAGACAGTTTTGTTACTAGGAGTGGCTTATAAGAAGAGAATATATATCAATTTGTTGGCTAAGAGAAAATTGAAATTTTATTATATTAAAGAGAGGATTCTATAGGCTCATTTAATTTTAGAATGAACACAATTTTTAAAGTCTGAGAGACTCGTGTCTAAAGAGATTAAAGGGAATTAGATGACTTGGATAAAACCGTTAAGATGGAGGGAAGAGCTGATGAAAATCATTTCTAGGGGGGAAAAAAACTGATTATTCAACCAGGTTAAATATTCATTGGGTCCAAGGTCCTTAAATGGCAATGAGTTCTAGGAACTGACAAAGTAGTTTAGGTCTCTGTTGTTGATATAAAGAACTACAACTGTGTTTGACATAATGAATTTTCTCTGGGTCTGTCCTACAGGCAGAGCCAGCATTACATTTTAAAGTACAGAAATTACTTGAAGCTTCTGTCTCTGAGCAATAATGAACCAAATTAATTGATGTACAAATGTCAACACTTATGTATCACTCTAATGGATAAACAAAAGAATGGTATGTAATATTTAAGTGGGAATTATTTCTCCAAAGTGGAATCACGAAGCTTTTACAATCACTACAATCTAAAACTCACAAAGTTCCGATAACATATGCAAAGGCTACTACAGTTGGATATTTACCTTGTTGGGGAAAAGGTTCATAGTTTTTATCAGATTCTCAAAAAAGTTCAGGGCACAAAAAAACGCAAGAAGTGCTTTCCTTCACAAAAAAACAAAAAACAAAAACACAAGAAGTACTTTCCTTCACAAAAAATGAAAAAACAAAAACAGATGGATTAATAAGCAACTATTCATGAGAAAGGGGTTTGAGTCATTATTCTTAAAAGAAAAAATAGAAAGAGTAAAAGAAATTTTATTTTATGGGCTCACAATACTCCTTTTTGTAAGGTAGAACACGTAGAAAGTAAAGAGACATCTGTATTTCACAAAGAAAGATTAAACATTTTTTGGCAAAAGATTATAAAGTTTAAAGGTAAATTATTGCATTATAGATACAGGGTTTGTATTCACAGAGTATAACTGCTAAGAAATTTAACTGCTAAGAAATTTAACAGAAAAACTGGGTAAATGATAAGAATGATCAATTCAAAAGAAAAGAATTTGTTCTTTTTATGTATATGAAACATTTATGATCTGCTCAATCATATCAGTAATCAATACAAATTACTGTAAATATGAATTGTCAACTCACAAAAAAGCCAACTCAGTGACTAATAAACATTTGAAGGATGCTCAAACATCTGTTTTCACTTCCTTTCAGCATGAAGAACTCCCTTAGGATTCTCTTAGTTCAGTTCTATTGGTGATAGATTCATTTAAGTGAAAATTTAAATTGTCTTTATTTAGACTTCATTCATAAATATTATATTTTATTAAAAATTCTGGATTAAGAGGCTTTTAAAACTTTTTTCATAATTTAAAAATGTTGCTCTTCTGACCCCTAGTTTCTTAGGAGTTAGGAGTTAAATCCTGGTTGTCGTGTATTAATGCACCATTTTTCTCATGATACTTTCAAGATTTGCTCTTTATTGATGGCTTTTAACAGTTACATTATGATGTGTGTAGGCACTACCTTCTTCATGTGTTTGTCTAACTTTATTTCCTTCATTTCTGGCTTACATGTAGTACTCAATAAATATTTGCTGAATTCACTTGGGGGAGAAAGAAATCAAGTCATTGTAATTTTGACAGAATCCAGAGGGAAGTCTGGAAGCGTATGCCATGCAACCATTCACAAGGAAGAGCTTTATTTGGAGTATCATGTTTTATCATTAAAATTTAGGTTAATCTGGCACACCAGGATACAAGAAGATATTAACTCCTTACCAAATCTTTGAGTACACATTGTTGTTCAAAGTGCTATACTGTTTTGTGGCTGCCTATTCTTTCAGGAACACACTACATTCCACCAGGGATATTCAGACCAATTTAAGAAGAGGGTCTCAAATTTTACATCAGAACCAATGTAAACCAACAAAATGGCATTCATACAGCATAACAGAATTTCCAAAGTTTTTTCATAAATATCTCATTTAAACTTCCCAAAATCTTGTGATCAATTTTGGTTTCAGCAGCTGGTAACAATTTAACAGTAGTTGGTTTATGAGGAATTGTCAAGAAGATAACGTGAAATTAAGTGAATAGATAAGAATTATTACACTTTGAGTGAAAGTGATTCTCAGGGTATGAGGTTCATTAAGCCTTGGTACTTGGGGAGCAGCAGCAAGGGGACCCTGGGAGGCAGGTGATAGGACGGAGGGACAAAAGGAGGGAGGAGACCTAAAAAAATACCAGGCCTAACATAAGTTCTATCTATGTGATGACTTTGCTTAAAAATGGTTTACATTTATAAAATAACAAAATCGAAGCTTAGTTTCAAACAAGGTAAATATCTAAGGAAGATATCCCAGAGCTCTAGTTTTGAGTCAAGTATTACATTTAATATGATTCCATACAAATCACAACATTAAGTATCTCAAAAATATAAGAAAAAACATTAAGATTAATAATAGTGGAGTTCCAGGCTAAATCAATAATGGTAACAGAATTTATTTTCAGCTGGGATGGCTAGGGATAACCTCGCAGTGTAAGATAATTTTCCCAAGGCTATGATATTTCATATATCCCTAAATTATAAAATCTATGGGAGACAACTCCAAGTTGATCATACAGGAATTAAACTACTACTACATATAAACTATGAATAATTTTTTTTCTACTATTTCCAAAAGATCCTTCATATCCCTTTATAATCTGTCCTTCCTATTACTTCTTCTTTCTTCCCTCTCCCTGCCCTGCCTCCAGACAAGGAACCTGCTCTCTGTCACAATGCAGTAGTTTGCATATTTTAACATTTATACAAATGGAATTATTCAGTAAGTACTCATTTGAACTGGCTTCCCTCACTCAGCATGATTGTGATATTCATGGAAGATGTAGCATTTTATCAGTAATTCAGTCTTTTTATGGATGAGTAGTATCACATTGTATGTATAGGCCATATTTTAATTATTCACCAACTGATGAACATTTGGGTTGTGTTCAGTTTTGGGCTACACAAACAAAGCTACTAAATACATCTGTGTGGACATACATTTTTGTTTCTCTGAGGAAACACTTAGGGAGAAATGGTTGGGTCCTTTGATAAATGCATGTGCCCCAGAAATTTCTAAGTTGTTCCCGAAGTTGTTATAATTTTTACATCCCTACCAGCTGCAGGACTGTAAGAGAGTTCAAGCTGGTCCACGATACTATCTTTTTTTTCTTTTAGTGAGCCTAATAGGTGTATATAAGTTTTGTTTTTCTCCGATGAAGAATCATGTTGTGCATCTTTTCATGCCCTATTTACGAGTCCTCTGTCTTACGTGGTAAATGTCTATTCAAATCTCTTCCCTATTACTTGTCTTAATATTATTTTATTTATTGTTCTTTCTGTCAAATTATTGATTACAAAAGAGTCTTTAAATATTCTGGACAACAGTTTGATAAATGTGTTACAATTACTTTCTTCAAGTGTGCTTTCTGCTTCCTTAATATGTCTTTCAAGAAGAAAATGTTTTTAAACTTGATTATGCCCAACGTTTTTTAATCTTCCAGTCTATGAACTTGTATATCTCTCCAGCAATACTTCGTGGTTTCAGGGTAGAGATCTTTGACATCTGTCAGAATCATTTGTTCATGTTTCTTGGCACCAATGTAAATGCAACTGATCTCATTCATTTTCCAATTGTTTGCTACTAGTACATAAAAATACAATTGATATAAATATGTATATTTATACACAAATAATGTATATTATGTATACAGATTATGTATGTATATTATAATGTAAATAATGTATATTTATACATTAACCTTGTCTCCTGCAACACTGATAAATTTGTTAGTTTTAGTAATAGTCTCTTAGAGTCCTCTAGGGGTTTCTATAAAGTAAGACGGTTGAGAAAAATTAGGCTTATTGTTGTTTGTATGGATAATACAATAATTAATAAATAACAATACAAGAATAAACTCTGTTATGCACACTCACAACTGTACACCTCCTTTTCCCCCACTCTGTATTTTATCATATACGAACAGTAAAAGTATTACTTATTTTCTTATCTTCATGCCTCCGATTTCTTTTGCTTGGTTCACTGCAATGGCTATGAGATCCAGTATGACATAGAACAGCTGGTGAAAGCAGTCATTCTGGGCGTTTTCCTGATCTCAGTGGGAAACAACTTAGTATTTTACCATTAAGGATGACATATGCTTTCTCATATATTACTTTTATGAGTTTGAAAAAGTTCTCCAATGCTTGTAATTTACTGAGTTTTTACCACAAATGTGCTAAATTTTGTCAAATGTTTTCCATGCATCTATTGAGATTATCATATAATTTTTCTCCATTGTTTTATTAATATGATGCGTTGATGAATACTGAACTTGTATTTCTAAGATATATCCTATTTGGTCTTTATGTGTTATCTTTTTAATATATTACTATATTAATTTGCTAATATTTGGTTAAGAATTTTTACATCTATTTACATGAGGGAAACTGATTTCTAATTCTTTCTTTTGTAAAGTCCTGTTCAGGATTTTACAACAAGGTTATGCTGGCTTCATAAAACATGGTGGGCAGGAATCCTTCATTCTTTACATCTGGGAAAAATATTGGTAAAAATCTCTATCATTTTTTCCTTGCTTATTGAAAGAATTCACCCACTTGGGTCTGAAGATTTCTTTATGGGAAAAATTTTGATATTGCATTCAATATCTTTTAAAAGACATACAGAAGTATTCATATCTTCTATTTCTTCTTGTATTATTTTTGTACATTTTTTTTCAATAAAAATTTTTATTTCATCTAAATTATTGCATTTGTTGGCACCGAGTTGTTCATTAGTTTCTTATTATGCTTTTAATGTCTGTAGGATCTGTGGTGATAACCACCCCCTTTATTGGTGGATATTAGTGGTTTGTATTCTCTTTTTTTTTTTAACTGTTCTAGTCACCTCTGTTCTTTATTATTTTCTTCTTTTTACTTACTTTAGGTTTACATTCTTCATTTCTTGGCTTCCTACACTGGAACCTTAAGTAGATAATTAAAGGTCTTTCTTCCGTTTAAACAAAAGTATTTAGAATTATGTTTCCCTGAAAACACTGCTTTAGCTGTATCCACTTTTTAATTGTCATTTAACCAAAATAGTCTCAAATTTCCAAGTGATTTTGTCTTTGATTCATAGATAATTTAAAAACATACTAGTTAGTCCTGACTGGTATAGCTCAGTGGATTGAGTACCAGCCTCTGAACCAAGAGGTCGCTGGTCCGATTCCCCAGTCGGGGCACACGCCTGGGTTGCGGGCCAGGTCCCTAGTGAGGGGGCACTCAAAAGGCAACCCCACATTGTTTCTCTCCCTCTCTTTCTCCCTTCCTTCCCCCTCTCTAAAAATAAATAAAATATTTTAAAAGTAACATACTATGTAATGTCCAGATAATTTATTATTGATTTCTAACTTGAGAGTAGTTAGATAATATAGTATATTAATCTTGATCTTCTTAAACATAATGAAGCCTATACTGTACACCTGAAAAAAAATGTGCATTCCACATATGTTGGATATAGTGTTCTGTAACTGCCAATTAGATGAAGGTGAGTTCTTACTATTTTTCATATTTTCTGTATCTCCAATTATTCATTTGTTTTTATCTACTGGTTTATGAATTCTTCAGAAAGATGTTATAAAAATTCCTAATATGACTACAGTAATATCTGTTTTTTCATATCTTCTGTATCTCCAAATTTCATCTAGATGTTTTATAATAACTGAGAGAAATGTTATAAAAATTTCCTACCATGATTGCATGTTGTCATATTTTTTCCGTTAATTCTGTCCCTTTTTGTTTCATGCCCCTCTTTGCCTCTGGTAATGCTCTTTTTATTTATGTTTATTTCATTTGATATAAAATAAGCAAGTCAAGATTTCTCACACTGTTTGTACGGTATACATTTTTCCAGTGCATTTCTTTGTATTTCAAACGATTCTCTTCAGTAGTCTTGCCTTTTTCCCACTCTATAAATCTTTGCTTTTTAATAGGGGTAGTTGGACTGGGGGGCAACAAACTTTTTCTGTAAAGGGTCAGACAGTAAATATTATAGGCCTTGTGAGCCATATTATTCTCTGTTGGTGCTACTTAATACTGCAGTTGTAGCATGAAAGCAACCTTAGACAATATGTAAAAAACGGGCGGCCCCAAATTTGGCCTGCAGACCTTAGATACAAAGTCCTGGAGTAAACACTCCTAGTTAAGATCAATAACATTTAATGCATTTTTTGGTAAAGGGGGTTCAGCCCCCATGATTTTTTTTTTCTGTATTCTATTTTTTGTCCTTCTGTTACCATTTCTGTTACCTTGACTTCTTTAGATTTGAATACTTTTTAGTATTTCATTTTAATTAATCTATTGGCTTTAGTTCCGTTTGTATTTTTGCATGTTTTTAGTAGTTACTCTAGATTAATATATATGCATGTATATATGCACACGTGTGTGTGTGTGTGTGTATGCAAACTTTGACAGTGTACTTAAGTTTATACTGTCCACTTAGAGTGATATTTATAAATTGGGCAATGTATTGGTCCGTTTGTCCCATCATTGCTTCCCACGAACTTTAATGATTTTGTTAGTGTAGATAGTTAGTTACTAATAGAGGAAGGGCTCAAATGGAATCTGACATTAAGCCTGATTAACTAGAGAGCTGAATCAGACAGTATATCTGATTAAACCAGTAGGCTATAGCATTCACAGGTTTCCCAGGGGTCAGCCACATCCTCCACTAAAGGGACTTAATCCCCAAACTGGCAGGAAGAATCAATTTTCCTATCTCCCCAGGAGATAAACCTGGTGGCCAGGATTATCAGGGGGAGATAAAACAGTGGGGGAACTCCTTTGCTGGGCACATGTATAGTAAAAGCCAAGTAGCACAGGGAGGTAAGCACATGCACAGTACAAGCAAAATGACTACACAGAGCTTTGAGGCATGCAGTAGGAGCCAAAATGGCAAC
This sequence comes from Mormoops blainvillei, assembly GCA_004026545.1. Lineage (NCBI taxonomy): Eukaryota > Metazoa > Chordata > Mammalia > Chiroptera > Mormoopidae > Mormoops > Mormoops blainvillei. Next base: position 155,783 of record PVJD01000635.1, on the reverse strand, counting down.
CATAAAGGGGAGGAGCGTAGGCGCCTAGGCTGGGAAAATCCAAGAAAGGGATTGGATGGGCAGAGGGTCCAGCACAAGCCCATGAAGAATTAGGGAAGAGACTGATTAGTTTGAAAGAAAGCTTACCCCTTCCCAAACCCAAGGAGATACAATCAAAGCATAATAGAAATATAATCAGAGCTTAACAAAAGCCTGGGTTGTTCCTTCATGGGTTCGTGTGTTCCCAAGCACCGATCAGTAGTGGTCTGGGCACCACTGGACAGATGGGGAAATGAGACACAGGGAAGTTCTGCATCTCTGGGTCTTGGCCCTTGTGGGCCTGACAGATGCACACCAGTGCCAGTCTGAGGCCCTAGAGGCTGGACGTTCTTCATTAGAGAGGAGGAGCTGGGCCCCTGGTTGTGGATAAGACACTGGTACTGCACCTGTGGGCAGTCCTTTGTTTTCACTCCAAGACACCCAGCCACTATGCCCAAGCCCTCCTATACATGGTTCCCGGAAATGCATTTCTTGCAACTCTGTAGAAGAATCCTACTTCCACCAGTAACAATTTGGTTGTCTTCTACAAATACTGATAGCCCAGCAGATGTTATACATATTTATGAAGTTATTTATAATTTCTCTTGGTTTTCCTTTATTTCTGAAGATCCAAGTCTTCATCTGGTATCATTATCCTTTACCCTGAAGAACTTCCTTTAGTATTTTCTTGTCAAGCAGTGCTGCTGGTGACAAACTCTCTTAGTTCCCCTTAATCTACACTGTCTTTATTTCACTTTGATTTCTGTGGGATATCTTCACTGGCTTGACAGCACTTTAAAGATATTGTTCCAATGTCTTCTGTCCTCTACAGTTTTTAATGAGAAATCTGTATTCATTCAAATTATTGTAAACCTATACATAATGTGTCTTCTTGTAGCTGCTTTCAAGATGTCTAAAAGATCTTTGTTTTTCAGCATTTTAATCACAAGTTTTTCTCTGACTTTATCCTGAAAGATAAACATTCTTAGAATTGGGTGAACTTCATGAATATGTAAAAGCCTATTTCTTTTTGCAAATTTGGGAATTTGGGAATTTCTGCAATTATTTGTTCATTTTTTTCCTGCCCCAATCTTCTTTCCTTCTGGAACTCCAATTACATATTAGTAAACATTTTGCCCCATAGCCACTGAGGCTATCTTTTCTAAATACATTCTTTCTCTCTGTTTTTCGAAGTCAGTAATTTCTATGTTTCCATGTTCAAGTTCAGTGATTCTTTCTTCTGTCATATGCAGGCCATCTCTAAGCCTATATGGGATAGTTTTGCTCTTTCAGGTATTGAGTTTTCACTTTTGAAATTCCCTGCCGTTATTTTATTTTCCATTGAAAATTCTTACTTTTCATTCAGTGTGCTTTCCTTTACACCTCATGAAAAAAAAATGATAATAGCTGTTTTAAAGATTTTTTCAATTCAATTATTTTAGAAAAAATTGGATATATTCATTTATGTTGTTAGCTTTTGCTTTCCCCCTCCCCGAAGTATACAGAAATAATCAATTGAATGACCGGGGTGTGGGGGCCTTTTGTGATAAAGGATCTAAAAGGATGTGAATCTGTCTCTCTATAATCTACTTGTTAGAGTTGCCATTCAAAAGTATCATCAACTGAATGGCTTAAAACAACATAAATTTATTATTTCACCATTCTGGAGGTAAGGGTGCCTAATCAATTTATCAACAGACCACCCTCCCTCTGAGTAGAATCCATTTCACTTTTCCTTGCTTCTGGTGGTAGCCAGAAATCCTTATATTCTTTGGGTTGCAGATGAATTAGTCCAGTCTCTGCCTCCATTTTCACAAGCCACTCTTTCCCCATTGTATCTTCACACTGACATATCCCATTTTTATAAGAATATCAGTCACATTAGATTATGGCTTATCGTTTACCCTAATGACATCTTTTTTAACTTGATTACCTCTGTAATGACCCTACTGCCAGGTAAGGTCACATACTGAAATACTGGGGGTTAGGAATTTAACATATCCTTTGGCAGGTGCACAATTCAGCCCATAACAATTTCCCTTCCTCTTGGAAATGTTTTCAAGCAAATATTAGCAAGAGCTCTCAGGAAATAATCTATGAAAGTGTTAAGTATTTCATAATTATTCTCTCCTACATCACTGTGGATCATAATAATAATTATATGCATTTTTATAATAAGGTCATTTTTAATATATAGCAGGTCCAATGTTTTCAACTTATATAAATAAATATAAAAATTAAATAAACTGTATAGTATACAGTATGGGGAGAGAGAGAGGGAGAAGAAAGAAGAAAGGTGGTATCAGTAAGGAGGCTCTATAAAATATAGTCATAGCTGACCCACTTTAAAAACATACTTTAAATACTAGCTTATAACAACTAATGCTGGGGGATAAACATACATTTATTAATATTGACCTATCAGATCCAATAATCTTCTAAAAAATATTCTTTTAAAAATAAAATTTCAGCCTTGGCCAGGGAGCTCAGTTTGTTAGAGTGTTGTCCTATTGCAGGTTTGATCCCTGGTCAGGACACATATAAGAATCAACTAATGAATGTATAAATAAGTGGTAGAAGAAATCTCTTGCTGTCCCAACCCCTTGCTTTCTCTTTCACTAAAATCAATAAATAAAAATTAAAAAAAATAAAATTTCAAGTAGTATACAACATTGATAAACTATGTACTACAGTCTGCTTGAGGTCAAGGAAACAAGTATTAAATTCTGTGTAATTAATAATTTGAGCAAACACAGGTGATTCAAATTCATATAAAATTGCAAAACTGTAGAATACAACATGCTTGGCCCACACCAACCAAAATGCCTTTTTAAAATAGTAAACAGTGCTTTTTAAAAAATTATATGTTGAGCAAAAGAAGTTCTGAGTGATAATCTGATCAAAAATTACATCTGACCACTTCAACAGACTCTTCCAGTCTGACGGTAAAGTAGTTCTTCCGTGTTTAAATATTTTACATCTGCAACTGATTTCATTCCATCAGCCAAAAGATGCATTTACACTGCCACCATTACATTTGCAGAAGAGTTTAAATTACAAAACTTGAGAGAGCTTCAAAGCGATTCTTAATCTAGCCATTCTGATCTTGATGGCCTTGTTAAAAATAATTTAAGACACTTAATAGAAGAGAAACCCTGAAACAAAATGGAAAACAATTGTCCCTAAATCACATTATTTTAAATTTCCTTTCATAAATCAAATGTACCAACCTGGAGGTTTGAGCATTTTATCTCAAGTGACTCTAGGTCAACATGAAGACAGACAACAAATGAATGCCTTGTATCAGGTGCTGTAGGGAGGAGTTTTTGAGATGTAACTGCTAGAGTAGAGGTACAACCCATAGGATCCACGAGGCAAAGTGTCACTTGTTTTCCAAAAAGGGTGTATACACTGAAATGATGCAAGCTGATAGTCCAAGGAAAAGCATCACCTGATAAAGGGGACAAAAGAGGGTAGGGAAGCACACATACAAAATTATAGTTAACTGTCACTTGTTTGTAAGCTGTCCATTCTCTAAATGTGAATTATAAGACATTTAATATAGAATCACTAAAAGCAAGTAATACAGTACCCCACCGACTAGTGCGCTAAACAATTTGCATGCTATGTTACCTTCTAAAATTGTTTGTATTTGTATTATTGTAACAGACTACTATATCAATAAATACCTACATTTAAACATACAGAAATAAAAAGGAAGGAAATTGAGATAGAAACATAAACAGAAGTTCTAACCTCCCCTTCCTTTGCCCCCGTGCGCTGTATCATGCGACTGCAGCGGAGCTGTGCACTAGCTTAGAGACCGCAGAGAGTGTGTGAAAGTGGGGAAATGCAATAGCCTTTGCATGGACTCAGCGTGATCGCAGACCTAGCCGTGGAACGAGAGAGGAGAACGACAGACAATCTGCTAGCGTCTGCTGGACGGCCTGCGCCAGGCTCACGCGCGTGCTTATTTAAAGTACAGACTCTAGGCTTTTAGTTGGACCTGCTTCATCAGAGTCTCTGGTGTAAGGTCCAAGATACATTTCACTGCCTGCCTGTGGGGATTCTCAAGTATGTTATTCTTCAGTTAAATATACTTAATAAAGTTATAAGCATTGATAAAATTCAGGATTAAGAGCAAAATTCCTTTTTTTCCTTTATACTATCTTCATATCAGAGATTGATTCATTAACATAAATTTGTGAGATAAAACCATCCTTTTTATTGTGGCCTTAGAAAAAGTACTTTGTGAAATAATTTTATAAGTGTACTCAAATTAGAATATCCATAAACATTTGTTACTGTGATGCCAATTATATGGAAAATATGTTCCTTATAACTTGTATTCTTGAATTTGTAATTCTACTACTACCTGTCAGTATAAAATGTATAGTATAAACTTCTATTTAAGTAGCTCGATTATTTTAAAATAAATGAAAACATTTATATACATTCTAATTAGAAAGGGACTAGTACCCCACTAGTACCCCATAATTTAGAAAATATATAAAGATAAAAATTAAAACCAGTCAGAATCTACCTTCTGCCCGATGACTCCCAATAAGCCCCACTAACACTGTTACATTTCCTTGACGTTTTTTCTCCCTATAGTGTTGAACATGCCCACCGAGAACTAGAACGAGGATCATATTCTACTTTTAGTTTCACATTATTTTTCAGTGCCAAGAAAAAGAAAACTGAACCTGAAGTGAATTACTAAGTGCATCATACAATAAATGTATATATTAAAGAAATTTAAATATGCATTTGTGTCATGAAAGGTGATAAATGCTACATGGTAAATTCTTATAAATATGAATGTTCAAAATGTCTTGACCAAATGTAGTTTAAAAAATTAAAATCAGAAACTTTGAACTTGAGACTTGGATAATAAATCCACAGGGTAGTCTACAATAACTTCAATGGAAACAATGAGAAATGCATAATAATATGTGGTCAGCGCTGTGGTAATCTGCCTGTTTTAAGACTTAAAATATTTTTCCCCCAAGAAAGAATGACAAACTTTAAATCATCTGTAACTAATTTTAAAATTATTTTAAAACCTATACAAAGTTCCATGCTATTTACAAAATAAAGGCTTTGCCAAATTTGTCTTAAAATATTTTGGAATGATTTGAGGTTACGCATTTTAAAACTGGTAGTGAGCTACATACAGTTTTCAAATTTTATGTTATCTAAGAAATGCTAAATGGTGGTTACCTTGAAATGAAGTGCACCATGTTTAAATTCATTAAATTGAAAAAAAAATCCCAAATGATGTTGGTACTGTCTCAGATATGTGTCTCTGCTTCTACTTTGGAATCGGACCAATAAATAGAAATTGGATTCCTCATAATCTAGGTCTTTAAAAGAACCTTTTAAGTTAATATTTTATGTCCATTTATTTAACATAGAGATTGTCTCTTTTAGAAAAGCACAATCTACCTTGAAGATAAGGACTTAACACGTAATGACAAATTCCCACAATTCAACATTAGGAAAAAAATTACCAAAACACAAGCCATTATCTGCACAAATATTCCTTTTAAACACACATACATACACATGCGCAAATAAAACCTTCCTCTTCTCCCTAATTTTTCCCTTACACTCCACAATCCAGTATGACTCAGGCAGGTTTTTATTTCAAATATAAAAGAGGGTAATCAAGAATATTTTACTACGTATCATGAGGGTTAACACTTTCAAGATAGATACACTATACTACACAAATACTTATAAATGAGCCAAAATTGCTGACATTGTTTGCCAAACCACTTAGCATTTAATTAATTTAAAGACAGTTAAATAAAGGGTTCTTTAATTCTATGTGATGTTAATTAAATAATGGGTACTTTCATGGAATAAAGGCATTAGAAATGATAAAAAGTGTGATGAATTTTCCTAGCAGAAAACAGCTGAAATGCCTAGAGGAGAGAAAAATAAAAATGAGCAACCCAGAGTTTTGTTTGCTTTGTAACCAAAATTCTACATTGCAAACAAAATTCTGTTTTGTATTAAATAATGTGAATATTCAAGAGAATATTAACAAATCAGATCCAGCAATACATTAAAAAGATCATACAGAATGATCAAATGGGATTTATTCTGGGGATGCAGGGTTGGTACAATATACACAAAACAAGTACATCACAAACAAAATGAAGGAATAAAATCACATGATCATATCAATAGATGCAGAAAAAGAATTTGATAAAATCCAGCACCCATTTATGATAAAAAAAAAAGCTGTCAGCAAAGAGAGAATAAAGGGAACATACCTTAACATAATAAAGGCCATATATGACAAATCCAAGCCAACATTTTACTCAACAGGCAAAACCAGCATTCCCCTTAAGATCGGGAACAAGACAGGGATGTCTGCTTTCACCACTCTTACTCAACAAAATACTGGAAGTCCTAGTATTATCACTTCCACAGTGATCAAACAATAAGATGAAATAAAAGGCATCCAATTTGAAAAGGCGGAAGTTAAACTGTCATTACAGATGACATGATATTGTACACAGAAAATCTAAAAGACTCCACCTCAAAATTACTAGATCTAATAAATGAATTTGGTAAAGTACGAGGATACAAAATTAATATTCAGAAATCAGTGGCATTTTTATACACAAATAATGAAATATCAGAATGAGAAATTAGGAACTCAATCCCATTTACTATTGCAACAACAACAAACAAGGTACATAGGAATAAATTCAACCAAGGAAGTAAAAGGCATGCACTTGGAAAACTATAAGACACTGAAGAAAGAAACTGATGAAGATACAAATAAGTAGAAGAATATACCGTTTCATGGGTAGGAAAGATTTACATCGTTAAAATATCCATACTATCCAAAGCAATTTAGAGATTACATACAATTTCTATTAAAAATACCATTGGCATATCTCACAGATCTAGAACAAATATTCCAACAATTCATATGGAACCACAGAAGACTCCAAATAGCCTCAGCAATCTTGAGAAAGAACAAATTTGGAGCTATCACAATACCTGATATCAAACTATACTACAAGGCCAAAATAAACAAAACTGCATGGTATTGGCAAAAGAACAGGCATGTAGATCAATGAACAGAAGAGAGCCCAGAAATAAGCCCACACATTTATGGTCAATTAATACTTGACAAAGGAGGCAAGAATATACAATGGAGTAAAGACAAGTCTCTTCAATAAATGGTGTTGAAAATTTTGGACAGATAGATGCAAAAAGAATGAAACTAGATCACCAACTTACACCATACACAAGAACAAACTCGAAATGGATTAAAGACTTAAATGTAAGTTTCAAAATCCTAAAATTCCTAGAAGAAAACACAGGCAGTAAAATCCTGAACATTTCTCATACAAATATTTTGCCAGTATATCTCCTAGGGCAAGGGAAACAGAAAAAATAAACAAAATGGACTACATCAAACTGAAAAGCTTCTGCACAGCAAAAGATAGCATCAAAAATATGAAAATGGAGCCCACTGAAAGGGAGAACATATATCACCATGATACATCTGATAAGAGGTTAATTTCTAAAATATATAAAGAACTTATACAACTCAATGTGAAGAAAGTAAACAACTCAATTAAAAATGGGAAAAGGGCTCTGACTGGTGTGGCTCTGAGGGTTGGGCATCATTCTGCAAATTGAAGGGTCTCTGGTTCAGTTCTCCGTCAGGGCAGAGGCACATGGCTGGGTCGTGGGCCAGGTCCCCCCTGTTTGTGTGCACCCAAGAGGCACTGATTGATGTTTCTCTCACACATCTATGTTGCTCTCCCCCTCTCTCCCCTTCCCTTCCCCTCTCTCTAAAAAATAAATAAAATTTTTAAAAATGGGAAAAAGACCTGAATAAATACTTCTCCAAAGAGGACATACACATGGCCAACAGACATATGAAAAAATGCAGAAGGTCACTAATCACCAGTGAAGTGCATAATAAAACCACAATGAGATATCACCTCAGTCTGTCAGAATGGCTATCATCAGTAAGTCAACAAACAAGTGTTGGCAATGATGCAGAGAAAAGGGAACCCTCGTGCACCGTCGGTGGGAATGCAGGCTGATGCCGTGACTGTGGGAAGGAGTATGTAGTTACCTCAAAATATTAAAAATAGAACTGCCTTTTGACCCAGCACTCCCACTTCTGGGAATATTTCCAAAGAAACCCAAAACACTACTTCAAAAGAATGTATGCACCACTATGTTCATTGAAGCTTATTTCCAATAGCCAAGATCTAGAAACAGTCGAGTGCCCATCAGTGGGTGAGTAGATAATAAAGCACTGAGACATTTACACAATGGAAAAAATACAATAAAAAATTCATTTAAAAAAAGAATGAAGGCTTCCTATGCATACTGACCAGAAAAGATAATCACATGTTAAATGTTAAAAACAAAAGTTAAAAAGTTGCAGGACTACTTCCAGTAATAATGGGAGCCTAAGATGTCACATGGATTTTTCTCTTGTTATAAATGTAAAAATAGCCTATTTTTTAAGGTTAAATACAGTACTTTTTTTAAAAAAAGCAGTGGTACATTTATGCAGTGGAATACTACATGGTCAATAAAAAGAGTGAAATTTTACCATTTGCAACAGCATGGGTGGACCTGGAGATTATTATGCTAAGTGAAACAGCCAGTCAGAAAAAGACAATACTATGTGATCTCTCTTATATGTGGGATCTAATGAACAAAATCCACTGGCAAACAAAATAGAAAGAGAGACACGAATACAGGGAACAGACTGGAGCTGGTAAAGGGCAGAGGGGTTGGGGATTGGATGAAAGAAGGTGAAGGGACTAAGCAAGTGTGTGTGTGTGTGTCTATGTATGCATATATACATATATGTATGTATATATCTATGTGTATATACATACATAGGTATCTCACGCAGACACAGACATATATCTATGTATGGTGACAGCCAGAGAAAAAGGGGGGTGGGGGGAGGTAGAAGAGGGTGAAGTAGGAATAAATGAGGATGGAAAGAGACTTTGCTTTAGGCAATGGTTGCACAATGCAGTGTGCAGATGATGTTTTGTTGCATTGAACACTTGAAACCTGTATGTCTTGTGAACCAATATCACCCTAATAAATAAAATAAAAATAACTAAATAAAATAACATCAGTTTTCCCCCTTTAAGAAATGAGAAAAAATGAGATGAAAACAAAACAAAGTAGAAAAAAGAATGACAAAAATTAGAACAGAAATCAATGATACAGAAAATAGAAAAAAAAATCAATGAAACTAAAAGTTATTTCTATGAATAGATCAGCAACCTCACAACCTTTTAGGTAGGCTAACCACAAAGGATAAATTTTTAAAAAGGGAGAGAACCCCTAGATTACCAAAATCAGAAATAAAAGAAGAAATATTACTTCTATCCCCAAAATTGAAAGAACTTAGAAGCAGTATTATGAACAACTCTGCATATCCCAATAAATTAGACAACTTAGAGGAATGAACAACTTTTAGTTTAAACTGGCATTATTATTATTGGGGAGATACTGTTCAAGGACACAAGCTTGCAACTCGAAGATTAACACGTTCTGGAGATCTAATGCACAGCACAGTGGCTGCAGTTAAGAACACTGTTTTATATACTTTGAAGTTGCTGAGACTAGATCTTATATGCTCTCACCACTAAATAAGTAAGTAAGTAAATAAATAAATAAATAAATAGATGATGTGACTTTATAGTAGTATTAGCTAGTGCTACAGTGGTAATCGTATTGTAATATACAAATGTATCAAATCAATGCTTTATAACCTAAACTAACAGAATGTTATGTCAATTATAACTCAATAAAAAATAATTTCCTTTAATTAGAACATGGTACCTTGGTATCATTTTAAAAATCCATTTTTAAGTTCGTAAGAAAACATAAATTACATCGTTTATTTTAAAAAGGTGATCAGCAAAAATATGACAGCATATCGATCTGCCATTTTTAAAAAAAATAAGTGTGTGGGGGGTAGAAAATGCAAAATTGATTAACAGGGAAGAAATAGAAGATGATTCCTTTTCTAGCCTTTAAAAGTCAGATATTCCACAATGAAACAAACGAAGGAATGGGCTGGATGTGAGCTACTTAGAAGAGAATAATGCCTATACAATGCAATATATTAACTACATTTAGGCAATTCAACAGCTTAATTTCATTTGTAATATATACATGGTTTTCAAAAGATTTATTTTTGAAACAATAATATCAAGGACAAATCTGAAGCTCTTTTCTGAACTCCCTCTTTTCCCTAAGGAATCCCACTAACATATGATATTGGACTAAAGTCACTCAGTAAAACGGGAAAGAAACTATTACAGTGGTCCATCACCATCTTTCAGAACACGTGGAAATTATAATTATCAAACTATGATATTTTTAGAAATCTAAAATGGAACAATAAATATAAACCACTAAAGTGAACCAGAATTACACACAAAAATAGCCCTCATATTTTTCATAGGTGCTCAACGATTTCCACGTCAGTTTTTATTAAAACTTACTAAATCTAATAGCAGCGAAGTTTTAATTTATTTTTCATAGGTGCTCAATGATTTTCACATCAGTTTCTATTAAAATTCACTAAATCCAACAACAGCAAAGTTTTAATTTATAAATGATCTCAATATTCCATTTCTGTCAAAATATTTTACTAAAGTCACAGGCAAATCTTTCAAAGAAGAAAAAACAAACCTCTGCTAGGCACAGTGGAGAAACCCATCTGCTCAGAGGTGTGAGCTGGATGTAGCAAATTACATCTGCGAGCCTTAACTGCAAGTGCTCCCTAATGAAACTCAAGATGTTGATTTTTGACCCAAACACCCTACACAGATTGAATCTGGCTATATTAGAGTATATTAGAGATAATCTCTCCCTTCCCCCTGGCAATTGAAATCAGATGACACATTTCAACACACAGTTCCTCATTTTAAACTTTAGAGGTCCAAGTTCAGTATAGAATGAGCCTCAAATCTATGAAAACCCATCTTCTTTATCTTATGGACCACTTTTGTAATGGTGGGTTATTTTTTTCAAATCATAATGACCAGGAATTCTTTTTCCATTGTTTATGGACCTAAAGACAAGTTAGAAGCTGACTTTTTCATTTTTTTCTCCTGTAGTTACCAAAAGAGCTGAATATGCTATTTACTGAATAGCATACTCTACAATTATTTAGTGAGCTCCTATTTTGTGCCATGTATTTTGACAGATGACAGAAATAGAATAGTGAAGAAGACATGTATTTCCTGCCCTTTGCATACTACTAGGGGATGCAAAAGGTGAACAGAAATTATTCAGATAAGGACAGTAAAAGTGATGAGTCAGGTACCGTGAGAGTAGAGAACAGGGGGACTTGACGAGTGAAGTATCTTGAAACATGAAAGATGAGACTGGGAAGGAAGCCTGGGGAAGGGAGCAAGAAGGATGGCACAGCTGCAGCACACGTTAAGGCCCTGACATAGGACAGAGCTCTGCTGGTTCCAAGAACACAGAAGAGGCTACAGAAGGCAGTGGGTGGGCAACTGTTAGCAGTGGGAGAGTGGCAGAAAAAATGGGGGTGGACAGAGCCAACTCATGCAGCATCTTGTTGGTCATGCTAAGGATTTTAAATTTACCCAAAGACTGCTGGGAAACTATGGAAGGGATTTCAGACAAAAATAACTAAACTATAGGGCAAAGGCAGAGGGACTGGAATTTCCTTTTGTCAGGAGATAGGGAGGAAGAAAGGAGAGTCAGAAGAGAAACCTCTTGTGGCAAAGTTGCTGAGAATACTAGAGTACAAAAGTGGTCAAGACAGACTATTATTAATAGAGATTTAAAAATTGTGTGACGGGTGCACCGGAACCACTTCTGCCTTTAGTAGGAAATCTTCAGTGAACTCTATTCTTTAATGCTTAATGTAAGTGGACATTATAAGGGAATTGAAGGAAGTGAAGAGTTTTACGTTTACTTCTGAGACAGGGTTCCATATATGGGTCCAGAAACACAGCAGTGTAAGAAACCAAGAAGGGATAATGTAACTGGAAAACAGCAGACTAGAAGCCAGGCCATGAAATGTGGAAATCCTACTTAGATATTAAAAACTATAAGGGCTTTTACTGGTCACTTGTCATGTGATAGATACTTAAAGTGCTCAAACATTATCTGACTTAATCCTCACAACCTCTTCAAAAAGATACTAACTTGGTTTATTGCATGACTCCCGTCAAGTAGCCTGTAAAATATGAGAGAGCAGGCACCATATGCGCCTGGTTCAAATCTGTATTCTGTGTCTATCATATGGTAGGTGCTCAAAAAATAACTGATGAATAAATGGGTCAGACATGTAAGCATATGAGAAGAGGAAGGATCAGAAAGAGGCTGCAGGAGTGAGCAACACAGTGAAGAGAGATGGCTGATGAGAAAGCCAGCCTAGTTTTTAGAAACATGTAAAAAAAATAAATTTCCTCAAAAGTGCTGGGCCGAGTAGCTCCCTCATCAATAAAGATGAACATTACGTGTCAAGTCTTACTGAAGTCAAATTTATGTTTCCTTTGGATGTTTCTGAACACAGAGAAAGCTTTAAGACATGAATAAAATGCTCCCATTTTATTTTTGTTCTTGTTGCATTTTAATGATAATCTTAAACTGAAAAAGACACAAATAAATGGAAATATAATCTATGTTCATGGACTAGAAGAATATTGTTAAAAGACTAGAAGAATATTGTTAAAATATCCATATTACCCAAAGCAATCTAAATATACAACGCAATCCTTATCAAAAATCTAATGGCATTTTTTACAGAATGATAATAATAAGCAGTCCTAACCCATGTATATATGGCCAATTAATTAATGATGAGAGAGCCAAGAACATGCAATGGAAAAGGATAGCCTTTTCAATAAATGATGCTGGGAAAACTCAACAACCGCATGCAAAGGAATGACAATGGATCCTTAGCTTACTCCATACACAACAATCAACTCAAAGTAGTTAAAGACTTAAACATATAACACTCCTACAAGAAAACACAGGGAACAAGCTTCTTGACATTGGTCTTTGTGATCTTTTTTGGGATTTGACATCAAAAGAAAAAGTAAGAAAAGCAAAAATATAGAAGTCAGATTACATGAAACTAAAAAGCTACAGTAAAGGATACCATTAACAAAATGAAAAGGCAAGTTATGAAATGGAAGAAAACATTGGCAAATCAACTATCTGATAATGCCTTTAATATTCAAAATATAGAAAGAATTCATACACTCATACAGCTCAGTAGCAAACACACACACACACACACTCACTCGAATTAAAAAACAGGCAGACAGTAGGTGAAAGACAAATACCAGAAGAGAAATCTAATGAACAAAATAATGAAAAAAATTGAACTAAGGACATGAAAACATGAAACAGACTGACAGTGGACGGATGGGAGGGGGGAGGGATATAATGGTGGAAAAAGGGGAAGGGACTTCTAAATATGAATGAATGACCCATGGACATGGACAATGGTGTGGGGATTGACTGTGGGAGCAAAGGGTGGGATAGGCAGAAGAGGGCAAAGAAGGAAGAATTGGGGCAACTGTAATAGAGTAACCATAAAAAACTCCATGTGTCTGCAACATGTCTTTTAAATTTAATTTGGCAGTAGTGATTCTTAAATCTGTGAATATCATGACTTTTTCTTTAAAATGTACCACTAGAAGATACATTTTTAAGAAAAAAAGTTCTTAATCATTAAAGAAGAAATCATTGTATCACCGTTAAGACTGGCACGTTTAAACGGAATTTTCTAAATTCCTTCTAGGAAGTTTCTCTCTTATCTTGTAGTGAGTTTCAAGATTTCTCTTGGAATTGATTTTGCTAGTGGGGGAGCAGAGCACGTGATTCCGGTTTCAGTCATTTTGAGGTTTATTATTATTTTATTATTAGAACTTATTTCTAAATGCCTGTTTTTATATAACAGAAACAATTTTTTGAAATCATTAAAAATAAATAAGTGAAAAATGAGCAGAGGAACTGAGTGGAAATATTTCCACAGCAGACAAACAATGGCCAACAGGTACATGTAAAGGTGCTCATCATCACTGGCCACCGGGGAAATGCACATCAAAACTACAACGTCACCTCACACATGTTTAGATGGTTATTATAAAAAAAGAGAGAAGTGCTGGCAAGGATATAGAAAAAAGGGAACCCTCGTGCACTATTGTTGGGAATGTTAATTGGTAAAGCCATTATGAAAAAACGGTAGGGAGGTTTTTCCTCAATAATTGAAAAATAGTCCTATCACACGATCCAGCAATTCCACTTCTGGGTACATATCTGAATGGAATGAAATCACCGTCTCATAAATAGTACTGTCACAAAAAAAGTGCTATTTGGATTTCCATGTTCATTACAGCATTATTTACACATAGCCAAGACATAAAGAAACTAAGTGTCCATCAATGGAAAGAAAATTTCTCCCATAAGCACACACAAAGGAAATATTATTTAAGCAAAAAAAGAAGTAAATCATGCTATTTGCGAAAACATGGTTGGACTTTTAGGGTATCATGCTAAGTGAAATAAGTCAGACAGAGAAAGACAAATATTATATGGTCTGATTTCTATGTAGAATATTTAAAAAAATCTCAATAGATGCAGACAATGGATTGATTAGTGTCTGCCAGAGGTAGGAGATGGGGGCATGAACAAAATGGCTGAAGGTTATCAAAGAATACAAACTTCCAGATACAAGACAAATTGTGGAGATGCAATGTATGGTACAGTGACTAAAGTTAACAATGCCGTATCGCATATTTACAAACTGCTAAGATAGTAGAACTTAAAAGTTCTCATCACAAGAAAAGTTTGTAACTGTGTGGTGACAGATGTTAAACTTACTGTAGTAATCATTTTGCAATATACCTATATGAAACAATCACGTTGCACGTCTAAAATTTATACAATGTTTTATGTCAACAGTATCTCAATAAAACTGGAAAAATAAATAATACTGAATAATTAAAAGATTAAATTCTGTGCCATAATTTTTGTTCAACAAAGAAAAAAGTGCACATATATATTATGTATATGTGTATTATATACACACAATAGAATATTTCCATCAAAATAAAAGGTTTGAAGCATAAAACCTTAAGTTACATAGGAAACTCTATTCTTTATAGTCCATTCCATTTTCAGTCTATGTAATTGGTTTCAATAAATTATGGTTTTAATAGAAGACAAAGAGTAAGGGAAAAGTATTTCACAAAAGTTGTGATGACAAGGAAAAAAGAAAGTTTTAATTGAAAACATGGCCTTCAATAACCACAAGAGTAAAATGGTGGGATTATACTGAAACTTAAAAGTCAAAATTGTTTTCCATAGTAGAAAATAGACAATGAGTCAGTAAGTTCCAGTTTTACTTAAATTTTTCTTTGTTGTTTGCAACAAAAGAATATGAAGGGGTGTGTGTGTGTGTATCTCCATCCTCTCCCTCCTATCCGTCTCAACTAGTTTTCTATACAACACTGTATATGTGTTTATCTGACTTGTGTTAACACCGCTCCTCCAAAAATGTTGTAAAGAAGGAAATCAACCACCCTTCGCATCTTTTAGTCCTTATCTCACTGGATACCTCTGGTCCAACAGTTCCTCCATGACACCGTTTCTTCATGACTTTCCTCTATTTGCCTTACCTGTTATTTGCAGCTACCGTCACAGATTCCTCCTCTCCTTCCTACCCGTTAAATATTAGTGCCCCTCCATCTTCTACCTAGATTCTACTTATTTGTCATTATCTAAATGGCTCTGAGTGATTACATCATTTTTCATGGTTTTCCCGGCTATCATTGTACATCTCTGACAAAGACCTCTCTTTTGAGCTTTGGTCTCATGTATGCAAAAGCTCATTAGGTATATTTATTTGAATGTCTCACAAGCAACTCCCAATATGTTCCAGCCTAAATTCATCCATCTTGCCTTCCACATCTAAACATAAAGCTTTCTTTATTTGTAATCAAAATACTAACTACACAAACAACTACATAGACACCCAAGTTAGAAGCCATAGTGCCATTCTACATTTACTACTTCACTATCTATAACAATTCCAATCCCAAAGCTTTGCCAGTTTTTGGTTAATATTTCTCTATTCTTCCCATTCTCTCCATCCCCAACACCCTCATCCTGGTTCTGACAATCATATCTCTAAACAGCCATAACAATTGATTTCAATTCAATTAGCTAAGCAAACTCCTTCCCTCCAGTTTTCCTACCTTCCTCTGCACTCTTTCTTGTCCCCCCAAAATCTATCCTCTATACTTACCAAAAAACAAACAAACAAACAAACAAAAAACCCAGAAAAAGAGAAAAACACTGACTGAGCAAAAATGAGCTGAACAGAAAACAACAGTATCATGAAATAGGAAAGTCTAGAAAGGTGTAAAATGGGAAGTTGACACAGATTTAGACACATTCACATGAATGATTCGAAATATTTATATAATTTTGAAACCAGCCAATTGACAGAGAAAAAAATATAAATCCAAAAGGTCTATAAGAAGAGGACATTATGGAAGATAAGAAATATCACAAAAACTTTAAACATAGAAATATAATAGATAAAGGGTAAGTGAATGAGACCCAGAGGGGTAAGTTATAGGATCAAACTGATTCATGACCTCTCTCCTCGGCAGGTTCTAATACTCAAGCATGTTTGAAAAAGAGAATTCAGTGACCCTGAAGGTAGAAGGGCTAGTTGAAAATTTTAAAAATGAGTAAATAGACCTCCAGGTTCTCCATCTATGCACAGATGTAAGGATAAAGAGTAAACTATTCTTCATACACATGCATCAAAGAGTTACACACAAACATTTTTCATAAGCACCTTTTAAAATGAAGAAAAAAGTTAAATTTGTGGTTCTTACTAAAAAGTTAATATCTACAGTTTTTTAATATCTAAAGATTTAAGTATCTTGAAAAAAATCTACTTTCCTCAGGATGTGGTTGGGCAATGAGAATAACTACCTGCTTAAAAAGTTGTTTTTCCTTTAGGATTCAATGTTGATTATATAACTACGCTATATTCTCCCAGGGAGTATGACAAAGAGACTTAAGAATTTTCTAGCTGTGTCTAGCCCTCTATATCTGGTATTTTTTAAGTTCAAAACAAACTAAAATACTATCTAAATAAGTTCTAAAAAAAATCAGAGCATATAGTATCTTATACTTTAAAGATGGAGACTTCTGCATTTCTTATGTCATTCACAATTACTTGAAAAACAAGATGAGAATAAGATGTTTTGTCATATGAAAAGGACAAGCAGTAGAAGTTGGCAGGAGTGGTGTAGGAAATGAGAAGGATTTTAAAGGAGCACTGAAGACATAAAAATACTGGGCAGTCAGTCCTTTCATTAGAAAAAAGGGGGTAAAATGTCATAACATCTTTCAATTACTGAGGGATTCTATTTCTAGCAACATAGTAGGTTTAGTACTCTAAATGACCTTAATGCCAAAAAGAAATACAAATAATATATTTATAATTTGCTTATATATAGCACATACAATAAATAAAATTAATATAACTTTGTTTAAACACACATACTCACACACAAAGTATCTCCTTAAATTCATTAATGTATTTCCCAAAAGGTAAAAATTAATAAAGCCAGAGACTGAAGGAAGCCAGAAAAATCAGACATAGGCAAAACATATGACTTGAATATTTTCAAAATTGTTGATCTGAACAACCTTGTTCACTACTAAGGGTGATTAAAGATAATTGGTCAAATAAAGATTATTTGACTAAATAACTGGAAAATCTGGAAGAAACAGGTGAATTTCCAGAAACATACAATCTTCTAAAACTGAATCAAGAAGAAACAGAAAATCTGAACAGACCAATTGCTATGAATAAAATCAAATTAGTAATAAAAAATCTCCCAACAAACAAAAATCATGGACTAAATACCTTCACAGGTGAATTTTACCCAACATTCAAAAAAGCATTACCATTTCAATAGGAGGAAAGGCTCCCAAGCTGATTTTATGAGGCCACCATTATCCTAATTCCAAAACTAAACAAAGACATTGCAAAAAAAGAAAATTAGAGGCCAGTATCCCTGATGATGCAAAATTCCTCAACAAAATATTAGCAAAGCAGATCCAGCAATACATTAAAAATATCTTTCAGCATGACCAAGAGGAATTTATTCCTGGGATGCAAGGTTGGTACAGTAGCCACAAATCAATTAATGTGATACACCACATAAACAAAATAAAGGATAAAAATCATACCATTAGCCATGGTTGGAATAGCTCAGTGGATTGAACACTGGTCTGTGAACAAAAGGGTTGCTAGTTCGAGTCCCCAGTCAGGGCACATGCCTGGGTTGTAGGTCAGATCCCCAGTAGTGGGGGCGCAAGAGGCAACTACACACTGATTGATGTTTCTCTCCCTCTCTTTCTCCCTCCCTTCACCTCTGTCTAAAAATAAATAAAATATTTTTTAAAACATACAATTATATCAATAAATGAAGAAAAAACATCTGACAAAACCCAACATCTGTTTATGACAAAAACTCCAAGCTAAGTGCAAAAATAGGGTACATATCTCAACATAATACATGACAAACCCACAGCTAACATCATACTGAATAAGAAAAAACAAAAAGCATTTTCCTTAAGATCAAGAAAAAGACAAGGATGTCAACTTTCACCAGTGTTATTCAATACAGTATTGGAAGCCCTAGTACATCATCAGACAAGAAATAAAAAGCATCCAAATGGGAAACCAAAACTGTCATTATTTGCAGATGACATGATATTACACTAGAGAACCCTTAAGATTCCACCAAAAAACTATCAGATTTGATAAATTCAGTAAAGTAGCAGAATACAATGTTAATATTCAGAAATCAGTTTTACTTTATATACCAGTAACAAAGTATCAGAAAGGTAAATTAAAAGAAAACAATTCCATTTACTATTGCATCAAAAAAAATGTATTGGGTTGGCCAAAAATTTCATTTGGTTTTTTCTGTAAGATGGCTCTAGTGGCACTCAGGTGTGTAACATCATTTGAAACAATTCTGTTATATATTGCACTGTGACAGCTGTCATATCAGTGTGCATTTTAAAAAATTATGAAAATTGGTGAAATGTTGTGTAGCCATTTAATATTGAAGATGGAAGAAAATACGCAACATTTTCAGCGTATTATGCTTTATTATTTCAGGAAAGGTAAAAACACAGCTGAAATGTAAAAAATGATTTGTGCAGTATATGGAGAAGGTGCTATGACTGATAGAACATGTCCAAAGTGGACTGCGAAGTTTCATGCTGGAGATTTCTCACTGGGTGATGCTCCATGGTTGCGTAGACCAGCTGAAGTTTATAGCTATCAAATAGAAACATTAATTAAGAACAATCAACATTATACCACACGGGAGATAGCTGACATACTCAAAATATCCAAATCAATAAAGTTACTGGTGAAAATGAAAAATGTGTCTTTTATTTTACGGAAAAAACTAAACAAACTTTTTGGCCAACCCAACACCAAGACTAAATTTAACCAAGGAGGTAAAAGACCTATACTTGGAAAATTATAATACATTAAAGAAAGAAACTGAAGAAGATACAAATAAATGTAAGCACATACCATGCTGAGGACAGGAAGAATTAACATTGTTAAATGTCCACACTGACCCCAAACAATCTATAGATTCAATACAATCCTTATCAAAATAACAATGGTGTTTTTCAAAGAATGAGAACAAATACTCCTAAAATACATATGGTACCACAAAAGACTCTGAAGAGCTACAGCAATCTTGAGAAAGAAGAACAAAGTGGAAGGTATCATGCTACCTAATAAGACTATATATTACAAGGTTACAGTAATAAAAAAAGCACAGTAGTGGCATAAAAACAAAGACATAGATCAATAGAAGGACCCCAAAATAAACTTACACATACATGTTCAATTAATATATGACAAAGGAGGCAAGAACATACAATGGGGTAAAGAAAGTCTACTCAATACATGATCTTGGGAAAACTGATCAGATACATACAATAAAATGAAACTAGACCACCTTCTTATACCATATACAAGAATAAACCAAAATGGATTGAAGACTTAATGTAAGAATCTTCAGAAGTTGTTACACATATAGCAGGGAGTTTCAACAAAAAAAAACAACAAGGGACAAATCATTTTAACTTACAAAAATTATTCCAGAGTTAAAACAAAAAGAGGAAGCACTCTCCTGCTCACTTTATGAGGCTAGTATATCCTTATACAATATACTATATCTGTTGTGATAATAAAAAATTCCCTATAACCTAAATAGCAAAGAATGGATAGGTCCAATATGCTAGAGAAATGAGCCTTGCATCAAGAAAAGACTAAGAAAGAAAATCTCTAAGGAACTTCCTTCTAGCCCTAGAATCCTATAATTTTATGATAATGGACATTCTTATTTAATAATCTTAAACATCAATATCAATTTCTGGCAGTAAAATCATGCTTAATTCTGACTAATCTGAGAAAACTAGATTTGAGTTAAAATTTCAATATAGAGGAAACGAGAGAGAAATCAACATCAAGTCACAGCCAAAACTACACAGACTGAATCTGCTTTTCAATAACAGTAAGAATAGTAATCTTTATGATATCAGGATTGAGACTTACATTCTAATAATATGAACAAGGTATTGACCTGTTTAGCACTGTCAAAAATTTATACCTTGTTATTAAAATATAAATTCACATTATTTACTTTGCGACTTAAAACTTTTCCAGGTTCACATACTGTTTGAGACAAATATGTCAAAGTTCAAAAGGATATGAATTTGCAACTGAAAAGATTGCAATATCAGAAATCAAGTGTTTATTAAATAAAGAGTCATGGCTCCAATCATCACACAATTATGTATTTAAATAAATGTGAAATCTATGTATACATTATGCTTGATATAAATAATGTATTTATTTGAATATTTATATATATTATAACATAGCCATTCATAAGCCAAGTGGCTTAAATTAAGATCAACCTACTCAGCAGTCTTAGTTCAGCCTAATGCATACATCTGAAACCAACTTCCTTCACCAGTTAATTTTATCTGTTTAGCATTTTAATGATTATACTATATTGTATATAATCTGTTGTATAGTCTCCATTTACATACATATAAAATATATGGTGATGATTGAAAGCTGGATGTCAATAAACAGCATTGCTTAGCTTATGTTCATTTACTTTGGAATAATTTTTTAGTTCACTTTGTAGACCACCTAGTTTACATTCATTTACTTTCAATGAAAAGACTGATTTAGAAATGTGCTAACATTTTAAAAAGCAAAATTTAAAATATCAGTATAAAATACAATAACCAAAAAATAATATCTTTAAAGATACCTTCTTCAAGGACGGGTCGTGGGATCACAAATGGAATCTCCTGCAGAGGTTCCATATACTTGTGGCCGGCACTAATTATCTTTATTTGAGGCAGGCAGAGGACGAGTGTTCCTGGCATGCTGGTCTGTCCGTGGTACCAACTTCTTACTGTTCCAGGAATGTCACCAGACACAATAGTACTTGGAGAAGGTAGGCTATCATTTGGAATGAACACACAACAAGACTGTACTTCAAGCTAGAAAAGAAAAGTAGAATTAAAATATCTGGATCAGACTAAATTTGGAAGTAAACAGACCCTCAAACACTAACATCTTTACCAGAATAAACAGGCAAGCAAATAAAAGAAAATATCACATACTTGAAGGTTTTGTTTTTTGCTATAAATTTGATCAAAAGGGCACAGTGACATGAGAAAACATACCTGCCTTTCAATAGTTCCTTCCAAGAAACATAATTGAGTTACAAAATTTGCTGGCATAAAAGGTGAGAAAATCCTCTTTCTTTTGCAGTTCATTAGATTTTGTTAACACCATCTAAGCCCTTAGAACTGACTAGCATTTTATTGCTCTTACTTAAAAAAAAATTAAATTAAATTAAATTAAAAAGCCCATAAACTGATATTTATATGTGAATTTGGCCATTCCTTTTTTACTTTACAGACTAAAATATAAGAAAAAAATGTTTAAAATGTTCAGATTATATCTGTAGGCAAACATTAAAACCAAACATGTCTATAACCCATACTTTCTCTTTTTATATACGTGTATACCAAGGCTCAAGTATGTGTTTATGTGTATCACATTTGGTATATATAAACAGATACATGGTAATAAAGAAAATTCAAAAGACTGAAAAATCAGAGTGTATTTCTTGCTATTATCATACTTCAAAGTATTACCTAAATTATGGTTTCGGGCTTCCCTAGCCCCAATATAGTTACTTAAGTTGGTAGGCCCTTAGAAATTTAAAAGAAGACTAAGCACAAATCAAAATTTGACTTCATCTCATTATGAGTTCTTAATTCAAAAGCAAAATAGGTTGAAGTCTATTAGTCTTAGTTGGTTCGTACAAAGTAATATTTTGTACCTGGTTAGTAAATTGCCCGAACAGACTAGCATACCTGAATTATTTTTAAAATAAAAAGTATGATGTGTTAATTTTCTGTAAAATATTTGGCATACAAAAATGTTATCTGAAAGTATAAAAACAAATTTGGTTAATAAATACTTGGATAGTCTAGCAAATTATATTAGCAAAGATACTATATTTTATAAATGATAACTAAGAACGGTGTAACATTACTTCTCTTAGAGCTAATATACTCCTTAGTGAGAGCAAAACGATATGTAACAAGTCTGGAATTCCTTGTTATAATAAATAATTTCCCAGCCTTATAAATGTGCAAACTTAACTCATCTTTGCTTCAACAGTTCTGTGCACGGACAAACTGATGAATTCAGTAAAGGAGGACATAAGTAAAATTTTGCAAAAATAAATACACTGGTTCATGTAGTATGACTCATTTCTTAGTTCTAGAATTTTATCTAGCAGCTTAGATAATTTAAGTGTGTTTATATTAAGTAGGTAATTGATTTAAGATCACAACATATTTTTCTGAAATAGAAGTATATATTGCCTCAAATGTGTTACATTTAAGTTTTTTAATTTTTAGCATACGTCATTAATGATGTTCAATCACACAAGTTAAAATGGCACACTGAGAGCATATTCTCCTACAAAAATTATGGTTACAAGGTCAAACTATAAAGAATCAGTATTTTACACTTCATATAGATATTAACGCTATGTTAAAAAATGCTTTCAATGATATAATTAGTTCAATATGCTACCATATATAATCATATACATATAAGCTCTGAAAAACAAATTTTAAATTGTGCCAAAATTTCCAAAATCAATATTTCAAAATTCCACTAAATTCAGAAATAAATTATTTTACCAAATTTAACAACCTTAGCAACGCATACAGAATCACCAGTATTACCATGAGATACAGAACAACTTTCTAAAACATGATATATATAGTGAGGACTTCTTAATGATAAGAACCAAAACATACACATAATCCAAATTGCTCAAACTTATAATGTTACAACTATTATATATACTAAAGCTATCACATAAATCTTTTTACACTTTTAAAATAACTGTTAAACTGTATGTCTAAAATTGTGGTTTTAATGTAAAATGTTGAATGATTTATGTAAGTGAATAGAAATCTGCAGCAGTAAATTTTGCATTAATGTAAGGATCTGACAATCCAAGGGAAAGAAAATGAAGTAATCTGCCAGTAAGAAGTCCTTAAACTGGGGGTCAGATCATGTTCATGGAAACCATTTGGTTGGGACCCTCTGAGCCACACCAAACACAAATGATCTTTTAAAAAAATATCCTATTCATTAATGCATCACAGCTGCACTGAGTGTTACTTCATTTTTCCATGGCAACATCCTTTCTGTTTCAAGGATCTTATTTCAGTTTTGGTAGCAACGTGTTCTTTCCCCAATATTGAACACATTCATGTGTTAAAGTGAAGGGATTATTACAAATTCTTGAAGTAGAACCACCTCTATTTTGATTCCTATTAGGTCAAGGGCTACATAGTTAAGTATTATGTACTGAAGATAAACCAATAAAGTAGAAAGTATTCAGTATTCTTATTTTAATAAATAAAATGACTGTCATGTACTTTTTTCGGACGTTCTAAGTTTATGTGACATTTGAAAAGATATATGCCTTTCTACACCGTCGTATGTAAGGTATGGTAAACTTAGATTTTTCTAATTTGTGTGCTCAATACTATGATACAACTCAAGTTAAAAAGAAGAGACTAAGATAGGTTTTATTTACATATTATTCTGAATATTTTATTTATCCCATTGTCCATCACACAGAACACTTTACATTAAATGCTCTAAATGTTATACCATATTCTCTGCCTTATAGGTATATTCCTTAAAATAATGTTTCTATTTCTTATTACCAAATAATATGTTTCTCTTTCTTTAAAACTTGAAAATTAAGAAGCCAAAGAACTGGTATGTGCGGCCCATGGACATGGACTAAGAGGTGTGGGGATGATGGGATGGGGTGCAGGGCGGAGGGGATAGACGGGGGAAATAATGGGACAACTGTAATAGCATACTCAATAAAATATACAAAAAATAAAATAAAATAAAATAAAACTTGAAACTTTAGTGATAATTATATTTTGCAAAACTGTTAAAGAATGAAATATTCTCTGTGTGAACATCTTATTTTTCAGGAAACAGTTTCAACTAAACAAAAATGAGCAAACATTTCAGGGTGTAATTTCATTCACATTTTATTTTTTTACTCATGAATTATTTAATATTTACCATGAACTGATCTGGAAGTCAGGAAGGCAGAGACAAAAGACATAGCCCAGTGTTTAAAAAACTTAAAACAATAGGGTTTTAAAATACCCACAGCCTTACAGAATCTGTAATAGAATACAAGCTGTGTAACGTCAGACACTGCCTATTTGTTCACTCTACAGGCTCAGTTCATAGTACAGTGCCTAGCATGTAGTAGGTCCTAGGTAAATAATTATTAAATAAGTGAACACAATTATTTGTATTAGCATCAGATACAGATATTAATTAAAAATAATTGTTTACCAGAGACAACCTGGTAGAGAAATTTTAAAAAGTGTCTTGTCAAGAGATGAGTTCAACTCCAGCCCGAGACCTTTGATAGGTTATTTAAAGTCCATGACTGCAGTCTTCTCCTCTGTAAATGGAGGGAAGCAAGCACTGACAGGAAGATGTAACATAATAACTGCCACCTAAATGTTTCCTAAGTTAAAAAAGTCAATAAACATATCCTAAATATCTACTACATGCCAGATCCAAATATTAACCTTCAGGGATTTATAGGTGTTCACAGTTCTTTTGTTTTAAAATGTTGCTGCTTATAGTTGAACTATCTATGTACACAGAGTTAACCAAAATATTTCATTTGTACTATAACAAATGTGCACTTACCCAAATCCCAGTTTTCCTATTTTATAAATTCTCAATACATTCTGAAAATGCTTTGAGTATGTTACACATAGCAGAAATCTAAATACACCTATTTAGGGCATTAAGTTAAAAACCTCAGAAGCGAACCCTGGATATCTTCTTTTTCAGAGTGAGTGTTATAAAGCTTCATACTCTTCCTATAAATACTTATCAGGGGAAGACACAAAGAGATTCCTCGATCTGTATTTCAGATTTCTTACTTTTAACAAACTACCACACAATTACTGTTACTTTCTCAATGTATATAAATAAAAATATAGTTCTGTGTGCAAAATTTTAGGCATTATATGTAAAAAATTACTTTTACAATTAACATGAGTAACCTTTGATATGTCTAGTCTGAAATATCTATTCTAATTTAATCCTGTAGGTAAGACAGGAAGTCCAATGGACACAAGGATATCAAGTGTGTCACGCAATAGGATTACACCATCACTGGTCATATTCTATATGTAATTCCGGGGAGAAAAAATTCAATTAGTCTACCTTAACTGGCTTATATGGTACTTGAGACGCTTTGGTACTCTCACCAAAATCACACAAAATGTGGGAAGTAGTTCCCTACAGAAATAACAGAGCATTAGTAGCAAAAGAAGGAGACAAGGATGCTTAATATGGAAAACAAAGAGTCCATTATACTATACTATACACTCGGAACTTCAAAAAGTATAAAAAACACCCAAGAAATGACATAGGACATCAACAGCATCTTCAATGTAAAAGATGAGAACGCTGAGCTTGGCAAACACCAGGGCAGTGTTCTCTTTTATTAGTGAATTCCAGGCCAGAGCACTTTATTTTGTCAACTGCATGCCATTGCCAATTATGTGCTTTTCTGGATAAAAAGGTAGTGTTTGAAGTGTAAAACACAGGATCTTTGCTAATCAGCAGATAGAGAAAAACTGCAAAGAACAATTTAGTTAATGTTAATCTACCATGAAAAGGCCCCCAAACCAAGCTGATACATTTTTTTAAATTGTTCAAGAATACAAGTAGTACTATAAAATAATCCACTACAAGGAAGTGTGAAAGTTCCTTTTCCCATTGAAAAACAAATATTGTTTACATCTTTATGCAATTTAAGTCTTCTATTATTAATACAAAATAACATGGACTTAGAAAATATGAACTTTGGCTTCAAAATCAACTTTCCAGAAACTCTGATTCTAAACACATTTATTTGCTCAAACATCCACTAAAAGCATAATCCTTTGATGGCTTTAAGTTATGACGTTCTATTCTTTCTGATGACAACTTCAGGGTTTTCTGTCTTATAGTTTGGTTTAAAAAACATTTTGAAAATGACTCTATTCTAAAAAAAAAGAATTTTAGGGCCCATATTTTAATCACTTAATCAGAATCAAGTTTTATCTTATAACTCTTCCAAACTACATTAATATCTGGAAATGTCTAGCGATATAATATGTATGATACAGGGCCTGGACCAGAGTGAGGCAAGCAAGGCACCCAGACCGTATTCAGGGAATCTATACAAAGATGTTTCATTTAGTTCCTGTAATTATATGATAATTTATGTACAATAAACTTAGTCAAAGGAGGAACATCAAACTAAACTGTAAACTTAGAAATGATTAAGATGGTAAGTTTTGTTAAGTGTATTTTATTACAATTAAAATTTTTTTGAAAAACTGAGGAAGATCAGTGTTTCTGCTTATAACTGGTCCATAATGATATGTAAGATTAACTTCATTGTTGGTGTTAAAGCTAATGCAGGTACTACGTACATCATTTTAAAATAAGCAAAAGAACTAAAAGAATCCCACAAGAATGTTAGAATTGGAAGTAACCAAAAATTATTTAATCTAACCATTTCATATTGCAGAGAGATAAAGTCAAGCCCACAGTTAACATCCAGAATTTGATACTGCTGATCACTGGCTCCTAGAAATTCTACACACCCTTGGCTTCTATTAAATCTCCAACCTTTCCTACTACATTCTGACCAATCCTTTAGAGTTTAGAATTGGTATTTCCTGGGCCCATTGCTCTTTGACCTTTACATACTCTTTTTAAATGACCCATTTTTTTGGTTTTAACCATCTGTATATAAGTCCCAAAATTATATCTCTACTGTGAATTTCTTCCTTAACCTCTAGATAGGAATATCCTACTGTCTATAATAGATAGCTGGATATCTGACAGGCATTTCAAATTCATATGTAAGTTCAATCTCCCTATTTGCCCTTAACACTGCCCAAAGAGCTAATTCTTCTGTCATTAATGGCATCACTATCCATCCAAATATCAAAACCAGAGCCTGAAACACCACTTAGCCTCCTTTCGCTCATTCCCTAAGTCCATGAGTCACTGGATCCTGCTGAGTTTACCTTAAGCCTCTTTGGGATCATTGTCCAACTTAGCCTATTATCTAGTGTTGTGAAATCATTATTTAACATTCTTGTCCATTTTTGGTTGTTTCAAGTAGCAAGATAAATCTGGCCCCTGTTACTTCATCCTGGGCAGAGGAGGATGTTCTCCAGTATGTGATATATTGAGGGATATTCATGTGATCGTACAAATATCATAGAGATTTTTTTTTATCCTCATCTGGGGACGTTCTTCATTGCCTTTAGAGAGGAAGGTGGGGAGTGGAGGGGAACCAATGTGATAGAGAAACATTGATCTGATCTGTGCACGCCCCAACAGGGGATCGAACCCTCAACCTAGGTATGTGTCCTGACTAGGAATTGAACCCACAACCAACTCAGCCCTTCAGCCAGGGCTAAGGATTTCTTGTATCACTTGGAATCTTAAATTGGAAGATTGTTCCTAGAGCTGTACAATAATCACGTAATTTAAAACCATCTTTTTTATTCCCTGTTACACAACTCCTCAAAATGATATCAATAAAGGACAGTTATACTAAATTAATCATTTTGTGCGAGATACTAGGAAATGAGTTTACTTTTAACAAAACTACTTATATCATTATGAAATCACTTTTAGGACCAAAGTAAACTTCAAACAGCTAAATACTCTTGATAGCTATTATATTGTAGATAATGCAATAGTGTCATCTAGTTCTTCTACAAATCAGTAAATACTCATCTAGGACTGTATCTAAATTTATCATTAACCAGGAATGCATGCCCTAAGCATCCTTTCAGTAAATGACATTTACTTCGACATTTCCATTTCTCCTTGGGACCCTAGTTTTCTATGGATCCCTCTGAGAGAGGTTCCCCACAAGATTCTCCCTACAGAATGGCTCTTTGCTTTTTTCAGCTATGCTAGACCGTGAGAACTACTATGTTTTTTCCATCTGCTCAGCACCTAGCTTGACATAAAAATTAAGTGTTGAATGTGAGAATGAGTGAAAGAATAATAATACATGCATTCCATAATGTATTACTAGCTACCTGTTCTTCAAAATAAACAGGTTTATACTATGGTATTAAAAAGTTAACATGCTTATGACTATTAGTTAAATATATTTTAATGGGATTTTTTTAAAATACAAGATCTATCAGAAAAGATACATAAAGGGTAAAAGGAGGTCAGATATATGGTGATAAAAGAAGATTTGACTTTGGGTGATAAAGACACAATGCAATATATAGATGATGTATCACGGAATTGTACACTTGAAACCTATGTAATTTGATTAACCAATGTTGCCTCAATAAGTTTAATAAAAAGAAAAACAATTGAAAAAAAAGAAAGGATATGTAGAATTTCAGAAAGCCAAGAAGAATCACGAGCCCAAACGAAAGAAGAGATCAAAACTCCGGAAAAAGAGCTGAATGAAATGGAGATAAGCAATCTCTCAGATGCAGGGTTCGAAACACTGGTTACAAGGATCCTCAAGGAATTTCATGAGGAACTCACCAACATAAAAAAGATCCAGTCAAAATGAAGGATATGCTAATTGAAATAAAGAACAATTTACATGGAACCAACAGTTGAGCTGATGAAGCCAAGAATCAAATCAATGATTTGGAACATAAGGAAGCACAAAACCACCAAACAGCACAAGAAAAAAGGATTAAAAAAAAAATGAGGACAGTATAAGCAGCCTCTGGGACAACATCAAGAGGCGCAACATTCACATCATAGCAGGGCCAGGAGGAGAAAAGAGCAAGAAATTGGAAATATATTTCAAAAAATAATGAAAGAATGTGTCCTTAATTTGGCGAAGAAGGCAGACATGCAAGTCTTGGAAGCACAGAGAGTCCAAGCAAGAGGGATGCAGGGAGGGCCACTCTAAGACATGTCATAATTAAAATGCCAAAGGTTAAAGATAAAGAGAGAATCTTAAAAGCAGCATGAGAAAAGAAATTAGTTATCTACAGGGGAACTCCCATAAGACTGTCAGTCAACTTCTCGAAAGAAATTTTGCAGGTTAGAAGGCATTGCAAGAAATACCCAAAGTCATGAAAAGCAGGGACCTACAGCCAAGATTGCTCTTCCCAGCAAAGTTACTATTAAGAATCAATGGGAAGATAAAGAGCTTCCCGGACAAGAAAAATACTAAAGGAGTTCATTATCACCAAACCATTATTATGGTATGTGAAATGTCAAAGGGGCTTATTTGAGAAAAGAAGCTGAAAACGATGAACAATAAAATGGCAATAAATACGTATCTATTAACAATTGAGTCTAAAAAATAAACTAAGCAAACAAGAACAGAGACAGAATCATGGATACAGAGTGTTTTGATGCTGCCAGATGGGAGTGGGATCTGGGGGAATGGGTGAAGAGGTTAGGGTATTAAGAAGTACAGACTGGTAGTTACAGAATAGCCATGAGGATGTAAAGTACAGTGTAGGAAATGACCCATGGACATGAACAATGGTGTGGGCACTGCCTGAGGGAGTAGGGGATGTTGGGTGGAGGGGGGCAAAGGGGGGAAAATTGGGACAACTGTAATAGTATAATCAATAAAAAACAATTAGAAAATAAATAAATTGCACACTATATGACAGCTGTCAAAATACAATCTAACAAAATTGTTTTGAATGACATTAAAGACAACTAAGCACTACTAGAGCATTCATACAGTGAAAACAAACTTTTTGGCCATCCAACATTATCTTGCAATTTCTGTGGGTGAGGCATCATGGTATAATTTGTTGATCATTAATCTTGCTCTTGTTCTTAATGTGAAAGCAACATGATTTTTGCAATTTTCTACATCTTAAACTGGAAGGTCCCAGTATTTAAGAGATATTACTGTCTAGTACACATAAAATTCTATAAAGATGCCTTTGATATCAGTCTTTTATATCTTATTCAGAGAGAAAAATTCTATACAAAAGCTTAAAATGTATAACTGTTGAGTTACTTTTACCAAAATCCTTTGAGATTTAACAAGCATTTAGTTCTGTATTTTCATCACGTAAAACATGATCTAAAACAAGGTTAATTCAATAAGATGAAATTATGAGTATTCATAAGTAAAAATAAGTGAGAATTTAATAACATAAGTAAATAGTTAAAATGATCATTTTCATATTTACTTTGTGATTAGGCAGGGAAATATTTAGAAAATCTTTTAATTTTTTTAATATTTATTTATCTCTATTGTTTATGGTATAACAGTTGTTCCTGCTTTTTCCTCCCTTCCCGGCTTCCACCCAGCCCAATGCTCGCCCCTCCCTAAGTCAACCCCCATATTTTAATTCCAACTATATTTTTATCTCAATACTGAGATAAGAATGTGATCTGACATTAAGCATTTAAAATCTTTCAAATAATGTTTAAAATAAATAAAAATAGAATAAATTAATTTTTTAATTCAAGGAACATCTTAAAGTTTGTGCATTTTTACGGCTATATTAGAGCATGTACTATGTGTTTTATATAAATTTGTTAATAATATGTAAAGTAAACCAACAGTTTTCCTCTAAATTATGGAAATAAGATAGTTTACACGTGTTACCAGTTAAAAAACTTTTACTGAAAATTAAAAAGGGTCACAGAAGCTAAAACCATGATATTTCTAAACTTTATTTTACCTGTAGTGTGAGACTCTTAACAGCATTCCATACTGCTCCAATAAGCTCTTTCATTCTTTCTTCAGGACTTCTACAGCCTTCAGTTATATTCAGCATAGTTTTCACAGGAACTGACAATGGTCTGGATTCTAAGTATAAGAATACTAGTTATGTAACAGAAATGTACCTTATAGTTTTACAAATTTATACAGAAAATATTTTCAAGGTTATTTATTTCCTTGCTTAAAATTAAAACTACATGAGATTATAAAATATAGTAGATCATTTTAACTGATAGAATTACTGATACTTGGAATGATTCAAAAATAAACAAAACAACTCTGTTAAAAGTTAGGAGGGTATTGGTTATTCTGTCAGGTATTGATGATTGGAAGATGAGTTTTTGGAGCAATGGTAATTTTCTTTATTGAATACTTAGATGTATTCACTTGGTGAAAATTAAGTTGTAATTTAAAAATCTCAGTATGATATATATCAATATTTCATTTGATACATACTCCATTTCTCAGTATGATATATATCAATAAAACTTTACTTGAAGAAAAAGGAAATTCAACAACAAAGTACTCAATTCATCTAAAATTAACAGGAAATGTGTCTTTCCATAAGTGACTTTTCTTGATAACAAAAGCTTACCTACAGAATCCCTCAATCTCAAAAACTGACTTTTACGGTAACCAAAAGAAGCATGTGATTATATAGTATATTTATATACTAAAACAATGAAATGTGATATACAATTCTCTACGTTATTAAAAATTTCGTTCATCTAAAATAAAAAATTTAGAAACTTTCAACAATTTTTATAATGTAAACGTTTTACAGAGGTTATCTCTAAGGAGGTAAAATGGGATTTATGAGTGGTATGGGTAAGGTCATATTTACCCCCTTATTCCCTGGACTTCAGAATTAAATGTTTTACAACAATAAATTACCTGTTATAATTTTAAAAACAAAACACATTAATTTACTTTCTACTCCTTTGGGTCTCATTACTTTTCTCTTATATGTGACTAGCTATGAGAAGAACATGGTCACCTAAACGTATTGTAGAACTCTGCCAATTAAAATAACTGATTTAAAGGTAAACCAACCACACAAAAACGGGCACATGGATGTTTACAATAGCTTTATTACTAACTGTCAAAACTTGGAAGCAACCAAGATGCCCTTCAGTAGGTCAACTGATAAACTGTGTTAAATCCAGAAAATGGAATATTACTCATCACTGAGTAGAAGTGATCTATCAAGTCTTGAAAATGCATGTGGAGGATATTTAAATGTGTTACTAAGTGAAAGAAGCTAGTCTGAAAAGGTTACATACTGTATAATTCCAACTATATGACACTGTGCAAAAGGTAAAACTATGGGGACAGTAAAAAGACCCATGGTTGCCAGCAGTTAGGAAGCACAGAGGACTTTTTAGGGTAGTGAAGCTACTTTGCATGATTCTACAGTAGTGGACTCTGTCATTATAAGTCTGTCTAAACCCACAGAATGTAGACCACCAGCGAAATCTAATGTAAACTATGGACTATGGGTGATTCTGATGTATCAATATACAATAAATTCATAAATTATAACCATGTACTACTTTCATGGAGGATGTTGATAACTGGTGAGGCCATGCACTTGTGGGGGCAGGGCACATATGGGAAATCTCTGTACCTTTCCCTTAATTTAGCTGTAAACCTTAAACTGCTCTAAAAAATAAATACTATAAAAATGTTTAAAATATAGACTGAATTTCAAAATTATTTGAAACAATGAGTATCAAAGGATTACACAGAAGTTGCTCATAATCAAATTTTCTAAATCTACCAATATAGAATATCAGTATTATATAAAATTATTATTACAACTTAAAAATAAATCCATCTAATAAATGCTAATATTGCAAATAAGTTTCGACATGTCACATTACCATGAAGCAGTACTGAAAGTCACTACTAACTAAAAGAGCCACATGTTTATTGTAAATGCTATCATTGCTAATATGATGATCTAATAAAAAATAATTAAAGGAGGCAATCATTCATTACTGCAGAAAGTACTTGCAGTCAATGTGACTTAAGAGTTTCACATGGAGAAAGCAACTTAATCAAGTGTGAGAATTTAATAATTATATATGATGTCAAGAATACTATTATTCACTTTAAAAATAATAATGTATATGGGTGGGTGGGGCTGGGGAAGCGGTGGTGGGAAAAGGTTGACAAAAAACAAAAAAGTGGACGGGGGAGGCTGAGAGTAGTGTGGGAAATTAAGAAGCCAAAGAACTGGTGTGTGCAGCCCATGGACATGGACTAAGAGGTGTGGGGGATGATGGGATGGCATGCAGGGTGGAGGGGATAAAGGCGGGAAAAAATGGGACAACTGTAATAGCATACTCAATAAAACATACAAAAAATGTATATAAAAACAACTCATGAAAGTACTATAAATATAAGGAATAGTGATTTAAAAACTGACCATAAAGTATAGAAAAGAACTTGAAGTTTACCAGACCTGAAATAATCACCCTCCTTTTCCAGCACAACCAATCTAGTGTTTTAGTTGTGCCTCACATGCCATTTCCTCTGAGACATGGTCAATGACTTCCCCAAATTAGATTTGGTCCTTCCTCTACAATCTCACAGAGTTCTGACATAATTCTGCATAACATTTAATTTTTCATGGTATAATATTAAACATTTGAATACCTGTCTTTCCAAGAATAGCAGCAGAGCATAGCTACCTGCTATAGCAGTAAATGGCAATGGTTAAAGGTCAATAAGGGAGGATGGCTTCTAATAGAAGAGCTACAACAATAAAAAGTTACTATAGTAATTTTTCCTTTAGCCATAAGATATCTAACCATCAATGTATATGTGTATGCACTTTATTCAATATAGTGCTGATACTAAGACAGTATTCATTTCACTAAAATGACAATCCGTGTAACCTTTAACTATTAATACAATGTGTCACCCTGAAACAGTATAGTGCCTTGCTCACTAAATATTGGTTGAATCATTCAATCGATATATCTTTTAAAAAGAAAACTATCATATGTGTACCTTCTTGACATCTTTCCCTAGTAGCATGTTATTTGACATTTTTGTCAAAAACATAATTTTTATGATTTATAATTTCATTTTTGAAATTTTCAATAATCACCAAGAAGAAAAGTGTGTCAAGAATTGTGTTATTTTTTTCTTTATGTTTATGGAAAATCAAGCTATTCAGCCATGCACTCATGGCCAAGGCAATATCATACTGGGGGTAGCTGTCTTAAACAGAGTTGAATTGCTTTAAATAAATAAATAAATAAAATAAAATAAAAAGTCTCCTGAGAATAAACCTTGCAAATGTGGGCTATAGATCATCCTGGAGAAGCAGCACCCTTCAAACGGAGAGAAGATGACTGCTAGAGGGAGCCCGTAGGAAAACAGAGGCTTCCTAGGACATAAAGGCAGGAGTACTGCAAGCTTGAGAGAGAAATGCTTAAGTAGGACTTGAAGTAGGGTTATAGAGATGTTTCATTACAAGTTCAGAAAGCTATGGACTGAGTAATGAACGCCGGGCAACCTAGAAGGGCATACCTTCTAGGTTTCTTTGCAGGAATTCGAAGAAGGAAGAAGGATAAATCCCTCAGAAGAGAAATCAGACCTTGATGCAACAGTGATTTACAGTGTCACATTTCCTTAATTTGTCCACAAAGACATCATAAAAGACTAGGATAAAGTGTTAGTTATTCATAAGCTTAACATGTTCTCTTACTGATATATGATATATTTTTGGAAATATTTTTATTACAGAATTAATATATGTTAATAGATGAATAATCAGAAAATGCAGCTCACCAAAAAATAATGAAAGGCAGGCAGGCAGGCAGGGAGGAAGGAAATTAAAATATCCCATAATTTTAACATGCAAAAAAAAAATCATTCAAAACTACTTAAGGAACACCTACTATGATTTAGGATTCAAGTTAGAAACTGGGAATATAATGATGAACAAAACAGATTATATCTATCTATCTATCTATCTATCTGGAAGGTATAAATTTTTTTAAAGTCTTTAGTGGTGAAATTTCAGGCACCAGTGGGATAAATATATTTACATTACAGTTTTCTCAAAGCATAAATTTGCAAGGAGGAATTCTAGATACCACTTTTTATTCTACCAAGTTGAGTGATCTCGGAATCACTTCAACTATTTAGGTTTCCGTTTTCTTATTCAGTACTTTCAGGAGATAAACATTAAAGGCTGCCTAAATCTCACTGGGAAACCACAGAGTGGGACAGGGATTCTGCTGTCTGTTAAAGAAAGTAAAAAGTAAAAAGGAGAAATACAGAAAGAGGAGGGAAAGAAAGGGGAAAGATGAGGAAGGAAGGATTGAGAGACCACTGAGTGACAACATCGTGTTTTATGTAGTAAACAAAGACATGACTGTCGCTATCATCTACCCTTCAAGTCACACCGCCATGATCCACGGAGACCATTAATGGTTTTTTTACCCTGACCTTATTTCCAAAATAAAAAGGAACAAAAACAAAAGGTTTGAACTCTTTACTTTCTTAGTCCGTATACACCCATAGTCAATGCTGCCACCCGAAATAAAACACAAGGCAGAATATAAGCTATAGCACTTCCAGATAACATGGCAAGATCTTGGAGGAATATTAAAAATTTTGGGTTGGAAGAGGCAGTCTTTTCGCTTACAGCTGCCACTGTTGCCCAGACAGGTACTGTTTTCCACATATTTTACACTTAGGATTAAGGTTCAATAAAAAATCAAATTAGTTGAAGTGCAACTCTAAAATGGTGAAGCTGACTTTGATATAGTAGTATGAAATTGGTGTTAATATTTTATGCTCACCCTTCACAAGCATTTCACACTATTTCCACTTCTGCACGTCAGTCCTTACTTGAACTTTAGTCTTTATAGTTAGAGCTCTTGTAACTATACAAAAATGAATGAGAAAACCTTGGATCATCAGATTGCTGCACGAATTTGAATGCTCGCAAATGTTTTGGAAAGCAAAAGAGAAAAAGGGAAGAGAGGAGGGGAAAGGAATCTTGTTCCTTGCAAACCCCCCAAATATATTTTTTTATTTATTGATTTTAGAAAGGGAGAGGAAGGTGGAAGGGTAGAGAGAAACACAATTTGCTGTTCCACTTACATATGCATTCACTGGTTGACTCTTGTACGTGCCCTGATTGGGGATCGAACCCGCAATCTCGGTACGTCAGGACAACACTCTAAGGAACTAAGCTACTCCATCAGAGCTATGCAATGTCCATTTACTATAAACCAGGGTACCACAGTAAAGGTTGGAAAATGTGACACAATCCCTGTCCTCCAAGAGCCTACAATCTAGAGGGGAGACATAGTTTAATACAGCCAGTCTTCAAATAATGTTGATTTGTTGCTTCCTTATTAGGTTGATGAGGGGAAGAAAAAAATCAATTCCCATCTGGGGATACTGTCTGTGTGTCACTTTCATGTTCTTCCCATGTCTGCATGGATTTTCTCCAGGTATTCTGGGTTCCTTCCATATCTCAAAGTTGTGCACACTGGGTGAACTAGTATGCCTGCCTTGTCCCAGTCTGAGTGACCCCGTGATGAAACAGCCACTCAGATGGGGCGACCCTGTCCAGGGTGGACTACTGGAAGAGGTTCTGGGCACCTGCCATGGTGATCTGGAATAAGTGGCTTGGAAAATAATTATCTTGTTATTATTAATCTTAAATGTATGTATCACTCATGTTTATTCAATGTTTATATTAAAACTGTTTTGGGTCTTTACTTAGAATTCTGATGATGTTTTTGTGACCAGAAATATGCCATAAGAACTGAGCATTTGTTTATATCAATAAGCCTATGGTAAAAGTGGTTCTGTTCTACATTGTTTTGCTTTTGCTTGAAGTTGTAGTTTCCAAGAACTTATCATGACATTGAGGACTTGCTGTACGTACTATAATTATCATACCATTTGATGAATGCTAAGGTGTATTATTGATATATTCTACAGAATCACTGGCTAATGCATTCAGGTATTGTCAGGAAAGTCTTTACAGAGGAGGTGACAGAGAGTTGTGTTGAGAGGAAATTCTTAAATCAAAGAAACTGACCTGCAGGCAGAAAGAACATGAACAAAGGCACAAGAGGCACAAGAGGCACAGAGCGTACGGCAAACAGTTCCGTGCGAGCGGAGTGCACGCACGGCAAATAAAACTCGTATACTACGCATAGGGCAGAAAAGGCGAGTTCAGGCCTAGCTGTGAGGAACAAAGTCTATCCTGAAGACACAAAGATGATAGTGAAAATCTCTAAGCAGGAAAATGTAATAAAACTTGTGCCTTAGAAGTGGAAATTAAAAATCAACTAGGAGTTGTTTTGTTACTATCCCACACTCTTCTCATTCTATTTGACTGCTTATATAGAAGTTGTAAGTTGATCTTTTATGACCCCAGTACATAGTCTGAATATTAACCTAAATAAATTCATAAAATGTGTTTATTTGACTGAATTTATTTCTTCTTCAAGTGGGGAGCAGGAAAAATAAGTACTGATCCTTGGGGGATTTCCTGCACCTCAAAGAAAAAACTCCAGGCCTAAAAACTTCATTATTCTTTTGTCTCATGATTTAAATTAGAATATATAATTACAGTCATTATAGTATCTATTAAGTCTGTAATTTTAAGTATTTTTTGAATGTATCGTGTTTTTTATTCCTTTAAATTTATTTCAACTACTCAGAGAGAAACAGAGCTTAACTAAGCTTCCCACTTCTAATGACATTTCTCTCATTGCCTGAAGAGAAATGATGCCACAGAACCAAAACAAGAGTCAAATTCTTTTCTCGATACTGTCACCTTGAAAATTAAACACAGCTCTGGGTGGCCCTGAGTTGACTTTGCATTACTTTACTTCTCAACCCAGCTGAATTAAGAGTCAAAGATAAATTAAGTTCTGTATCTCTGCTACAGAAAAATAAAGTTCCGTTTTGCACACCTGATTACAGAACTGAGCTATGTGCTAGATATACACAAATATATTACAAAATTGGATCAATACTATCTACACAAATTGAGTGATTTTGGGAAGCCTACACCCCTTCAGGTCCCAACACTCACAGCCTGGACACCGAAGTCTGTCTTATAAACCCCAGGGTTACTATTGTGCCTTCAAGCCCTTTCTCTCTATTTACATCAACTCCCAGGAGAAGCACAAAATTCCAAGAATGCCCCTTCTCACCCAGACCCTCACCGTCAAAGAGATCTGTACAACCCCCACCAGACCCCATCTCTCATCACAGCCCTGAAATCTCTTCCATTCTACCCTCTAAAACTCATAATACGTCTTCAGCACAATCTCTTAGACCTTCCCAAAACTTTTCTCTAAACTTACTCTTCATCCATTCTAACAAATCTGAGGACACTGCTTTCAGTGGAGTCCTCTTCAGCAGCTGATGTTTTCTCTCCCATACCCTGCATAAGACTGGGACTAAAAGTGGGGTAAATGGCTTCCCTAGTCCCCATTGCCAGTTAAGAGTGTACTTCTTCCCCCCAAAAAGCCTCACTTCAAACTTCATGTCATCCAATCACACACCCATCACCCCTGTTACTGGAATAATCTATCTGATCCTGAGGTCAGCACCCTCGCTCCTTCATTCTTTAGATATTTTCACTCTTGGATCCTTGCCACTCTCTGTGTCAGAGAAAATATGCTCGTTAAACAGTCCAGTCTGCAGCTAGACAAGCCACTGTGGATGAGCCTTAATAATAAAATGTAACCTAAAGTGAGGTGATGTATCTAAAGCTTTGGAGGCAATTAAAAGCTGTGTGCCTTCCTCACTTATCTTTCTTTTTCTGTAGCTACTGGCTAAATGAAGAACGTCCAAAGGACCAGCAGGGTGACCAGTGGTAAGATGCCCGAGTCACTGCTTGGAGGAGAACTACCAAAGTGCGAAACAACAATGGATTTTCCTCGAACAAGAAATGCATTCTATTGTCAAGTCGCTGAGATTTTGTGGTTGTTTTTCAGGGCCACTGGACAGTGACTAGTAAGACCTATTAGAGGTTGATCATAGCCATCTTCCTGAAACATTTTCTTCACTACTTCTGCACACCACTGTCCCTATGCTCCCCTCCGACATCACTGGCAGCTCCTTATTGGTTTCCATGCTAGTTCTTCATTTTTCAGACTCTAAATGTTAAAAGGACCAAGGACTCAGTTATTGAGCCATTTCTCTCTTCTACAAACACTGTCTTCTTAGATGATCTCACTCAGTGGCACGGCTTTAAGAATCCTCTACATGGTGACAGTTTCCAAGGGATAGTCTGGATCGATCCTCTAAACTCCAGACTTTTTAATGTCTACTCAACATCCCTATTTAATAGGAATTTCAAACTTAACATAGTCAAAGCAAAACTCTTGAAACTCTCTCTGTCCGCACACCTTTCTTTTTTATATTCCTTCAAGTCTCAGTAAATAGCAAATCTACCTTTCCAATTTCCCAGTGGAAAAAAACACTGACCTCCCTTCTCTCTCACATACTAACATACAGATAATTGGCATAATTTTATTGGCCCTATCTCAAACTATATCATGAATTTGACTTTATGCCCTCTAGTGATACTATCCTGGTCCAACTCACCATAATTATAGGAATACAATATAGCAATAGTCACATGGCAACTAGGCTACCTGTTTCTATACTTTCTCTCCTATAGTCTACTCTCAACACAGCACCCAGAGTGATGGATAATGTTAAAATAGCCAAAAAGGGGTCTATCATTCCTCTAATCAAAACCCTTCTGTGGTGTCCATCTTACTCACTTTTACTAATCAAAGTCCTTACAATGGCTCATCAGTTCCACAAGCACCTGGTTTTCCCATTGCCTTTTTGACTCCCCCTTCCATTCCCCTTCCCAGTGCTCTCTCTGCCTCAGCCAGGCTGTCCTTTTAGCTGTTCCCTGAAGGTAAGGATACTGGCAAAAATACTGGGTTAAAGAACACAGAAGAAGGAGAATCATATACAAGCCACCTTTCTCTCAATTCCCAATTTCCTGAAATCTATTAAGAGATCTCACAAGGATTTAGTGAATTTCAGCACAGCAGGAATAAAGGTAGACAGACGCTGATTTGTGAATCTTATTATATTACTATTCTTCCATTTGGTTGCTGTGGCCTGAAAAACACTTGAAAATGAGATAGGGGAAAATGCTGACCTCTTCCAAGACTTATGAGCTATGGAAAAGTTGCTTAGTTCAATTCAAAAGCCTCACTGAGTACCTACGTGTGCTAGCAGCTAGGGGAAAAAAAGATGTATAAGACTGGGGTCATGCCTTTGAGGAGCTTACATTCAAATGAGAGAAATGGATGGGTAACAGGCTTGCTAAATGGATAGGTAGCAGAGACCTACCTTGGAAATTTTTATCATAATGTAGTAAATGTAATAACTGTAGAAGCCTTGCCTTATAATGAGCTTCCAATCTTTTCTAATCCACACATGTTTAGCTATGGAAAAGAAGATATTACTCATTCGTAATCCTAATAATGATTTTTGGTATCACTGGAAAGCAATATAAATAATACCTCTTGCAAAATATAAGAAAAGGGTCATTTTCATGTTCAGAAATAAGCTAAATATGTACTTTGTCTCCCAAGACTACTAACATGCTTGAAACTATATAGTGAAACTTCTTCACTATAAATTAGGGTTACCAACATTTCTGCAAAGATTCTTACTCCTTCAAATCCATCCTACAGGCTACTCTTAACTATAGAATACTATTAAAGAATAGCATCTAAGGTAGTTTTGCAAAACCCTATATAAGTTGCGTCTCTGAATCTGCTCAACTTTATTTTCCACTATTTCCACTAGAGAATCTTCACTCCAATTCACTATCTTGTCTCTATTGTTCGCATGCAAGTGCTCCTTTTTGAGTATTGCAATTCCTATCTATTTAAGATCTACCTCAAGCTGTACCTCTTCAGTGAAAACTTTTCGAATTCCTAAAGTCTATAGTTATGGCTCCTTTCCCTAAATTTTCCTCAGTTAAATAAAGCTACCGCACTGCGCATAGATTTTTTTTTTCTCTCCAGCTAGAACCTCAATTTCATCAGAACAGAAGCCATGTCATACACCGCTTTCAATTTCCCAAAGCACTCAGCACAGAGTTAAGAACACTGCAAGAACTCATGGTTCTATTTGACCAAAGATAAAATTTTGCCTCCATATGATGGTTGTACCTGGACTATCATCATAATCCAACATTTATAAACATACCAAAATTTCTGATGTAGTAGGAATACCCTAAAAGGTTATGTGCACAAATTTAAAATGTACCAAAAGCTGCAAGTTTCTCCTAAATATTTGAAAAGTATCCCTGGGAAATCGGGTAATATTTCCAGATATAAAAAGATATAGGACATCAATTTAAAGATATAGATATAAAAAGTTATAGGACATCAATTTAAATCAATTAAAGAACAGGGGACAAAAAGGGTTAAGAAATATGACTGTTATGCCCTTAAATAAAAATAATAAGGAAAAAAGGGTTTCATTCATTCATACAATAACTATTTACTACATATTTGCCCAATGCTAGAAACAGTTGTTAGAATCTAGGAATACAAAATTAAACAAGTCAAATATAATCCCTGATATGCATTCCAGATAAAGAGACATAAAAAAGAATGGAAAGCTATGATAAGTGTTAGAGGAAGGAAAAGAGTAGGTAGGGAATCTTCGGGGG
The DNA here is from genome assembly GCA_004026545.1 of Mormoops blainvillei. Lineage (NCBI taxonomy): Eukaryota > Metazoa > Chordata > Mammalia > Chiroptera > Mormoopidae > Mormoops > Mormoops blainvillei. Next base: position 113,543 of record PVJD01000635.1, on the reverse strand, counting down.
TGGCACAGACCTATTTTAAATAGACTGAATAGAGAAGGTTTCTTTACTAACTAAGACTTAGAATATAAAAAGTGCATAGCTATGAAAAGAACAATGGAAACAGTAGAAAGAGCAGAGGTAAAAGAACTCAGGCAAGAAAAAGCACACAGTTTGAAGAAATGAAAGAGGGTAAGTACAAAAAAGAAATGACAAAAGATGGAATGGAAGAACCTGGCAAAACCTTGACCAGGTCAGACTATGTAGGCCACGTTAGGGAGTCTGGATTTTAAGTGCAACAAAAAGTCACTGAAATGTTTTAAGCAGGGAATAAAATGATCCAATTTAGATTTTTAATAAGATGACTTGCTGTCATCTGGAAAATGAATTAGAGTAACTGAGATCAGATGATGAGATAATTTGGAACCCACACCAGTGAGACTAGTTAGGATAGCCTTACATTATTCTGTACAAGAAATTGTGTGGCTCTGACTAAGGCTGGTGGATACAAAAAGACTGGAACAAAAGATTCAAGATGTAACAGAGGCAGAATGGACAGGAAAAGGAGACACTTAGAATAAATCCTCAGTTTCAGTCTTAAGTAACGCGGTGAGTGGTAGTGGGGAGAGATACACAGTTGTACAGATTTCATGTGTTAGGTTTTGTGTGGCCTGTGAAATATCTAAAGAGATGCCCAGGCAATAGAATATGAGATAACTTAAAAAAAAAAGATTTGTATAACAAAGTCAGTCAGTCAAGGCAAACGTAAAATAGGAAGATCGTCAGTGTGAAATAAACGTCATGCAGGCGTGAATGGAACTACTGGGTTTTAAGACAACTTTAAAACCATTAAGGTCAAACAGAGGAAAAAATAAATAAAATTACAATTCAGGGTCAGGAGTCAACAGATGAAATAAGCTTCACCTAGCTTGAAGCCTATGCTTTTCCTTTTAAAATGCAAACACATAAAAAATGTGATCTTCACTTTCTATCTGAATTGAGTTTTATCATTTTATAGAACTTTCATATATCTTAAGTATTATATTTAAATCATAAGAAGACTTAAATCTGTGAACTGTTATTGAGTATGCTTATTCTCACTTTATAAATAAAGAAAATGTGATTGTCTGAGGTTAGTTTGAGACATGGGACTAAGGTCAAAACCTAGGTTTTTTGGTCCTCACTCTACTGGTCTTTCTACCACATCTTCCTAATCCTTGATCTATATTTTACATTAATCCTCATTTTATTTGCAACTTTACTTGGCAATATAAATTTAAATAACTAAAAGAAAAAGTGATTTTTTATGGTAATACTATTTTTAAACTTCTGGAGTTTAGATAATATATAAAGCTTTAAGCAACTTGCCATAGAAACTCAACAATGCTTGAGACTTTTCATCAAAATACAAACTACATTCGATAGTATCACTCCTGAAAGCCCCTTGGGAAATAATGGCTTTTGGATTCTGCAAGTCAGCGTGACATGGCATGCAAAATTGCATCTCATGCTGAGCCAACCAGGAAAATATATGTCATCACTATGTGACATTCAGAATTTCATCTGGAAACTATAATCTTGTTCTGACTGCTACAAAGGGGAGGAGGGGGAGACTGCATACAAAATAATTTGGTTGAATTTTTGCTGAATTCTTGCCAGTTCATGTAAAAACTAGAAGAACTAGAAGAACTATATTCAAAAAACTTTCAATGTACATATTATCACAATGTGCTCTCAATTTTAAAATTAACTGACAGTTTAAGTCCTATGTTAACTAAAATTAATGAATCTCTGGGAAAAAATATTTACAGTAAAACAGTTACAAAATTAATAAGTTGTGATAAGCAAAATTGTATTGTTCAAAATTAAACACAACAAAAACACCTCCTCATTCCTTTCCTCCAACTGAACGAACAGGTTAATAAGGTTAATAAACAAACAAAAACCTGTTATAAAGTCTGCAATCTTACAAATACCAAGTCTTTCTACTATAGATTTTCTCTCTGTGCCCTCGTTCATGTGTACAACACCTTCACAATCCATTTACCTTATTCCTATCAAAACCAAAACTGTGACTGTGATTTAGTCTATATATTGCAATATTATATCACCAAAATGTTGTACTGTGAACCTCCTGTGATTAATTTTAAAATGAATAATTAGTAGACATAAACTGGAAAAGGTGACTGACTCTCAAAAATTATCCTCAGGAGCCATGTTTCTGCTATCCTACATCTTCTGGTATAACATCTCATACCCCTGACCACAGAGGTGGACACGTGACCCAACCCAGGCTGCCACTGGGCCAATCACAGTACCTAACTTCCTTGGCCCCAGTGATTCTCCAAGGTGTGTGCACATGATCCAAGGTAGGCCAAACAAACTCGTCCTCGGGTATGTTTTCCACAGGTACCGGATCCAGTCTATTTCTCCTTGATCATAGTGAGTTACATATGTGAGTCCAGAAGTACCATAGCTATGTATACTGCTAGGTCAAGAAAACTATGTTCAGCAAGAGAAAATTAAGTCACTATGAAAAGGTGGAATCCTGATGATGTGGAGTCTGGTTCTAGGTCATTCCAAACAAAAGATCTATCTTTGCCTTTTTTACCGCTTTAGCTACAGGAATCGATAAATACTCCTTTTTTTTTTTTTTCCTGAAAAATCATCTGAATACAGTTTCTGTCTATTGCAATAAGAGAGTCCTTTCTAATTGAGAGGGTACGTGGGGGATAAATGGCAATGGAAGAAGACTTGATGCTGGGTGGTGAACAATAATACAATATACAGATGATGTGTTACAGAATAGTACCCCTGAAACCTAACCAATGCCATTCCAATACATTCAATTAAAAATGAAAAAAAAAGAATAAGAAAAAGAAAGGAGTCTTCCCTAGCAAAGGAATTACCTATTAATTAGGGAGAAACTAGGCAATATGTTAGTAGTTGCACCTACACCACCCTTTCAGTGCACAGCCGGCATAGGCCCCACAATGCTTAGGCATATCATCAGGTCGCCTCCCCGTTTCCCAGGCCTGCTGCCTCAAGAGTCATTGCACCTCATGGCCCATTTAGCTTACCAGCTCTCACTCCTTTCATTACCATATTCAGTGATCATTATCATTATCCACATGAATCCTGCATATCTGGAGATGCGACTGATTTTTTTTACACCTCTCATCTTTTCTCTGGACCCAGAATATTTCTTGATCTATGTTAGCCAACACTTTTCTCATTTTAAGTTGGTCTCTTGGGACCCTCCAACCTGGACCCTCCCACCCAGGACATGTATGAGAGGTTTTCTCTAGGTAACCCTAAAACTTCCAAATAATAACACCCATTATGGGAGTGTCCTCCAGATACGTGGTATACAAACTACAAGACCATCTATTGAGCTTTTGGGGGAAAATGTGAAAATACCTATTCATATTTTACTTTTACCTAAAAATGAGAAAGACGCTTTAATTTTAGTAAAGTAGAATGACATTCAGTCCTCATGTTATAAGGTCACGGATAATGTTATGCTAAATAAACTGAACGAAAAGTAGACATTCAAAAACACGGAAATGGCAAAGGCTCTTCATTCATTCATTCATGACCACTTAGTAGTGGCTTATTACAATTTACTTACATATACACTTTAATGAGATTTCTAAATTTTATTACCTACTTTTAATTAAACTAATCTTCACAATTTAGATAAATAGTCTTAAAAGATTCCCGTAGCCTTGGCTGGATAGCTCAGTTGGTTAGAACATTGTCTTGATACACCAGGGTTGCAGGTTTGATCCCCAGTCAGGGTACATATAAGAATCCACAAATGAATGCATAAATAAGTAGAATGACAAATTGATGTTCCTCTTTCTCTTTCCCCCACCCTCTCTTCCCCTCAAATTAATCAATAAGTTTTTTTTAAAGGTTCCTGTAAAAACACATAGTCAAACATATGCATTAAAAACACCACAAAAGTATTTAAAAGAAAAAGGTAACACCTTTCAATTAATTTGGAAGAATATTTTATTTATACAAGAAAGATGGAAATTTACTAGGCTAATGTCAATAAACCCCTTTGCTAAATGGATGGGACTGAAAAATGCCTGGAATGCATCATTGATGTCCTTTACCCTCTTGCATCTACGTATATCAGTAAAGTGGCTATTCAATTATGTTAGCCACTAAAATCAACTACTAAAATAAACTGAATGAAAACTAAACCTTTAAAAGTTACCATAACAAAGTATTAAACTTTATTTTAAATATTTAATATAATATTACTCTACCAGAATCATAAGATTTAAATGTTTATTAAACTTATCTGGTATGCTTTATAATATATTGTTCAAAAATTTTTACTGACAGGAATTCACTAAGAAAAAAGTTTGAAAATTACTACTCTAATAATGAACTGTTTTCAAATAATCTGTGTTCTCTGTAATCATTTTAATTCATTCTCTCTATTTAATAATGCTTTTAACATAATATAAACCTGCCTCAGCTATGTTCAAGGAAACCAAAATTGTGGTTTTGTTTGTTTTATCTCCTTTGTATTATTTTGATCCAAGCTTGGGCTAGGACATATACAAGGGGAAAGAGTGACGTGGTGATAACAGTCATCAAAGTAAAATTACTCCAATAGGACACAGAATTTGAAATTTCTCAACATTAAAATAATCTATCTTCTAAAGTCATCTCCTATGACAAAAATTCAGTGGTTTTTATTCTGCTTTCAAAGTAAAAAAATTAGAGTAAAACTTGAACATATTAAAATAAACCATGCATAAATAAACCCTCTGCTTTACAGTCTTAGACAAATAAAAAATGAGCCAAGAAAATAGAAAATAATTTTAAAATATTAAATATGAAATAATTACTTGATTTGAGGTTCCAAGAAGGAAAGACACTGTGTTCATGCTATACAAACTGTAGTACATTTAAAATTAAAAGTCAATAAACCTACTTCGCTTAACAAACTGAAAGCCTTCTTAAAATTAATCAACACTAAATGTAAGAATTCTGTTAAACACACTAGGAGACACTAACGCAGTATAAATTTTATTTCTTTACGAGCTGGGGATTTACTTGAGGAGTCCTCATATGAACACTAGTAATCAAAGAAATTCAGGTATGTGGTAGTACCAAGTAAGTACCACAATTATCTGATATGTGTATAAAAATTATCATTCAAATATTCAAGGAATGTTTCATAAAATATGAAAAGAAATCTAAGTGTTAAGAAACTTTAACCTTGGTTACAACCTTCTAGAATAAGGCTGACATGTCACATCATCATCTGGCATCTGTTGAAATCCTTTAGGAAACTAAGCTTAGAATTGTTGCCTGAATATAAATTATGCTCATTGCCAAGAATCGTATAAAAACAACTTATAATTTGAATATTAAGTATCATTTTAAGCTCTACAGGCTCCTTACATTTTTCAATAAACTTTAAGGTTAGAAATAAAAATAATTTTTCTAACAAAGTACAAAAGGGGAAAAAAGACAGTTTTTAAAAATTTCTCACCCAAGGATATGTTTATTGATTTGAGAGAGAGGAAAGGAGAAAGAGAGAACCATCAATCGGTCGCCTCCTGCACACACCCTGACCAGGATCAAACCTGCAACCTAGGTATGTGCCCTGACCAGGAAGCCAACCTGCAACCTTTTGGTGTACGGGATGACGTTCCAACCACCTGAACCACTCGGCCAGGTTAAAAAAAAAACAATTTAATAAACCTATATCTTCATTAACTACTCTGATTACTTTCTGATTGATATTTTCAAGTAGTTTATTTTAGATATGTTTCTTTTCATTATAAACCTTTTTCTATTCAAAGAGTAAAATATTGTTTAAACCACATTTTATCCCTGACAGAATAAAAACAATTGCACCGGTGTTTACTCTCCTGATTTAATATTTTCCAATAAAATTAAATATCTAATCACATAGGAATGAAACTTTATGCTGAACTGTATAATTTAATTGAGCAACTTCTAATAAACAAAAATTCACAAAAATGTATTTCTTGCATATTAATACTAATTTCACATTAAGAGTATACTTGCTCAACATGCAAGCATAATCAAATTAAGAATGGCTTAAATGCTTTTAGATGAATAACTATGCTACTGTGACCCATTTTACTTATAATCCACAATTCTTATAAATTAGATATGCAAAATATTGATATATCAGTGCATTCAGGAGCAACTACTACTAGTAAAAATTGTAAACCTCCCTACTTGAAACCATCCTATGAGTATACTACTTCCTGTGGATAGAATGATATTTTTAGAGAGTTGAAGGAATTTCAAACTTCAAGTAACATATTAAACTGATTTTTAAAAACAAAAAAAAGGTGGAGGAGGGCAAAAGGGGAAAAATTGGGACAACCGTAATAGAATTGCAATAAAATATTTTTTTTAAGTGAAAGGTATAGTTTAATGTCATGCCTTACTGTTTTAGAAGGAATATATTCCTTATATCTGAGAAACAAGGGGCTTACCTTGAAAAATTATACATTTCCTGATCTCTTACATTCTCTGAAACAATGCAATGAAAACATTACTTATCCTGCATATATATTTGCTTGCCCAAGAAAATTAACTAAATTGACCTATAATGATACATTTCCTTATCTTCTTACCACACACACACACACACACACACACACACGCAATTCTCCTGACTGTAAAAACCTACATCTATTTACATTCTTCTTTATCTGTGGTCTCATTCCATAAATTACCACCAACTTTACTGCATCTCCGATTTTTTCTTCTCTCCTTTTCACCTCTCTATAGCTCTAGGCATACCCAAATGTCTATATAGTCAGGTTTCTTGAAAGAGTGTTATTATATAGGTTGTCTCTTTGAGCTCAATTCTCATTCATTCCCTAACAACAAAAGCTCCTCTGGCTAAATGACTTTGGTCAATTAAATTTTTAAGCCTTACTGTTCTTATGACTGTTACAATATATTATGTAGTTGAATTTTTTAGGCCTCACTGTTCTTATAACTCTTAGAACATATCATAAAGTTACCTACCATCATCATCTTGACAGTCTTTTCAATTATGTCATACTCATACACCACCACCCCCACACACACATCTTTGTTGCCCACTTCTCAGAATGATGCTTCTCAATTTCCTCCACTGGCTCTTCTCCTTACTCTTTAATGAGAAAGTTGCTCAGAATTTATATTGGGTTTTCTTTTCATCTTGTCGTGTACAGTTTCCCTGAGAGATCACACAGGTTCTGTGGCTTTCACTATTATTCATATGATGGCGACTCCCAAACTTATGTCTCTCATTGTGAAAAATCTAAGTCACGACTCAGACATGAAAACACTTTTACGAGCTTTTGTCTTTTGATATCCCCACTAATAGGAAAATATTTATTTTCAAATTTTCTTCCACAACTCCACGTGTGACATTCCATTTTCAGTTACTGTAGCAGAGACTGCCAAATAACCTCTAATAACCACTCTCCCACTCTCCCTTTCTTTCTTAGAATCCACACATTTTGGCCAGGCATATTGCCTTAAAGAATACAAATGACATTCCTGGGACCTCTATGCAACTAAATATAATCATGTCACTAACATCTGGCCAAGACTATACAAGCAAAGTGGAGAGTGCACCTGCCACATAGTTTTTAAAGAGACAGAGAGTTCCCTTTCTTCATTCATTTCTGCTCACTGAAATGCAGATATGATAAACCGCTGAAGTATCTACCATGAATAATGAGGCACATCTGGCTGTTGGGGCCATCCAGAGTGGAATACGAAAGTACCTGATATCGAAGATCTCTCACACCTTGAAGCACCTACCCAACCTTTCACATTAGAGACAAATAAAATTTGATTTGTTTAAACCACTGTTACTGAGGGTTTTCTGATATTTTTGGCCAACTTAACTCAGTTTTAAATATTATAGCTACATTATGAACTCTTGCTTAGTGTAAAAATACTACATTTTGAAATAAGATCAGAAAAAAAATGCAGTTACAAATATACCTAATCACTCAAGTTTATTATCAAAAGAAAGATTCTTTTTTTCTTAAAGAAAAATGTAGTCCGAAATCTTCACTATCTGTAACATAAACAAAGTGGTTTTTAAAATTTGAGGATTTTTCATATATCTCTTTGAGAACTAAATTAGATAGAATTTCCACATGCCTGACAAAAAATTTAAACCTCTGAAACATAATTTTTTGTATTAGAAACATCAATGACGCAGATATATTTAAGGATATATCAAGAAACAAACGAAAAATAAAATGCCAATAGTAGTGTTTCACTTTTGAGCCTTAGTGAAAAACTTTGCTGCACCATCAAAGTAATACCCAAGTAAAGAGAGGTAGAGCCTCCCCTGCTCATCGCACAGTGAGGAATTTCCCGGTATTTCCATGTTGGTAGCTCTAATGCAAAATTCTACACTCTATTAGTCCTATGGAACTGGGCATAAAATTTAGAACAGTTCCTTGACAAAAAAAGGAAGGAGGAGTGGGAGGAGGAGAAGAAGAAAAAGACACACTGAAGTTGGTTGCTCATATATTAGATATTAGAGGGAAAATAGTAGATGACTGAATTTTCATGGACCCTATTTTTAGGGCTGGTTATGCCATTTAAGAATGAGAAAAGGCAACTCATAATCACAGAATGACAATTGTAATCTGAAACTTTCATTAAAAGTCTCACTAAGTATTCTTAACCATGGGTAAGTTTCTCAACCTCTTTATGACTCAGTCTTGTTAATTATAAAGTGAAAGGGTTATATTAGATAACTTTCGATAGACAGAGAGACAGATAGACAAATATTCATCGACATACGATTTTTCCACAGGCATCCACATGGCTCATTCCCTTACCTGCTTCAAGTAGCTGGTAATATGAGCTTTCAGTGAGACCTTCCTTGACTATCCTAATTAACATTGTCCTAGAGTTCACTAAAACTCTGTAACTTTTTCTTCCTTTATTCTATTGCTATGTCTTCAAATTTTTTGATTTCTTCTCCTGAAATGTCTACTCTACTGCTAACTCTACCGAGGGAGTTTCTCATTTCAGATTTTTCATCTCTAGAGTTGGGCTTGGTTCTTTTTTACATCTTCCATTTCTCTCTAAAATGTATTCATCTTTTCTTAAATATCTGAACAGTTTTAATGTACAAGTATTTAATATATTCACTGATTCCATCATCTATGTCATTTCTCAATTTATTTCTGTTGGTTATTTCTTCTCCTGGTCAAAGTTTCCTGCTTCTTTGCATCAGTAGTTTTTCTTTTTTTAATTAGTTTTTTTGTTTTGATTAAATCTATTGTGGTGACATTGGTTAATGAAATTTTATAGGTTTCAGGTATACAATTCTATAATCCATCATCTATATTGTATTGAATGGATGGCATTGTGATTTTTAAGTTCTTACATATCTGTATTTTATTGTATTCCTCTTAACAGCTCTGAGCTTCATTTTGCCAGCAGTAAACTTACTCATTGTTTTAGTTCCTTTTTTAAAGCTTGTTAAAGGTGGGTCTAGGGTAGCCTTTACACTATGGAAAGTTTACTACACTAACTACTAAGGTACACCTCTTTGAGGTCTCTATGAAGATTTGAGTAATTAATAAGAAGTGAATACTGTGGACAGTAGGAACCTGAATGACTTCCATCCATGTGTGAGCTCCGAGAATCACTCAGATCACAGCTCATTGGTCATCCTATGCCCAGCGTGTCTTACTCTAGTAAATAGTCAAGAAGAACTCCACTGCTGCTTTCCGGAGCTCTTCTGCTGAACAGCTTTCTCGGTCTGGAATCTTGGTCCCTATTTCCAGTCATCTCTGCCTCCTTATACTTCTTTTCCCTCTGCTTCCCAAAACTTTAATTCAGCAAGGCAGCTGAGCGCAGTTTGATATATCCCACCCTGCTCTATGGCCCAGAATGTGCCTTCGGCCAAGAAGCCAGGGCAACCCTAGGCCTCACCTCATTTGATTTCCTTCCGTGAGGCATCATTGTCCTATACTGCCAGCTGTCCAATGTGTACAAACTTTTTTTCTCCCATATACTCTGACCAGTATGTTATTTACAGCAGGAATATAAATCTAGTCCCTGTTACTCCATCATGGTCAGAAACTAAAGTTCCATACTTTTAATTAGTGGTATTAGCTCTTAAAATTTACATCATTAATTATCACATTTTTATTATTTTAGTAGTATTTGAGGAGTCAAATTAAAAAGCCTTCTATTATTTTAGCTGTATCCTTAACAGAACTTTAAACTTGATGATAATGGATAGTATTTTTTAAACCTATCATTTATGGAGTATCCTACTTTTTCATCTCCACTACAGACATTTTTGTCAAGAGTCCCAAATTAATGTTCATAAGGTTTCCAAAACATAGGGTAAACAGATGTCATATCTTTTAGGCTCTCCTTGTTTTGAAGGGTATACAGATTCTCTAGAAGATTATTTAGAATTTTGTAATAATGTATTATCTTCATGTGAAACATGATTTTTTTTCTGGCGTGGCCTGCCCTACGTGCCTGTATCACTAAAATAGCGCTGTTCTGCTGTCAACACATTTCCAGCCATTAATCACATGTTCCCCCTGCCGCCAGCTACTTTACATTGGTTAATTGAGATTGGAAGAGGGAGATGACTGGTTCATGTTGAATAATTAAAAAACCAAAAGCAAGCCCAGTGCAATATCAGCTAGCCTTGGTAATCGTGTGCCAAAAATACTACATAAATTGTTGGGGATGCAGTTAAGACCAACATGGGATCTCAGGTTTAATAAGAATTCAGGCAAAAATTGATACTAACATTTCTCCACTGTAAATTTCAGTTAAAAAATTAAAATGTGTATTCCATGACAATGTGAATATACTTAACACTATTGAACTGGCCTTTAAAAGGTCAATATACAAAAAGTAAAACAAAAACAACAAAAAAGATGTATAAAAGGCTATGAATGCCTTACCAAATTCATTACAGTCCATGATGCAATGTAAATAATAATAAAAACAATGATAACTACATTTAGAGTAGGTAAAAATTCAAAGGACTTACAAAACATATTTAAAACCAAACAGGAACTGTATACTCTAATTAAAAATAAAACAAACATTTTTGAAACTTAATTCTAATTAAAGCGTATGGTTGGCAAAGAGCATCCTCAAGAAAAGACAGAACACTACCACCAAAGTTACCAGAAAAGTAAAAACGGTGGGCATGCAAGGGGGAAGACACGTACTCCAGGAAGAATGTTATTCCCAGGGTTTTCTACCCCCTGTAAATGCCCTCAGTGCCAAAACAAGGCAATCACAGGCATCAGTCTGATAACTGGTCGTGGTCATGCTAGCCTGTGTAACAGTCTATATTGGGGAAGTATGATACTCTTACCTATAAGGGGAATAGCTTTCGGATATCTAACCTAAGCATTCGAGAGACAGGGGAACACTAAAGACACAAAATGCAAATACCACAAGTCAACAGCAAGGAACCACAGTTCACATTGTGATTTGAAATAAAGAACAATGTGTTGTGTATCTATATCTTCATAGTCTATAAATAATTAGTGATAGAAAGCTATGTTTTGGGCTTTTATTTTCTCAATATTAAATCAGTATTAATTTCTCATAAAAATGGAAAAGTATAAGAAAACAAAATAAATCTCTGATATTAACTGATATCATTTGTGAATTGATATTTAACTGATATGAGATATGAATTTAGATATAAAACTTCTCCATGCATAACAAATGCATATTTTTCTAAAATCTCTATTTTCTATATAGTTCTATGTCATGTAATTTCACATAAATGATAAGTATTTTCTGTCACCTTTACCCATCCTTAATGATTACTTTAAATCAATCATCAAGTGTGATTTAAAGAATGGGACTAAATATTAAAGCAGGAGATGAAAATATGTGGTTATATGCATGTAAGATTAAATTTATTTTTTATCAACTGATACTTAGTGGACATTCGTTTTTATTTAGAGGTAATATCTATAAGCCTTTATGTAAATCACCAGTTAAGAAGATTTAAAGTCTAAAATGTAGCATAGTAACTAAAGGAAAAAATATCTAATTTTATATTAAAAACTCAATACCGGTTACAGGTAACCTTCCTACAACACAAAAACTAAGGATAGGCATTTTTATCAATTGATAAAGGAAATTTTGACAGAGTAAAAGCCTGTGGGTACTGACAGGTGAAATATCTAATAATTCTTTAAAAAAAAAAAACACACAGCATCTTGTTTTAGGAAACTAAGAGAGCACAGAATAATAGTATAAAACTCCACAAAAATGTATGTTAGCATAGTTATTATAGCTGCTGTTTAAGTATAAAGAAAATAATACTAACTTTTCCTCTAAACCAGAAATGTTAGTTTGAACTTCCTTATGTATACAATCATATTTTAATTTCCTTAAGGGAAAGTATCATGTCTTATCAATATTCCTACCCTTCATATCATTTACAACAGAGTCTTGCCCATTATAGACATTCAATAAGTGGGTTTTGATTTACTGAAAATGTAAAACTTTTTCAATATGATTGGTAATATGAGTTATGTAAAATAAAGCTGAATATATAAGGAAAAATACAAAGTCACCTGAAAATAGGTGGTCCATTATCACAACCATTAGAAATTAAGAAGAAAAACACCAATTTAAATGAAATCATATAGTGCTCTTTTTCATTACACAATAAAGGAAATTTAAAAAGTGTTTTATGGAAGACAATTTATATTTAATATTTGCATGGACAGTCTAGCAAGTCTAGAAAGAAGAGGAAGGAAAGAAGATTGAAATGTACTGTCATTTGCAATAATTCACTTTATGAAGGAACATGCTACTGGGAGTCAATTCTACAGGGGCCTCATGTATTTTTGCAAATCTTAAAAGTAGAGGTGGTGAGTTGCCTTTGTTCCCAGCTGTTTTCCGAGATATCTGTACAACATACAGCCTCAGAAGACAGAAATATTATCCTCCTTCTGAGCAATGGGCAAGTTTACTTGCAGTCTTGCAAGGTACATATATAGTGCCTCCCTTTAGAGAAAACAGCAGGCATGCATTAGGTTAGAGAGCACCCAATGGGTAGTCGAGGGTTCCTCTCCTGTAATGTAAGCCACTGTGTATAGGTATGACCTGGCCCCTCTTCATAATACCCTGTGTAAATTAGCCTTAGGGCAGAGACGCAAGAAAATGCTAATACTTCGGTTACTGCTAATGCTGTTAATGATAAAGTCCTTTGTCTCCGTTCCAGGAGTCTCACGTCTTGGTCAGCATTCATGAAACTGTGGCCCAGATAATTTGAAAATTTGTTAGCCTAGAGATTTGGTAAAATCACAGAACCTTTGACACATACCTGTTATTGTTTTTGTTTTTATAGGGCTGCTGGCATATTCAGAGGCCTGATATGACTGTTGCTTTGCCAAGGGCGCACTTCCAACAGACGTCTCATCTTCTTTCCTTCTGCTAATTGGTATAACAAGAGGAACAGCTATCACAGGCTGCTAGAGAAAGTCAAATGAAAACTGTATTATTTACTAACTCATAAAGAGTAAGGTTATAACAAAGCATCACTAATGAAAGTCCTTCACAAGTTGGGGTTTTATTACTATTATTATTATTTTTAACTTTATTTTTATTGTTTACACTACTACAGATGTCTCCATTCCCCAGCCCCCGCCTTTGCCCACCTACTCCTCGCCATTGTTCCCCCTTCCCCTGGCCACCACCACACTGTTGTGTGTGTCTACAGGTCATGCATATATGTTCTTTGGCTAATTCCTTAACCTTCTTTCATTCAGAACCCTCCTCCATCCAACTCTCTGACAGCTGCCAGTCTGTTCCATGCATGTATGCCTGTTACCATTTTATTCATCAGTTTATTACATCATTTAGTCAATCCAACAACCAACCACTCTCCCTCACCCTCCCTCTTTCTCTCTCTCTCTCACTCTCACACACATGCACACACTCAACCAGGAAGACACTTAAAATTGTAAATTATAATTCTGTGTGAAAACCAGGAGAACTTGAAAACAATCATAAATTTTAGAAAGCACAGGAGAACTTGGAAAAAATCATAAATTTTAGAAAGAAGTATAAAAATAACATAATAAGAGCAAATCAAAACTAAAATTCACTTTGAAAACAGGTCACCCCAATAAATTAAGTAAATATAAATAAAGACAGAAATAAAGAAAATTAATTTTAGTAGAAAATTTAAAGTTATTCTTACAAAATGATATTTTAAGAGGCACACTTCTATAAACTGATTATGCATATGTTAATATGGGCAGTCCAATATTTTTTGAGAATTGCTGAAAGTCTACTTTGTCTGACAAAGTGATATCTATAGCATATTCAGAAAGCACAAAAAAATATCTACAGTTAGAAAAAGCTGGAAAACATTATGATCCTATATTGAATGCATGAGTGCTGATCTGAACAATAAAGCAGCTGTTTCATCTTTATTCACTGAAATAAAGTCTGATGTTACCACTGATGACGCCCAATACAATCTTGTCAGATTTTTGGCAAAAAAAAAAAAAAGCATAGGTATTTTTAAGTTTGTTGCAGGATCAAAGATCAATGTTGAATGGGGTGGAAAACAATCATCAAATGTTGGGTTTTAGCCACAAACTGAGAAGGAAACTGCGGCGCAGGAAACAAGGGATGATCGCTGTAACACAGCTGCGTCAAGTGGTGAAGCTGAGGGGGCCAGTAAGGGTGCAGTGGAGCCTGGGGTCGCCCTCAACAACAAAGCCACCACACTTCCACAGGCCCAGCTCTAAGTCTCACCTAACTCACAGCATTAATATTATTTAGATTATGAACAAATGTTTCAATGACAACATAGGTACATTATGTTATTATGTAAGGTAATCAACAAAGTTATGAGCTAGACGGGTAAAGGGAAAATATCTTACAAGTTGTTAGTCTGAGTAAAAACACAAAGCTAATAATGAGAAAATGAAAATAAATATATTGTGGAAAACATTACAATGTAGAGTACCTGCTTTCATATTAAGCATTTAATCAAAATAATGACATTTATACAAATCTAAGTAGGACACAGTATGTAAGATCTAGAAGATAAACACTCAGTGTAATATAAGTTTCAAATTATTTAGACTTCTTCATCCGTAAAGTAAGGGGTGGAGAAGCCTACTAGAAAACCCCTTTATGCTCTCACATTCAATAATTCCACAATCCCTTGTGTTTCTTGGCCATTATTTATAAACCTAGAGTACAACCAAGCACTCTTACAACCAAATTTGAGATCAAAAAAATCTATACATAATAAATAGAGAAAAATTATGTGTTGCATAATGTGAATTCAAGCATAATGGGGAGAGATGAGATTACTGAAAGCCATGGCACTGGTAATACCTAACAACAAACAAACAAGTTTTTCTTTCATTGGCTGAAATTCTGGGTACACATAGGTAAAAATATAGTAAAAGGCCAAATGAAAACCCTTTCTAACAAGAGTTCTAGACTCTTATATGACTTCTACACAGCTACATTCCAAATACCTGACGTGCTACAGGCCTTCCTTAAACATCTGTTGAATGATTGCTAATATAGGTGCTACATGTCAAGCATGAAGAGATACTGGATAAAGAATAAAATGAGATGGGTGATTCCCTCCACTTTTCTGGAAATATGGCTCCCCTAGTCAAAAATGTCAAAATAGGCAGTATTTATTTTTAGTAGCCTCCCATTGTCCTGCTCACATCCTTCTACCTTCTGGGACTGAATATTCCTCCAAATTTCAGCTGTATCCTAGCTCCACATTTGTCCTATTCTTGCCCCATCAATATCCCATGAGCCGAAAATAACTAAAGCTTTAAGTCACTTTTTAATAAAATTTCCCTTATTATTAATTACTGTAAAAACACCAGAAATTATAAAGAAAAAAACAACATCCATATTCTCAATATAACCATTACTGGTTATTAATACTTTATCATATTTCCTTTTTTTAAAAAAAGAGGTACACTATTACAGATAAAGCTAAAATCCCCTGACTACAAACCAATTGCCCAGTCCTCCCAGAGCCAACCAATATTATGATATTAGTACAATGCTTCAAATTAATTACTATATGCCATTTATTTATTTAAAGGGCGATTTTGGAAAAATATACATACATACTGTCATACTGCATATATCCTTCAGAAAGTGATTTTCTGAATTAAACAAAATTTTGAGACTTCCATATTGAGACCTATTGCATAATTTTAAACAACAAAGTATTGTATAATGTGAATATGCCATGCTTTAATTATCCACTTCATTAAAGATTGTCATTCAGGTGGTCTTCAATTTTATACCACCATAATGAATACTGCAACAACAGACATACATGACTCCTTCGGCTCAAATGAATGTGGCTGTAAAGAGCATAACTGTATTAAAAAGTGAGATTTTGGCATCATAGGGTATATTCATTTTCAATTTTATTAGACACTACCAAATTTATCAATTTTCACTTACAACAGTTGCATATAAGTTCCTCCATTTGCTACATTTTCAACACTACTTATTGGCATTTTTCACCTAACAGATTTTTAAGTAAAGGTGATTATTTGTGAGTTTAAATTATTGAAGCTGAGTGATAAGGCCATAGGAGTCAACTGTACTTTTATCTGAATTATCCATTTTAAAGAAAATGTAAAACTAAAATCATAGATTAAAGGCATTTTTAAAAGTATTTTTTTAGATATGCTGAACTATAATAAGATAGGAATACTACAAAGTGCTGATGAAAATGTATGTAAATGTATAAAATTCTAGAAACAAATTGTCAGTATAACAAGGGCCTCAAATATATTAAAATGCATGCCTGGAGCTACTAATCACACTTCTAAAAGTATACTCTAAGTGGATAATTACAGAAAAATGAAAAGATTTAGCTATGAAGATATTTACCCCAATGTTATTTATAACTCTGGATGAATGAGGTTATAGGTATTTGTTAAGTTTATCTTTTAAATAAAACTTTTTTTTTACATATATTTTATTGATTTTTCTATTACATCTGTCCCAATTTTTCTCCTGCCTGGTACCTCCATTATGTTAAAGAGAACTATATAAGAAAAAGAAGATCAAAACTATGAACATTAAAACACACAACAAATGTACAACTATCAACAACTGAATCTAAAAACCAAACTAAGCAAACAAGCGGAGCAGGAATAAAACTGGTATTTTTGAACTTACAAAAAATACATGTTTATATTTCATTTTAAAAGTTATAAAACAAAAATAAAAGTAAAAGTCAGAGTCTTAAAAGGTGCTTGGTATCAACCAAATAAATGTGCAATTTACATAAGCTGCTAGGACACTATTTGACCTTCAGGGATATCTAGGGTGTACTGATAATAATTGTAACATTTATAAAATAACCAATGAAGAATTTATAATACAATGGAATAGTATTCAGCCATAAAAGAGGGAAATCTTGCCATTTGCAACAATATGGGTGGACTTTGAGGCTTTATCCTAAGTAAAATAAGTCAGCTAGAGAGTATGTGAAATCTAAATAAAACAAGACAGTTCTCCCCCCACCCCACAAAAAATACCCAAACTCATATATACAGAGAACAGATGAATGCTTAGTTGCCAAAGGTTGGGATGCATGGGGAAACTGGTGAGGACAAAATGGGTAAATGGAATCAAAAGGTATAAACTTCTAGTTATGAAATAAATGAGTCATGAAATGTGATGTGCGATGATGACTACAATTAATAATACTGTACTGTATATTTGAAAGTTGCTAAGAGAGTAAATCCTAAAAATTCTTATCAAAATAAAAAAGGTTTGTAACTATATTGGCGATGGATGTTAACTAAATTATTGTAATGATCATTTCACAATATATACAAATATCTAATCATTATATTATACAGCTGAAACTGATATAATGTTTTATGTCAATTATATCTCTATAAGAATAAAAAGAATTTACAACTAAAAGATTTTTCAAATGGTTCTGCCATCAGTTTTATTTCTCTATCACCCATTCTGTTAGAGTAAACTTTCTAAAATCCAAATCTATATCAATTTCCTATACCTCCTAGTTTTTACATTTCAGGACAGTCTTAAAAACTTAGCAATACAAATAAAATATTTTATGAATTGGTTTCCAATTTCTACCAGTCTCTACAAGAACACCTGGCTCTAGTCTGGAAACATGGTTCTTCTTTGCCTCTGCTCACACAGTTTGGCCCAAAACAACCTTTCCTTTCTGGCTCACACCTATGATCTTTAGCTGAATTATTCATTCTCCTCCTTTTATTTTTTTTCCCTGTTTAATGTTTTACTGTTTATGTTATTACTGTTGTCCCATTTTCCCTCTTGGCCCCCCTCCACCCAGCCTGATCCCCACTTCCATAATCAATCCCCACACCATTATCCATGTCCATGGGTCCGTCATGTATGTTCTTTGACTAATCTCTTCACCTTCCTTCAATCAGTCCCCACCTCCCCTGGTCCTTCTTACAGCTGTCAGTCTGTTCCCTGTTTTCCATGCCTCTGGCTCTATTATGCTCATTAGTTTATTTTGTTCAGTAGATCCCCCTTATAACTGAGATACTATGTATCTTTCAACAACTGACTTATTTCACTTAGCATAATAGTCTCCGGTTCCATCAATGCTGCCTCAAAAAGCAGGAATTCCTTCTTTTTTCTGCTGCACTGTATTCCACTGTGTAAATGTACCACTGTTTCTTGATCCACTAATCTACTGATAGACGCTTAGGCTGTTTCCAAATCTTGGCTACTGTAAATAGCACTGTTATGAGCATAGGTGTGCATTAATTCTTTTGGACTGGTGTTTTGGGATTCTTAGAGTATATTCCCCCAGTGGAATCACTGGGTCAAAAGGCAGTTCCATTTTTAATTTTTTGAGGAAACTCCATACTATTTTCCACAGTTGCTGCACCAGTGTGCACTCCCACCAATAGTGCACTAGGATTCCCCTTTCTCCACATCCTTGCCAGCACTTGTTTGTTGATTTTTAATGATAGCCATTTTGCCAGGTGTGAGATGGTATTTCATTGTGACTTTAATATGCATCTCTCTGATGGTTAGTGATGTTGAGCATCTTTTCATATGTCTACGGGCCATCTATATGCCCTCCTTGGAGATGTATCTATTCAGGTCCTTTGCCCATTTTTTAATTGGGTTGTTTTGTCTTCCTGATGTTGAGTTGTGTGAGTTCTTTACATATTTTGGAGATTAAACCCTTTTTCCAATGCATCATTGGCAAATATGTTCTCCCATACAATCAGTTCCCTTTTCATTCTGATGATGGTTTCTTTAGCCATGCAGAAGCTTTTTAATTTGATGTAGTCCCATTTGTTTATTTTTTTCCTTTATTTCCATTGCCTGAGGAGATATAGTGGCAAAAATATTACTGTGTGGGATATCTGAAATTTTATTGCCTATGTTTTCCTCTAGGATTTTTATGGTATCATGATTTATATTAAAGTCTTTCATCCATTTTGAGTTTATTCTGGTGTATGGTGTAAGTTGGTGGTCTAGTATCATTTTTTTGTTTGCACCAGTCCAGTTCTCCCAACACCATTTATTGAAGAGGCAGTCTTCACTCCATTGTAAGCTCGTGCTCCCTTTATCAAATATTAATTGACCATAAAGACACGGGTTTATTTCTGGGCTTTCTATATTGTTCCATTGATCTATGTGTCTGTTCATATGGCATACCAGACTGTTTTGATTACAGTGGCCTTGTAGTTTAGTGTGCTATCAGGTACTGTGATCCCTCCAATTTTATTCTTCTTTCTCAATATTGCTGAGGATATTTGGGGTCTTTTTTGGTTCCATATATATTTTCAGAATATCTGTTTTAGATCTGTGAAATATGCCACTGGTGTTTTAATAGAAATTGCATTGAATCTATAGATTGCTTTGGGTAATACGGACATTTTTATGATGTCAACTCCTCCTATCCATAAACAGAGAATATGCTTCCATTTATTTGTAGCTTTGTCAACTTCTCTCTCTAGCGTTCTATAGTTTTCTGAGAACAAGTCTTTTACCTACTTGGTTAAATTTATTCTTAGGTACTTTGTTGTTGCTATAATAAATTGGAATATTTTCTTAGTTTCTGTTTCTGATAGTTCACTGTTGGTGTACAAAAATGCCACCAATTTCTGAATATTGACTTTGTATCCCACTACTTCACCAAATTCACTTATTAGGTCAAGTAGTTTTTTGGTAGAGCCTACAGAATTTTCCATGTACACTATCATGATGTATAGCCACATCATGAATGATGGTTTTACTTCCTCCTTTCCAATTTGGATGACTTTTATTTCTTCTTCTTGTCTGATAACTGTAGCTAGGGCTTCTAGTACTAAGTTAAAATGGATACATTTCTAGAACATACAATCTTCCAAAACTGAATCAGGAAGGAGAAAAAAACCTGAATAGACTGATAACAAACAGCAAAACTGAAGCAGTAGTCAAAAAACTCCTGGCACACAAAAAGCCCTGGACCAGATGGCTTCACAGACAAATTTTACCAAACTTTCAAAGAAGAACGAAGTAACACCTATGCTTCTCAAGCTACTCCAAAAAATTCAAGAGGGAAGTCTCCCTTATTCTTTTTAGGATGTCAGTATTATCCTAGCCCCGTAACAAAGAAAGAAAACTACAGGTTAATATCTCTGATGAACATAGAAGCTAAAATCCTCAGCAAAGCAGATCCAGCAACACACTGAAAAGATCATACACCATGATCAAGCAGGACTTATTCCAGGGATACAAGGATGGTCCAATATTCACGAATCAATAAATGTGATGCATTTCATAAACAAAAAGACAAAAATCACATGACCATATCAACAGATGCAGAAAAAGCATTTGAAAAATTCCAGCACCCATTTATAATAAAAAACACTCAGCAAAGTGGGAATAGATGACGCATATTACATAAAGAAAGGCCATATAAGACAAACCCACTGCCAACATCATGCTCAATGGGCAAAAATTAAAAGCATTTCCCTTAAGATCAGAAACAATACAAGTGTGGCTGCTTTCACCACTCAATTCTCCTTTTAAAACCCTCACCTGCTTGTGAGAACTACTCATCTTTTTTTGTTTTCATATGCTCCTGTATATACATGTAATGTAGCACTTACTGAGAATGACATTACTATATTCCTTAATATTTTCAAGTAAACTAAATAGTTCTAGAGGTAGTGATGTTCTCAAACATGACTTTTCTTTCTATAGCCACAGTATCCAGCACACTGCCTCATATTCTATAACTATTTGATAAAAAGAAGAATGCCATGGGGGAGAGATGGCAGAAGTTTCAAATGAAATTAAAACAAACTGAAGAAAAATATTTAAAAGACGCTCCTTGAGATATGAGTTTACTTTTTAGTTAATATTTTATATTCTTAGGCAATTATAAAATTGTGCATTTTCTCCTACCAACTAGCTATAAGTTACTTCAGAAAACAGATACAAGCCATTTCAAGCAGAATATTACAAAACTACAATGAAACAACAGGAAAATGCAATTCAATAGCATAAATTTGGCCTTAAATCCTTAGTTCTGCCATCTATTAGATTTGTGACAATCAGTGAAAAAAAAATCTAAATGAACATCAGTTTCTTTGTCTTTAAAATGGGAATAATAAAACCCATTGGTCAGAATTACATTTAAGTAACATGACATAGAAAATTACATTTAAGTATTCTAGAAACTGCATTAGCTACTATTTACTTTTTAATTTTACCCTTTTAAACAAACACATATCCTACCTCTTATACCTACACCAACCTAATACCAGGGTTAGGTACTCAATGCATGTTTGCTGAATAAACCTAAAGATGAAGACGAAATGTAGAGATAACAAAACTGAAAGCTAACAGTTACTAATAATTTCTTATGTATCTGACACTTGGAGAACAAACATGTAGGCACTAGGAGGAAAACAACAGGACTACCTAACCTAGTCTCTACAATGTATCTCCTTTACAAGCGATGGGACAGAAAACACCTTTAATTGTCAATGAAACTACTTTGAGCTGTAATTTCTTGCACAGAAACTAAGGAATAGAAACACCTGAAAGGGGTACAATGGGGGAACACAGGAATTCTGGTACACCCATAAATAATATCAATAGAAGAAATAGATAACTCTAATCAATGACAGAGAAAAAGATTTAACCATTTAGAGAATTGTAAGAATGGCTTGCCTGCTGCACATGCCGACTGCTTCGTTTCTGTGGCTGGTATGTGAGCCAGGTGTATAAGACTGGATCAACGTTAACTGCTAGTCCTTGCACACTACCAAGAAGTACGGCACCTAAAAAGCAAGATTTTAAAATTGTTAAAATTCCTCATAAAAAAAAAACAGTAAGCTTAACATCACTTCATGGTAATTAAGACAGCTATGGTTCAAAACACCAGCAGTGCACAGTGACAACGATATTAAACAATGCAAACCTCACGCATTGTTGGTGGGAACATAAATGTGGTACAAATACTTTGAAAAATATTTTGGCATTTCCTCACAAAGCAAAACACACAGTTACAATATGACCCAACAATTCTACTCTAGATATATTCCAAGAGAACTGAAATCATATGTTCGTGCAAAAACTTGTACATAATTTTTCATAGCAGCATTATTCATATAGTTTTAAAAAATGGGAAAAACACAGATGTCCATAAATTGTGGAATGGATAAACTAAAGGTGGCATTGCCATACAAAAGAAAATTATTTACCCATAAAAAGGAATGAAGTACTGATACACGCTACAACATAGATAAACCTTGAAAATACTGAAAGAAGCCAGTCACTGAAAACCACATATTGTACGATCCCACTTATATGAAATGGTCTTAACAGGCAAAAACATAGAGGAAAAAGGGGCTAGGGGGTGTAAAAATGAGGGGAGGAAGAATGAGAAATAACTGCTAATAGATACACGGTTCTTCTGGGAGTAATGAAAATGTTCTGGAATTAGAAAATGGTGATTGTTGCACAACCTTGCATATACGGGGGGCAAAAGTAGGTTTTCAGTTGTTCATATAGAAAATAATACAATAATTAATAAATAAAGAATAAACTCTATGCTTCACATACTCAATACTGTAAACCTACTTTTGCCACACCCTGTATGTTAAAAACCACTAAGCTATGTGCTTTAAGGATTTTTATGGAATGTGATCATATCTCATTGAAAGCATATTTGTCTTTAAAAATAATAAGCTTAATATTTTCAGGCAAACAGCCATTTCTATATTGGCCATGAGAGTGGAATATTATCTCCCTTTTTTGTTTATCTTACAAAACTAATTCAGGATATGAAAGAAGCATTATTATAACCACTCAATAAATCATTGTAAATTACAGCTTTAAATCTCCAGAAGCAAAGGAAAAGAGCTGCTGAGATGAAATGCATGCTAACATTCTGACATAAAACACAAAGCTAAAGTATAACAAGTTGTAATTCAATCCTACTAACAAATATTTCTGTCCCTCTCTAATATAAAGTAACTCCACAGAACTTAACTAAAGCAGAATATCCCATTTTAATTTATGTATAGATTATATATATTCGTAAGTAAGCTTTTGCATTTCCACATGTATTTTTTTATAAAAATATGAGCTTGACAAGAATGTATGAAATAAGAAGGAAGAGTATATGTCAGTTTTCCTCTCAACTGTATCTATAGCATCTAGAAAAGTACCTGCCACAAGTTAAGGGTTGGGGGGGTGGGGGGAGAAACAGTCAGAATAAACAGTAGATAGGTTCTCAGGTTATCTGGGAAAAGCCCATTTGTCTTATAATACTGAAGGCTATTTAAACAATCAGAATTGGTAAAGTTAGTATTAACACCAAGTCGTACGAGATGTGAAGCACATAGAGATGGATTTAGGGTGGAGGGCAGGAAGCAAGAGGAAGAGAAATTTCCCTTTTTCAAATCTTTGCGCAGAATTTTCAAAGAAGCAAAATTTGCCATGGGTACTCCTGTCCCACCTTACAATGCTGATTCTCCCAGGGACCAAGAATCAGTATGGATTCCTAGGCATCATGCTCAGACAACACGAGCAATACCCCCATCCAAGTACCAATGCAAGTGCTGATGAGTAATAGTTCACTCAACCACAGATCAGGAAGGAATGACGGGAGAAGCTAAATACAAGATGATTGCAAAAGGGGAATCATGATTGAAGTCAATTGGAAAATACCATTTAATATATATTTTTTATGTAATAGAATTCAAATTCCTTATAGGAACCTAGATTCATCTATTTCTCAAATATCAGTAGTATACAGGTTAAGGCTTTAAAATGCTATATTATATCAAGAGAAATAAAACAGGGCTTTCCCAAAATTATATCCAGTTTTCAAACAATTCTAGCAGTTTTACTATACCAGAGACTATCGTCCCCACAAACTAACAAAAATATTGTATTACAGTTTGCAACAAGAGTTAACTTGAATCGTGTTTTTGTTTTATAACAACTCATTTTCTCAAAAAATGTTACTAGGTGAGAAATAGAATTTGTCTCTGATTTCACTCATATGAGGAATCTAATGAACAAACTGAACTAACAAGAAACATGAGGACAGACTCATAGATGGAGAGCAGGACAGACTCATAGATGGACAGCTAGTGGGGGGTAGTTGGGGGTTGAGGGATTAGGCAAAATAGAATAAGGGATCCATGGACATGTGGTGATTCCTGGGGGAAGAGGGTTATAGAGAGACTAAAAGGTAATGTAAAAAAATACAATGAAGATAAAGAATTTTTTTAAATGTAAAACCTTTCAAAGATAAAAACAAATATGAAAGACTATTAAAAACTTTTAATTTAAAAATTTAGTTTAAGAAGTTTATTTAAATTCAAGAATTTATAATCAATCTTAAGGTTAAAACACTTTTCTAAAATCCATATGGAGAAATGAAATTACAATTAGACTTAAATTACTATGAATTGCTGCCTATCATACTAGACCATTGTAATAATATTTTATAATTAATATTGCACAAATATAAAAGACACCACAAATAATATATGATTAACAATAGAGGGTAGGTCGACTGAAAGAAGGAGCCACAAAAAGAAAGAAGGCAGAGGGAGTCAGAAGACAAACGATCCAGCCTGGGGGAAAGTAATGGGGATCCCAGGATGACAAGAGTGAACTGATGACAGGTACGTAGGAAATTTCATAACAACAAACACAATTATTCAATACATAAAAAACAAATGTTACAAAGATAAGAGTAACTAATCACAGGATACAACATGAGTGACATGAATAATACTTATAAACAGCACTATGTAATTTCAAAAAAATGAATTACTTGATTAATCAAATATGGTATGGGTATAGAAGAATGTATGATGGGTGCTAAAGAGCATGAAAGTTGACCAATTATTGTTTCCCATAGCAAGTCTTCAAATAAATAATGCTCTAAAATGAACAATGAAGAGCAACAAAAGCCATGTTATTTATTTAAAATACATAAGTAAACAAAATAATTACTGAAAGAATTGAAACTAGTTATCTTTTTAAAAAAGAACATTAAAAAACAGATGTGCTTGCCGTGAGAAAGGACTGGGAAGAACTGAAATACAGGTAAATGAGCCTTAGATTTTCTTGCTGAGGAACACCCCTCTAGCCACTAGCAAAAAGCAAAATAAAATTTTCTTTTAAAAAAATTCTCTTATTCACTGTCACATAACAGCCACAAATTAATATCTGTGAACAGTTCCCACAACAAGAAATCAGTGAGCACTGCAAAAGGCAAGCCAGTATGAGTGAGAGGCAAAAAATTCAACAAACAACTAATTTAGACCTTCGAGTACTGGAAATACCGACATATCCAAATACAGAACATAAAACAGCTATGTATAAAATGTTAAAGTACAAAAGTATGGGATCATGCAAAGGATCGAACAATGAGAAAATATCAAACAACATATTTTAATGAAAAATGGAAATTACAGAAATAAATAATTTAATTGTTGAAGTAAAAAACTCACTGGACAAGTTAAATAGCAGATTAAATATAGTTAAAGAAAAACTAGTGAAATGCAAAAAACACAAAGAGATAATTTTAAATGCATCTGAGATAAAAATATATAAAAGAAAATTAGTAAAATGAGGTTAAGAGATATTAGAACTCAGTAAGAAGACCAAACATGGGTCTAATTAGATTTCAGAGGGAGATACTAAGAAATGGGTAAAAGGCAATATTGTTTAAAAGATAACAGTTGAGAATTTTATAAAATAGTTGAAAAACAGTAAGCCTCAAACCCAAGAAGCCCAATGAATTCAAACTGGAAAATTACAAATAAATCTATATTAGACAAACAAAAAAGAAGCTATGAAACACTAAGGAGAAAATGATCAGAAAATCACCCCAACTTTTTTTTAAAAAAGCTCCTACAGGGAATTAAAGCAAACAAACTAATAATCAACTTCTTAGCAAACAGTTAATGATATTCATATGTGATTTTACTTCAAAATTTATATATCTGCTACATATATTCTTTTGAATCCATCAAGTGTTATATTTAAAAGGTGATATGGAAAAATTAAATGGATTTTTAAAAATAAATATTTCTGGGTATATTCTTCCTAATATTATCCATGTCAACTATAAGCCTCATATAAACTTTATTTATGATGAAAAATACACAAAAATCCTACATAAACAAAGCAAATATATATATGTATATATATTATACATATAAATTTTTAAAAGCATGCAAACTGCTAAAGACAAAAGTAAATTAAGAACTCAAGGACACGGACAACAGTGTGGTGACTACAGCGGGCAGGGGAAGGGAGGAGGATGGTTGGAAGTGAATGAGGGTACAGGCAGATAAATTGGAATGGAAAAAATACAATAAAAATAATGTAAAAAATAAAGCTCCATTTAAAATAAAAAAGTAAATTAAGAAATTACAGGCATTCTCCATATTAGGCTAGTTATTTTAAAAGCCTTTTCAGACATGTCAAAAACTAAATGTGTTGAGTAAATTTTTTTAAACTTTCTCAATAAGTTATTAGCACACCTTTTTTATTTGGGATTTTAGAAAAAAGAATAACAAATGTGAGAATACTTTCACAAGGCAAATTAACCTTGAAAGTCTCATTTATTTTATTATAATTAACAAGTTAAAAAGTACTTCAGTAAATGTTCACATAAGTAATATGATTATATTATACCAAAAAAATGGCTAAATGACTCATAGCCAGCCTTTAACTTTATGAATGTTAAATAGGTGATAAAATAGAGTAATCTATTAATTTAACATTAATTTAGTTGAAATTATTAGAGATAATGTTATTTTAAATCTAATGGGGATTTTCTTATACTCAATTTGCAAGACACAGCCTTTAAAAATAACACAAAAGCTCTGACATGTAAGTGTGCAGATAATTAGTCTGATACTGAGTTGACTCAGAACAGATCCCCCATAAATCACTAAAATTTGGCAATATATTATTCTGTTTAATTTTAGCCTGGGAGACAACTAATGAGAAAAGTGTGCTTTGCCTCTCCGCTCACTGCCAAAATGGTTCACTTATCCACATTCCACTCAGGCTTCACCGATTAGTTAAATCAAGGGATCACAGTCATTTTCAGTTACATCCTAGAGTTGAAAAATAAGAACTGAAATAAAGGACAGAAACAAAAATTTCAGAGCATTAAAATTACACATACATTCTTCTTCTCAGCTATAGAAACCTTGTCGACAATGATATTATCTTGTAAAATATCAAGTTATAAATGGTAAAAAGTACCTGGGATTTTATCTTCAACCAATGAATGAAACAAAAAAAACACAGACATATTCAACTTTATCTAAGTTTAAAACTCACTATTTTTCTATTTTGTAGCCATAGCAAAATAAGAACTTTTTAGATTTGTATAGTTCTTAAGAAATTACTTGCTACTCTTAACTGTAAGAATAATTTTCAAGAATTCTGGCTGAACAGTTAAGTAAACAATAACAGAAGAATAAGTATTTCAAAAACAAGGGTGGGTAATAAAGGCAAGATAGAGTAATCACAGTCTAAGAAATGACAGCAGGTACGAGCTGCCAACTGCTGGCAACTTTATCAAAGGTAATTGTCAAATTTAGTATAAATGAATCATAAGATTTTTAGGTATGTGTGTATGGTAGCTTATGTTACTTATTTAATAATTAATTCTTCTTCTCTTAGGATATAGAGAATCGCAAGAGAACTGCATCCCATCATAACAATAAGAACAAGCCATGCAACCTATCAAAGCTTTTCAACATTGATCAGATACCAGAGTTCACAAAGAAACTTAATGAAGAAAAATCATAAAAGTGAAAGGCTCCTTATAAGAGAAAAGGAATAAATAGCAGCTTTCATTCTTGGCACAGCAGGAGAAGAAAGCTGATAAGAGAATACAACTGAACTTTTAACAAATTTTTAAATGTTGGGGGCAGCATGACAGTTTAGAATCTCTGAGAACCCCAGACACAAGGGGAATGCACACACCTGCCATCACTTTTCAACAAACCTCCAGCAAACACTCTTGAGACTGACGGAACAGGACTGGAGATGAGAAAGACCCCACCATGGTGCACGTGGAATCTAACGAAGTCTGAGTGCCAAGGATTAAAAGAAATCCCACAGGCACTCTAAACTTTCCAGTGAGTGTTGAGAAGGGGAATCTATGACTAGGAGAAGAGAAGAGGCACCGAAAGAGATCCCTATAGAAGAGCAGGCAAATGACTCATGCCGGAGTCGGAGGTCAGGTCAGGAGAACTGGGGGAAAATCACAAACCATACTAAAGGAAAAATTATGATTCTACTCTCAAAAAAAGTTGAAGCCTGAAGTAAACATAGTGTAAGTAAAGCAAGAACCAGACCCAGCTAAACTATAGTATGGAAAACAAAAACCGGCCCCAATGCAACTACACCAATAACGTGACAAAACGAGGCTGGTTTTTTTGTGGGCATAGACATTATTTAACTAGGCTCTATTATTCTTTTTACACTAATGTTTGGCATTCATTTTTAAAAATTATGAAACACATAGTACAACATGAAGAAATGACTCATTATCTAAAGTGAAAACAGTTGATAATACTAGTTCCCAGGGTAGGGGGTATGCACATACCAGAATTACTAAACAGGGACTTTAAAACAATTAAAATACCTTAAAGAACCCAGTGAAAACATGCAGGAACTTAAGGGTAACTGCAGCAGGAAGACAAACACTATTAAAAAGAAGCAACTGGAAATATTAAAATTTAAAATATACAGCATCAGAAGTGAAGAATTATTTCAAAAATTCTTTTCAAAACTGAGGAATGGTTATCAACTGACACTTTGAGAAAGTTTAGCAAACCCCAAGAGTAAATAAAAGAAAAACCAGATCTAGACACATCATGATCAAACTGTAGAAATCCAAAG
This sequence comes from Mormoops blainvillei, assembly GCA_004026545.1. NCBI lineage: Eukaryota > Metazoa > Chordata > Mammalia > Chiroptera > Mormoopidae > Mormoops > Mormoops blainvillei. The sequence goes on along the minus strand of PVJD01000635.1, from coordinate 84,086 downwards.
AGAAAAAAAATTTGAAATCACCCAATGGGGGAAAAGACACAACGCATGTAAGGTCACCATGAGAAGGACAACTTCTCATGAGAAATAACGGTAGCCAGGGGTAAGGGAATTTTTAAAGTGCTGAAAGAAGAAGAGACAACCTAAGTTTCTATATCCATTGAAAACATCCTTTAAAAATTAAGAAAAAAATAAGAATAAAACAACAGAAACAATTTGCCTCCAAAGACTTGCGCTACTAGAAATTACCAGCAAAGTGCTTTAAGCTGAAAGAAAACTAGACCCGATAGAAACTCCACTCTAGAAACGGAATGAGGATACCAGAAAGAGTAAATATGCCGGTAACTGAAGAGAACCTCTTTAAAAATTACACACACATGCACAATTACATGCACACTGATTTCTTTGGGCCTCTTTGAAAACACTCTTAACTGTTTAAAGCAGAAACAATAACAATGCAATGTGAGATTCATATTGCACACAGAAGTAAAATATATACCCATTGAACACAAAGAACAGAATGGTGGTAACTGAAGTAAAATTGTGTAACAAGGCATTTATCTTTCAGCTTATCATAGATTTCTTCACTGTCCTCTGATTTGCCAATGTTCCTGTCAAGCCCAATTTAGATCAACAAAAAAAAATAATAAACATCTATTTATGTACATAAACACTTTTTTCTTTCCACGTACCCAAATTCTCTGCACATCCTTTGATTCAAATTAGCCATTAAGACTTCCTACCACCATTGACCTTCCCATTCTTTGGCCAACTGCAATACTAAGTATTATAGAGCTCATTTTAGCCACTGATTCAATTCAAATTTCTCAACTGAGACTAGGATGGCAGAGGAGGTTATGAGTGCTTTAGGAAACTACAAAATGTGTAAAAAAGTAACACATTCTACTGCTTTAAAACATTAAGTACCCATCTGTGTTCCTTGATCATGAACTGAAAGGGAGTCAACTCTTCCCAGTTAGCTGCATGTTGATCTCCAGTCCAGTTCAGGCACAGAGAAGGCAGAAAAATTGGATTTTATCAGGATTGTGTATATGCTTCTTTTACTTTTCCTGCTGTTGTTTTCCTCTTTTCTCCCCAGTACAAATTTAAGTTAATAATTTGTCTCCTTCTATCTGACTCATGTATCTTAATTCCCAATTGGCACAGAATGCACAAATGAGATTTAATGGTAATAAGTGTCAGTAATGTTTTGTAATGTTTCAAAGTCTTGTTCTCCAACTTTATTTTCATGACAAAATGTTAAAGCCATAAAGGTAATAACAGACAGCTTAGAACACAATAAAAGGCTTAGAAGGCTGACGATAAAAGGCTTAGAACTTCTAAATAATAAAAGATACCATTAACAAAATTAAAGGCAAAAGTCAAGGTAGGAGAAAATATTAGGAAATACATAACAAAGTTAATATCATGACACTGGAAGACCTTCTAAAAATTACTAAGATAAAAAGATATACAACCAAACAGAAAAATGGGCAGAGAATATAAATAAACATCACAAATAAACAGAGCTGGCCTTCACTAACAGCCAAGAAATTCAAGGTTAAACAGTAAGATAATTCTCCAATGACAGATTAGCAAAAGTTTAAATAAATGAAATTCTATTACTGATAAAACTAGGACGGATAAAGCATGCTCATGCTCCGCTGAAAGAAAAGGAAATTGGTACAGTCTTTATGAAGGTTATGTTGGAATTGCCTATTAAAATTTTAAACGTACATACGCACTGATTCAGCTATTTAGTTCTTAGAATCCTACAACAATACTTGTAGATGCTTTCTTAAAGCCATATACACAAAGATGTTCATCTGTAGTTTTACAGTAACAAAAATATGTAAATAACATCAATATCTAGAGTTAAGTTATGATGATTTATTTAATGGAACATCATTCAGCTTTTAAATGGTGAAGCACAGATGTATGTACTGACACAAAAATAAGTGCAGAACAGTACAGTTAAAGTAAAAAAAAGTACTGACACAAGAGAACAGCACAAAAATTTCAGGTATTACAGATATATGTATGTGTATTTAAACATAAGATATGCTTACACATAATACACATATATATATTTAAACACAAAATAGTGATATGTCCGAGTATATATGGGTGAATACACAAGTGATATACTATAGAAAAGGTGGACTGCAAGTGTATAAACCATGCTGTATATAAACCAAGGCAGGTCAAACATATCATTTCATATTTTTAAAATAATATTGCCATATTATTTATATTCTAAAACCTGGAAACTACATCAGCATTTTTACAATCAATTTTGAATTTCAAAGAAAGCTTTGGTTCATGGAAAAAACAAAAGCAAAACCTTGATTCATCACAAATAAAACCATTTAGAAAATTACTAGATCTCATGGAAGTCTCTCTTATTTATCTTCAATTTGTCACTGTCCTTTATTCAGGATTTTCATTAATCAGAATTTCCATCCCATGCTGAAGTATGAATAAATCTAGGATCCTATAACTAAAAATTAATATTTTAAGCCAATTATTCAATTTAAACTGAGTTTATTTGGGGGGAACTTATTATAATCAAAATATAGATTATAAACCAATCATTATAAAATCTATTACCAAATGATTCATTCACCTCATTAAATCTTTACTACTGTCCAATAGTATGACAGTTTTCATTTAAAATATTTCTTCATCTCTTTTATAAATAAGCCCAAAAATCCAAAATATATCTTAATTGTATTAGCATGCATTAAATAACTTTAGGCTATGACAATTGTGAAGACATTGTAAACAATATAGTAGAATTAGCTTTTGAATTAATGATATATAAAATACAAATTGATGTACAATATCTTGGGATAATACAGCATTTAGTTTAAGTAATTTTAAATCAATATAATCTCTGATATGAAATTCCAAATAATTTATATTGTACTGATTTAGTATTTTAATTTTGCTGACTAGATAAGGTCATTCACATGTGGCTTAAATTTTAAGTACAGAGTCAAAGATTATATACATATATTTATTTTTATAGATTCTAATAGGAAGCTTAATAAATAATTTTTACTATAATGATTACTAAAATGAAAGAGAAGAAAAATGTTCAGAGTCACCCACAGTAAATGATGTGTTCAGTTTTTAAATTCAATATATCAGTAAAGGTTGGAGAAGAGTCTTTCAAAATCACAGTACTATTCAACAAACTAACTAGGAGACAGAATATACATTTTAATTAAATTATGAAATCCTTGAATACTAAAACTTTTATTAATAATAATAAATCTTAAATTGGAAATTAAAAGCAATGCTTTTTTTGATCAAGACCAGACAAGCATGTATTTTCTGAGAGTTAACATCATTAATTCTCATTTCATCTAGGATCTCGTAGCATAAATCAGATAGATTTCTAGCATTCCTAAGTCAGGATACGGCCTTCCATAAGTCATCTTTCTCCAGCCAACTAATTTCTTTCAGTTTTTTTAGAAATTAAGGCAGCTATTTTAATACAATAATTCTTGGATCAGCATTTCCAGACATAAACAAAAATAGTTAGAGAACTGCTCTTATGAAAGTATCAAACCAACCAAACAAAATTCCCAATATGTATGTTTTTCCACTAAGTAACTTCAAAGTAAAATGATTTTCTTCCCCTAATTTGGATTGCCGGGGGCGGGGGCGGGGGGGACTTCATGGCTGAGGCAAAAAACAAATCTGTATGTTTAATTTAGCCTACCTATTACTTTCCGAAAATACTTACTAGAGCACTTGATGGTCATCTAGAATCTCATCCTATTTACACCATACAGAACACCATAAAGAACAACAGATCTCTGAAACATGTAAATGCTTTATTCTCCCTGACCATGGTTCCAATTTTCACGTCTTTCGTTTGTAACACAAGTATAGAACACTATAGGATACATGTAAATATGAAGAGCAGCCAATGGTAAGTCTTAAACAGAGTTCCCAAGGTTACAAAGCTTATATGTATGTAAAGATTACTTGGTAAAGTAGAGGCTCTAAAGTTCAAAGTGTTCTGACTTTTGGACAGCATTCCAGTATTAAATCAAATTCATGGTTGAAACCATTAAAAGACTACATTATTACCATTCCTGGCATTCAAACTGGATTAGAGTCTTCTGGAACATAAGAGATTAATATGGAACAAGTATATAAAACAAAAGAAAAGTTAATCATTGTTATGTCTATTAAGACTGATCACAATTATGAAGCATATTAATTTTATATTACCTTATTACTTTAAGAACAATGGAGCTCTGAGTGCCACATGATTTAAAACTATTTTAAAGTTTGTCCAATTTATTTAATTCTGAAACCCCTACACATACAATGTAAAAGGTTAAATCCGCTGCTGCGTTATTTACAATCACCAAAGTATGGGAGCAGCCCAGGTGTCCATCAGTAGATGAGTGAATAAAACAACTATGAGATATTTACATAATGGAATACTACTCAGCCATGAAAGTGAAGAAAAATTTACCCTTTGTGACAGTATGGACGGACCTGGAGAACATTATGCTAAGTGAAATAAGCCAGTCAGAGAAAGACAAATACCACATGATTTCACTCATATGTGGAATCTAATGAACAAATTGAACGAAAAATCAAAATAGAGACAGACTCACAGATAGAGGAGCAGGCTGACAGCTATTGGTGGGGAGGGGAGGGATTGAGCAAAAAGGAAAAAGGATTCATGGACATGGACAACAGTGTGATGACTGCAGATGGGAGTGGGTATAAGGTATTAAATGGTAATGGAAGAAATAAATTTGTTTTAAGTTTTTTTAAAAGTTTAAATCTAAACACTAGCAAGGACATGGTATAACTGACAGTAAAACAGACTTCACTGCATCCACAGGCTGAGGTAATTTTGTAAAAATTTTTAGTAAATATTTTGGAACACAGCTATGCCATTTTTTACATATCGTCTTTTGGCTGCTTTTGCATTAGAACAGCAGAACTGAGTAGCTCTCAGAGAGACTGTATCGTCCACAAGCCTAAAGAAAGTACTATCTAGTCCCTTAAGAGTTCGTTGACCCCCTGGTAACAGTTTAAATTAACATAACAGTTTTCCATATGATTTTGGTGATAAAATGTTGTAACTTTTACTACTTAATTCCATTTCCAGAAATCTATGCTAAGGATATATAGGTACTGTTTATATTAGTAACTTAACATATTGTTAATTTTAATAGAAAATACTTCAAATGATACAGATCTCCAAAATATACATGTAACAAAATATTTTAATCTTTAAGTAATAGAAAAATCATTAAAATGGTGGTTATGAAGGCTGTGATAATGGGAAAATTCTTATGACATAAACAAAAATTTTAAATACAGTTTAATAAAAGGTAAAATAAATAGGAAACTAGATCATGAATGCTCATTCTAAGGAGTTAATATTTTATTCTGTGACTTTCAAGATGGGAAGAAATGAAATCTGAAATGTGCATTTTAGAAAGATCAAAATGAATGGTGCATGAACTGAGGAGCTGGAAGGAAAACAGGTAAATAACACTATTTGTACCACTACCTTTAGGATCAATCAGTCATTCCTCACATAAACCACAAAGGTATAGCCTTTAAGAGTTAGAAATAACATTTTATAATTAAATTGATGTAAGATGCAAAGTAACATTTTCTAACTAAATTCATCAGGAAATAGATGTAAGTAGCTCAGTGTGATGAGCCACTGAGAGGATACAATGATACAATTATTGATGAAATGGATTAAAATAAGGAATGAAATTGAAGAGAAAGAAGAAGATAGCAATTTGGGAAATGGGGACTTTGGGAATGTCCATGGGACATCAAAGTAAAAATATTTTTGTAGTCAAAATAATATTGGTAAATACTTTTTGTGAGACTCCTGAGGCTAGAACTGTAATTGAACTATAGAGAAGGAATGGGTTATATTAATCAAATTATACCCATAAAGTAAAACAAAAACAGACAAATTTAATGCTGATACAATATAATAAACAATGAAAGTAATGCAGACAGGAAGAAAGAAAGGAAAGGAGGGAGGGAGGGAGGGAAGATAGAAGGATGGACTGTGGCCAAAAAATAATAATAGTAATAATAACCTATGGACTGTACTCATCAGGAAATTAGATGGTTATGGACAGAAAAGCAAAGGAAAGAGAAATTTAAAAAGGGAATTTTAAAAAGTTCAGAAGGGTAGAATCAGATACAATAAACTAAAGATAAATCATATCTCTTTTATCTGTATTTTTAAGGGAATGGTCCAGAACACCAAATGCTGTTCGAACCAAGCTTTTAAAAACATGTGATTTTATGTGTAAAACGACAGTTTTCTAACTGTTAAGTTTTATTCTTGTTGATTCTCTTTCCTCTAAGTTGGTTTCATTGTTCTCAGGTTAATTTATAAATAGCGGCAAATGGTCATAAAAATGGTCAAGATTATAACCTACTCACTTGGAATAAAATGGTAGTATCCTTTTCTAAATAATTTGAACAGTAATCTTACAAATAAATCTCCATGGTCTGGTTTGGTTCATATGATCACCCCTAAACCAATCACTTCAAAACAGGAACAAACTATGATTTTCACACAGGGATCATATGTTCAATCGTAGACACACTCTGTAACCTCCATCTCACTTGAATCATATGGCGTACAGCTATTATCGGATAAGAAGAAAATAAAGGTTGAAAAAGCAAACAAGAAAGAAATAATCACTCTTCACACCTAGGAGTCAGTATAGTGACTGATCATGATAATGTGTTTTAAATTTGATAACTTCTCAGTTTAATATAACTCCAAACTTCAACACTGCAAAAATGGTAAAAGAAACTCCAAAATACCCTTCAACCAAACCCACCAGTTGTCTAAATTTGGACACAACCGCTTCACACACAGAGAGATACATCTGTGTGTGGGCGTGCCTATGTGTGCAAGTATAGAATCTTCTACTGATCCATTTGAGAGTACACTAGATACATGGTGCCTACTGACCTCAAAATATGTCAGTGTGTATTTACTAAGAACAAAGACATGCTCTTACACAAATATTGTGTTTTGAACAAATGGTGTGAATAATTTTAAATCTTTCCTAATATTTAAAGCTCTTTAATGTTTAAAAAAAAAAGAAAAAGAAAATGATCTGCCTCACAGAGTCTCTTAATATTCCTGGAAAGAAGAGATATTTATATTACAAATAAATGAAAACACAACATCACTAAAACAGGGTAAATATCATTATTCAGTCCATTTCTTTTAAAACATGTGATTTTCATTATTGAGAATTTTTCAGTTTTGCCAGTAGTCAGAGAAGAGATTCAAATTAATTTAGAAAGTTCTTCTTTCCCAGGTGAATAACAATCAATGTTCACAACCCTTGACAAAGTAAACCAATTGATTATGTATCTATCCTCCCAAACCCCGAGAGTTGGCCAAGTCCAGACAATACAGTGCCAAAGCACAAATGTTTAACATCCAAGATGGTGATGGCACATGGAAAGATAACACGAATTCTTCACAGAAACCTCAGCAGAGATCATCTGAATTTGGCATACTCGGAGACTCATTTTCTCCATTTTAAAGATACGATGGTTTTGCATCAGGCTGAGACAGAGTAAAAGGGCCAGATTTACACTTCCCATGTTAAACCACCGAAATAGTGGGGGGAATATATGAAACAAAGGCATGCAAAACACTGGTAATCAGGTAACAGAGAGAGGTGGATCCTGACATATGAAAAACAAATGAGGTGTGCCTACAACTGTTCCAGCTTACTGCCCTGAGAGAACTTCCCGGATACAGTGCAGAGAGAGGAACCAAGCAAAGCCCAGCAGTCCCAAGTAGGGGAGACCGAGCTGAGAGAACAGGGAAATCAGAGTGCCTACAGTTCTCAGGAAACAGTACCAAAGAGAGCTACAAAGACAGAGAACACAACAGATCTTTAAAGGGTCTCCTCATGTAATCAACGGAGGGATGAAAGAGGAATGAAGATACAAATGGCCAATAGGCACATGAAAAGCTGTTCAACATCATTATTAGGGATGTACAAATCACAACCACAAAGAAGTTCCACTTCATAACCACGAGAATGGCTATACTCAACTCCCTCCTCAAAGAAAAACAAAAACAAAAACAAAAAACAGAAAAATAACAAATGTCAGCAAGCATAAGGAAAAAACGGTACATTGCTAGTAGAAAAACAAAATGGTTCAGCTGCCATGGCGACAGTACAGACGTTCCTCAACACGTTAAGCACTGACTTACCACAAGACCCTGCAATTCTAATCCTAGGTATAGTCCCAAAAGACTCAAAAACAGGCACTCAAACCTATGCGTATGTACAGTATGTGCACACACATACATAGCAGCACTATTCACAACTGCCAAAAGGTAGAAGCAATGTGCATAACAGATGAATGGATGTGAAATATGAAATGTTATCTGGCTACAACAAGGAATGAAGTACTTATACATGCTACAATGTAGCCGAGCCCTGAAAGTACGCTAAGTGAAAGAAGCTAGACAAGAAAAGGTTTACATATTCCAAGAGGGAAATGAAAAGGAACCAGACTATTAGAATGAGAAACAGAGAAACAGAAGAGAAACCAAGAGAAGAAGCAAAGGGAAGAAAGAAAGAATGATCTACTTTGTTAAATATTGCTCTCAAATTACATAAAATGAGGACTCTGAACTGCCAATTAAATATAACAATGTTTAGGTCACTAGTGATTTAAACGACACTTTTAATGCACTTGGTAAAGCAAAAGATGTGTAGAGTAAATACAGAAACAAGAGAAGAAATGAAGAGACTGGTTATAGACAATTCTTCTGAAAAGTTTTACCACACAGAGGGCATAGAAATGTAGTGGTATTTAAGAAAAATTTTGTTTCATTTTTTTGAAATAGGAGAAGAAAAAACAAGCCAGGATGTTTCAGGTTGGAGGGAATGCTCCAGCAGAGAGAGAAAAGTGAACAGCACAAGTGAGCGGGCGCAGATTTACTGGAGTGGGCCGTTGAGTAGGGCGAAGAGGTGGAATCTAGTGAACAAGCTGCCCACGGGAACAAGGCCGTTTCATCCACAGAAGCAGTGAAGATTACTGAAAGGTAAGAAAAGGTGGTGGTGTGAGTGTATGAGTCTCTTCTCATAGCTTCCCTCCTTTCAGGGCAACAGGAAGCAAAGTCATTATCCATGAAATGGCTTTGAAGGAGCTGAGCGTTAAGGATGGGAAGGGTTTGAAGAGAGGGTAAAGTAGGAAACAGCGGGTTAACACCAAGGCTTCTTTAAACTTGAATGTGTACAGGAATCACTCAGGACATTTTATTAAAATGCAGACTATGATTCTATAAGATCTAAGAGTATAACCTGTGATGGGGAATTTCTAACAAGCTCCCAGGTGATGCTAATGCTCTGCTTCAAAATGACCACACTCTAAGTAGCAAGCGCACAGGGGAACAGAGGATAAATGGACTGGGGGAAAAACATGATCACCAAGTAGCAGTAAGACCTTCTTTTCGGATAGTGGTCATGAAATTACAGTGAGATCAAACAACATGATGAAGGACTTTTTTGATCTCAAAGAGCTGTTGCTTGGGACAGCAATAATCTCACCTTAAATAGCTACTGTTATTCTCATTATATCTAAATGCAAAAAAAGGTAATTGAGCTGTGGTTAAAATATTCTTTCAGGTTGCAAAATAAAAATAATAGCACTTTTCATGGCTAGATTTTACTCTAAACACTCCTTAGGCTTTATCTCATTAATTTTAACAACCCAAGGAAGTAGGTTATACATTAAACTCATTTTATAGATATTAAAATTGAGCCCTAGAAAGATGAAGTAACATGTCTAAGATCGTAAACCAAATAAGCCCAAAAGATAGGATTCAAAACAGGGTCTGTTCAACTATAAAACCCTGTACTTACAAACCTTTGTTCTGTAACACTTCTCAAAGAAGCTATCTCTATTCTAGTATCCACTAATAATTTCTTATAAAATATATAATTCAAGTAAAAACTTTATTCTCCGCATACCCCTTAAGTTTTAAGTCTTATTAAAAGACTTGTACATGTACAGTCAAATTTTACTTAAACCTCGTTCAGTTTCTATGTCTTCTTTAACTCTACCTCTATTCACATTATTTTTCATCCTTTAATACTACACAGTAGACTGTGACTAAATGTTTATTAGTTATAATAAAGATTTTAATAAAAAACAGTGGAAGAACTTTGTCCTATTTTGGAGTCAGGATAAAGTGTAAATCAATGTCTCTTTATTTTGAGTTAAATGCCTAAATTTAAAGTCTGTTATATATGTTTCTATAAAGCAGATTAGCTCAATTGTGATGGATAAATAGAGCAATGATATCCACCAACATATAACCAAAGTTTGTGATATGATTTGTTGATTCAGATGCAGTTTTTCTTGGCACATTTTGAAGCTATCATCTCTCTCACAATTAGAAAGTTTTTGCAACATACGGTGATCTTAAAAAAAAGGCTGATAATCTCACAGGAGACCTTTCCTTTCATTCAAGCAATGAGTCCCTCAGTCAGGGCTTCATGAATCACTACACCTTCCATGTGTTAAGCTATCTGAGGAAGACAAGATGGCAGTGCAGAGAAGAAGATGCTAAGACATTTACTTTACATTTTAAAAAAAATAATGAAAAGTCTATACACTGGCTCACTCTTCTTTTCATGTTGATGAAACCAACCTTGAAAACAAATTCATCAAAGGTCTACATCTCAACCAGATCATGAACCCTAGGGGTTAAGACTCTCCTGACAAGGATGCTGATTACAGCTGCCAGAGGAGATTTAACTGTGCTAGTATTTTTACTAAAACTGTTGCTGGTTTTCTTAATACTCTGATTGTAAAGTTCCATATGTTTTGAGTAACTGCTTCTAACTCTATTTTCCCTTTATATAAGCCAAATGCAAGGCACTATGAGAGAAACGTTTGTATGTTTGAAGAAGAGTAGTGCCCTAGACACGGACAGAGTTTAACAGAAAGGCAGAATGCCTTTACAATCCCTCCCTCCCTCCCTCTCTTCATGCATGTTTGTCTGTGATACCATACCCAAAATCTTCTCCAAAAGTTTCAATAAAATTCTCCTTTCAATACTCATGATCTATTAACTTTGAATTACTTTTAATCTTAAATATATATACACCCACACACACATGTATATGTGTGTGTGGGTGTATATATATATAGAGTGGGCAAAAGTAGGTTGGTTTATGGTTGTTCATATGGAATATCATATAATAATTAATAAATAATACAAGAATAAACTGTTTCACGTACTCACAACTGTAAACCTACTTTTGCCTACCCCTGTATACATATGAAAAAGGGAACATAGGAACATTTATTATGAACTTGGCACTACTCTAGGTCTGACCATGACTTACCTACTTCAAAACCACCTAAAGTAATAACTTTAGATACCTAGTGATTTGGCACTACAGACAGTCTCAAAAGACAATAAACATCTGTAATGCCACCAGAACCCTTGAAAGATACATGTTACATTAAGTGCCCCTCTTTACCCATGCTACACTACTGTTGCAGGCTTCCAAATTAATGTAAGATCATTCTTCCTGTATTTCACCATTATGCTGAAATCTGTCTTCGGCTAGTCAATAATTAATTCAATCAACATTCAACAGACGCCTGCTTTAACAGAAACTAAAGGTACAAAGATTAATTAAAACAGAATCACTGCCTTTATCAATATTTGTTTAGTAGGGACATTGCCGTAAACAACAAAGAAGAGCGGTGCCCTAGACATGGACAGAGTTTAATAGAAACAGAGGGGCAGGGGCTTTGGAGTCAGAGGTGCAGGTCTGAATCCAGTGCTGGCACTGACTATACACGTTCTTGACGGTATCACTTCACTGCACATTTCTTAAATGTAAAATGAGACTCACATAATTTAGAGGGATTTTTATGAAGATTGACTGAAACAATGTTTATAAAATGTCTGTTATATAGCAGAAACTGAAAAAGTAATAGCTGCTGCAATCATCCTTATCATCACCATCATTATACTTTAGGGATAAAATTAAATGAAGAACTATGAATAGTTCTGCCTTTAGATTTCTTAAAACCAAAAATGTCACTTACCAGCACAAAAGGTATGTTGAATTACCTGGCTACGGTAACCAATCACAAACTGTCTCCCAAGAAATAGATGTAAGGAAAGAAAGACTCAGTATCCAATGGCAAAGGAGATACGGTGCTTATAATAAGCACATTCAGGAAATGAATATCTAGTAGGGTCAAAATGATACACAGTAGTCATCACACAGAATTTGTAAAAGGTCCTTGAGAACACTGACTTCTAGATACATACACACAAGGGTATGTCTGGAAAAAGTCCAGCCATTATTAATGTAACAAGAACAGTTTGCATGACATCGATGTAACCTGGCAGTCAAGGAGAGTGGACTAGAATGTACCTGTACAAACAATGACGACTTCACTGCACTAGTCAGTGAAGGGTGGTAGATGTCACTGAGTGAGAATGTGTACTGTGTGGCCATCACATTTCAAAGTGACTGAGCAATTAGAGCAATGAATATGCATCAAATTTTGTGTTAAGCTTGAACATTCCTCTGTAGAAACTATTTGGATGATTCAGAAGGCCGCAGCTATGGGCAACTGGTGATTGGCAGCTTCATCACGACAACATGACCACTCACACATCACGTTCTCATGCAGAGTTTTTTGGTGAAACATTGAATCACTCAAGTGACTCAGCCCCCCTACAGCCCAGATTTGGCGCCCTATGACTTCTGGCTTTTCCCAAAACTAAAATCACCTTTGAAATGGAAGAGATTTCAGACCGTAGATGAGATTCAAGAAAATATGACGGGCAGCTGATGGCGCTTGAAAAAACTGTGTAAGGTCCCAAGGTGCCTACTTTGAAGGGGAATGAGGTGTCACTGTCCTATGTACAATGTTTCTTGTATCTTGTATCTTCTTCAATAAATGCCTGTTTTTCATATTGAATGGCTGGATACCTTCTGGACAGCCTATATCCATCCAAAGGGAGCCCTAACAAATTACATCAAATTACATACCTTTCCCTCCATTCGTGTATCCTTTTACTATAGTTGACAGAGAACTGCTCTCTCCCTAAGAGTTAATATCTGAGTAACATACTAATTCTGCACATTAGGCACCCAGTGGGAAAACACTCATTTAACTAAAAAGCTAAGGAGGAAAGACTGATAATCCTGAATGACATTACTCTCCAAAAGCTATAGTAATTAGAATCAGAGTACTTTATAGTTGCGCCACATGTGCAATTCGATATCCCTCATTTATGGAAGACACAGTCTCAATGTTCTGCTATGGAGACTGTCTCCTATCCTGCTCTCATGTATTCCTCCTATGAAAGAACTCAGCAAATGACAGTCTGCAAGCCAAAAAGCAGCCTACTGTTTTTGTACAAGCTAAGAAAGATTGCTATATTTTTAAATAATTGAAAACATCAGAAGAATAATATTGTATGATGTGAAGATTATATGAAATTCAAGTTTTAGTGTCTATAAAGTTTTATTTTAACACAGCCACATTCATTCATTTACATATTGTCTACAGGTGCTTTCCTGTCACAACAGCATAGTTGAGTAAATGACTTAGAGACTAATATTACGTAGTCTTTTATAAAAATTTCCCAACTCTTGATCTGAGACAATATATGAGAGATGTAGTTCCCTAGCCTCCATACTGAGAGGCACTAAATGCCCATCTTCCTCAATACTTTAGTAATTGTCTAATGGATTGTCCACTAAGTCTCTTTGGTAAGGTCACTCTAAAGTTTTCTTCTGGTGATAATACCAGGTAATAGCTATTATTTGCTAAGTGTTTATTACTATATGCCAGGTATTATCCTCTTCATTTAACAAGTTAAGGAAACTGAGGATCAGTAAGAGGTGGTAACTTGTTCAAGTTTAGTACAGGCAGCTAGTTAAGTCAATCCCAGTACCGGCTCCTCCACAGCCTCTGGGCATAAACTCTGTTGCTGAAACAGGAGTACGAAGAATGCTAGAGTCAGAAGTAATGATCTCCCTCAAAAGCAAAACATTTTCCACAGTGATGTGGATAATGATAAAATAATAAATACACTATAGAAAGCAAGACCAATAGAAAGTAAGACCAATGTCTCTGAAAGAAAAGATAATCTATACAAGAAAACCTTTGAAAGTAGCTAAGAACTAAACTTATATATCAAAACTGGTTCCCCGTTAGTTCCCTTGCTTCTATCGCTGATACTACAATTTTCTTAATTGTCCAAGTTATGTAATAGACTACCTTTCACTCTTGCCAGTAGAACATACCCAAGTACAATAGAAATAAATCTATGAAAAGAGTATAATTAGAAAACAGTATGTTTTATTCTGTTTTGGAATAGCATAATAGGAATTATGCTATTCCTATTTTTAAGATGTTAACAAGTCCTTTGTTTTATGAAACAAATGTGATAAAGTTTTTTTAAATGCCCTTGACAAAAGAAGTTGGTAGCCAAAAAAAGAAAACAAAGTTATATTCAGAAGTTATTAGTATTGTCTTAGTTATAATTTCTTCAAGTTTACAACATAACGTTTTGAAAGAAAAAAGGTGGGGGGTTCCTTTATAATCAAGTACTACTCCCGCAGGCTTTGTCTGTACAGTGATTCATAACCTAAGGCCACACTTTTCTATTAGACTGAGCAAATTACCTACTCTTACATGGTTAATACATGCATTGAATTAGGTAAATTCTATTTAAGTCTACACTTAAATTGTTCTTTAATTTTATTACAAATATTCATGGTTGAGCAAAAGTCAACTCTGGAAATTCACATTAAAAAATGAGTGTACATTTTTTAATTACATGGAAGACACGGGATATGTAGCATATGTTACTTTTTTCCCCTAAAAATCAAATATCTTCATTATGATACCCACATTACTGTGTTTCCTATTCTTTATATTTTCTTCATCATCAACACTGAATTTTGCTTTCAACATGTATTTTTCTTTCGTGCTAAATATTAAAAAACTAAAAAAGTTCTAATGAAAAATAATATTCTAGAGCCAACTTTTCAAAATATAAATAAACCCTAGGAAAAAAATTAATATTCTGACATTTATGAAAATGTTGCTTTTAAACGTCAATGTTACTTTATGACTATAAAATTTTGTTCAAAAATATTAAAATTGTATTTTAAGGTTATCTGCAAAGAACTACATATTTTTAGATCAGCTTATATACCATATGTTACAATATAAATTATAAAACTGAACTTAACATCATACTTATTTCTAAAATAATTTTAAGAAAATAGTTATCTTACAATAACCTTATATAATTTAGAGAAAAACAAAGTAATATATACCAGAATAGTCTCAAATATTATTCCTACACTTTAATTGTCATTTTTTACAATTCTATAATACATCATCTGTACATTGCATTGTGTGTTCACCATCCCACGCCAAGTCTCAGCCCATCACCACTTATCCCCCCTTAACCTTCTTCTAACTTCTCGTATCCCCCTTTTCCTCTGGTAAATCTACCTTAGTATACATGCCCCAAAATTTTAAGAACTTAAACCAACTATTACCACAATAGGCAAGATCTGAAATTAAAAATCTTGTGGAAATATTAAGGAATCAATAAAAAAATTGAGTCCAATGAAGAGAATGTGTATATGCTTTCAAAGTTAATGGCCAAATTAAGACCTTTCTGACTTTCCCTTTCCTGCTTATCAAGA
Organism: Mormoops blainvillei; assembly: GCA_004026545.1. Taxonomy (NCBI): domain Eukaryota; kingdom Metazoa; phylum Chordata; class Mammalia; order Chiroptera; family Mormoopidae; genus Mormoops; species Mormoops blainvillei. Next base: position 68,313 of record PVJD01000635.1, on the reverse strand, counting down.
TCTGTGTAATGACAGGGGACCAAAACGAAAAACAAAACAAAACAAAACAAAAAAAAACAAGGAACAGCAGCCACCACAAGGTGGTGCTAATATCCTCTCAAAACTGGCTGGATATACCATCCCTGCCTGTTAGTCTTTAGATGTGACCTAAGGTGAGACTCCAATCCACAGGGTAGATATCCAACTCTAACATTCACTGGTCTAAGACAAAAAGAAAAATGTTAACAATTCTGAAAGTTTTTTTTTCTTGTTCACTGCACACAAAGAACAGATAATCCTCTAGAATTAACACTGGGTTTGCATCTACATTCTTGTCATATAGTTTACATTATTTTACATGAAAGGGGATAACTCTATGAGCAACTGTCTTCACAGTACTTTCAGATGAATTACTAATTTACACTCAATCACACACAAATCAAGACTTATCTATCAATAGTGTTCTTATGTGGGGCACCAATACAAGTGATAATAAAAGAGTCCAGTATTATGAAACCCATATTCGTAAGGCCAAATCTGTTTCCCAGATGAACAATTTTACTGATTTCTGTTATGTACTCATCTTCTGAATGTAATGGATATTGGAAAAACATGTTATAGTTTCCCCACAATTCAGGTTCTAAAGGCACTAAACCAACTGCTACAGTCATCCTCCCTTAAGCTGCTTTTAGTTCCTGTCAGACATACACAGGTAGAAGAACAGAAGGTTGGAAGGATGGAAGGATGGAAGGATAAATGGATGGATGGGTGGACAGAAAGAAGGGTAGGAGGGAGGGGAAAGGGAGGAAGGAAAAAGGAATAAGAATGGTAGGGAGGAAATTGCTGTTGTATCTCTGGCTCCCAAGTTACAATAGCAATTCAGAATAAGGAAAAAACAGAGTTGCTAGAGAGAGTTGATATATATGCTCACTGCATATAGTACACTATACAAATACACAAATTTATACAAAAATTAATGTTTAATCCTTGAAAAAGTAATCTCCATTTACCAATGCCCAAGCTGGGTTTTAGAGGTGAAAAGGGTTTCCTGAGTTCACACAATCGCCAAGGACAATCTGACTTTAAAGCCTCTTCCCATTATTCTATGAAATAATCATACTAATATTCATGAGGATAGCTAAAATGTACTGACTGGAAACTAGGTGCCTACCAGAGTGTTAAGCATTTTACATCTATTTTCTCAGCTAATCCAAACAGCAACCCTAAAAGGGTATTATTATTTTCTTTACAGATGAGAAAACTGAGGCAGAGAGGTTGAGTGACTTTCCCAAGGGTCCCACAACTATTAAGTGGTAAAGCTGGGATTCGAATCTAAGCAATGTGGCTACAATTAAGTCTGCCACTTAAACCACTTCACAATATTGCCACTCATTAAATACACAACTATTTCCTTTGGGAGTAAAATGAATGGCTGTTTAATGAGGAGTAAAAAAAAAAAAACAAAAACAAAAAAAACCCCATTTTATTAAGCACATAAAATGAATAAAAACACTACAGCAGATGCTATGGAGGGAGACCTCAAAGAACTTGAAATACAGATAGAAACATATAGTTATTAACTTGAAATATGTGATGACAGTTAATAACCATAAAATCAGGCAGTAGAAAAGTAAAATGACTAATTACCAATGACTAATTAACAAAATAAAATATCATAAAAAGTAAAATATGATTAATTACAAACAATAGCTGATATAAGACTTTTTTTAAAAAAAGCAGTAACTTCAAATACAGCAGGTTGGAAAAGTCACCAAAGAAAAGGTAGATTTTAATTGAACATTTATGGAGAAACAGATTTGAACAGGTGAGAAAGAAGGAGAAACGGTATTCAGAACAGTTTAATACTACTATATTAGTGAATGTGTAGATGCAGAAACATGTAAATTGTGTTCAGGAATTGATCAATGTGATTAAATGCAGATTTTACACAGAAAAAAATAAAGTAGAAAAACTGTACTTTATTTTTCCATAATCCTCAAAGCCTAGAGATGAATAAATATATTCATGTTTCTACCTAGTTTACTACATTTTCTGTAATAAATATTTCAGAAAGAAAAAAATTCTGGATTTCAAATTGCATGAAGAACCAATCAAAAGGAAATTGGCTGATTGTGACAGAAAGAGAAGGAAGAGATACAGAAATGAAAGAACTAATGAAGAAAAAGTTAAAAAAATTAAGTCAACCAGTTTGCAATTCATAAAACATTCAACAGCAATACTAGAGATTCTCTAATATATTTAAGTAACATCTTTGTATAGTACATATAGTGAAATTATAAACTAAAACTCATCTTTTTAAATTATTTCATCATTAAAAACAGGTTAAGGTATTTGATTTCTTTGAGGGGGAAAGGGAAAACTTAATCTGTGCAGTGCTGCATGAAAAAGTAAATATACTATTTCATTTAACTTCAGAACAATCTGTAAGAAGTTACTTTACAAGAAAAAAAAACAGTCACAGAAGTATAGTGACTATGCCTAATTTATATTATTCCTGAAAGTGCTGAAATTCAAACCCAGTTTTCCAGATTTCAACCTGAAAGTTGTTTTTCACTGTTATTATTAGGTCTCTACTTTCATCATAATAAAACTTGTACTGCAAGCAAGTAAGGTTTCTGAAAATTATGTATAGTACTACCTGGACCAGAAAATTTGACATATGGGTAGCACACCTAGTCCTGAAACAGTGATCCACACATTCTTTCACCCAACAAATATTTATTAGGCATCAACTATATACGAAGGACTATTCTAGGCACTAAAGGTGAAGTTGTTAATAGAGAAATAAAAAAGCAAGCACACAAGAAAACATCGGTATAACTGAAAGAATTATAACAGAGCAATAGGAAAGAAAATGATTGGGAGAGTCCTTAATATTGGGTGGTCATGAAGACCTAACTCTGGAACTGACATGTAAGCTGACACACAGCCAGTGAGCCAAATGCAAAGAAGTAAAGATAACCATTCAAAGGCACAGCTAAAACAACAGCCCTAAACAGAAACATAAAGACAGTGTTGTCAAAACATATTGGGAAAAGGGCAGTCATAGGTTAGGTCAGAGAGGTAGGCAGGAAATTTTTAAGTTAGGAAAAACAGTTGGAATTTTCTGTTCTCAATGTGAAAAGAGAGGGTAGGGAATAGCAAGCTTATTTATATTCAAGGGGCAAAAAAATCTCCAAGTGTGATGCAAAGATTACAGCAGAACAAGCTTGGAATCAGAGACCCCAATTACAGCTACAGTGATCTAGCAGTTCTTCACATTTTTCCTACCCCAAATACCTTAGGGAAACTGCACTCTCAAATCACAGAAAGGGGGAAAAGGTTCTGATAAAACTCCTTGCCCTCTTTAAGAGGTTCTACTCTACAACTATTCTAGTAGGCAGCATTCTTCCAGGGCTAGCTCTCCACCTTCCCTTTTCCATGACTAAATGGACATCTTTGTCTTTCTTTGTTCTGTTTTTTTGTTTTTGTTTTTCCTTTTCCTCTGCCTAAACTAAAAGTCCGCTAGGGATGCTGCTCAATCAGAGTTGGATTTCCGCCTCAAAAGACTACTGTCTGCATCAAACATTGTTGCTATTTAAAAAGTTTTTATTCTGGGTAAAGGAAACTAAAAAGACATCTCCAAATAAACAGATTTCTGAACAGTATGATTTGTCCTATATAAGAAAACTCTAAAGATAACCTATACTGTAATACTCGATTTCCATTTTAAAATCCTATTTTGACATGCATGCTTTCTGGATGTAAGCAAATTGTTATACGGTTTGAGGATAAATATATAGAGATATTCAAATTCCTAGTATGTGAACACACTAAAAACTTCTATGGAAAATTAAAACCACTCTCCAGAATCTGATGAAATATCCAATTTTAGTTTAAGTTTCATTTCTTTGTAGCTTGGGATACTTCTCTATTGTTTCGAAAGCACAGACTTTGAAGTGCAGAAGGAAAAAAAGGCCTGAAGTAGCAAGCTCCTAATTATTTCCCCCAACCTTGTTAGTTGAATTATTAAGAGTGAAAAGTAAAACACATATCTTGACTTTACCAAATGTTTCCCCAATACCATCTAAGTCTCAGAAAGCAATGTGTGACACTGTTTTTATTCCTCTAAACAAGAATTTGTCATAATGAAGACATGGGAAATTAGAGCATAAAACTATGAGTTGAATGACTTAAGTCAAATCTCATTTTCTCTCAGAAAAAAGGATAATATTATAGGATTTTTTCCTTAATCATAAATATTATATTGGAAAATATAAGTAACATACCCATATGCTACAAAATATTTTTAAAAGGAAAAAATGATCACAAAATCATAGATAATATTATACAATAATACAATGTACTCTTCAAAGTTCTTACCTTGTTTTTCATAATTGTTTTCACTGCTACAAACTGTTAAAAAGCCTTTTTTAAGGATATGGAGTCCAGAACTTATTTAGAAACATTTTCAGTAACTTTTTTGAAAGGACCTTGGTGAAAACTTAGGCCAGCTAAATGCAATGACAAGAAACAGATCCAGGGATGCCTCTAGTACTGTCTTTTCTTAATAAGTGCTAACATTAGCAAAGCTGCTGTGCATTCTGTGTTTTTGAAAGTTTGCTATTTTAAGAAGCTACCATCTCAAAAGGATCACTTCAACTTACACCTGCAGTATCCCCTGCCTTTATAGCCAATGAACTAATCTTTACCTGTTCTGAAATTAACCATCCTCAACCTCTCAATTCATCGGCTCTGCAATGTAAAAGGACCAGAGAGAGTACTGAGATTATTTCTATTTTCACATGATTAAATATTTTACTATAATAGTAAAATATAATATAATAGTAGAGTTTCAATAATGCAAATTCCCTGAGAGTAGTCACTAGAGTTGCTTTTCCCTTTTTATCAGTTTTTTCCCCATGACTATGATACATGTGTGACTTTCAAGAACAAAAGTTTTTGTCTTTTTGTTTGTTTGTTTTTGTTTTCGCTTTTAAGTAAACTCATTAGAATTAGAATTTGGAAGAAAAAGAATTTAATCAAATTATGTTCTTATTGTATAAAAGTTTTAGAATTTGCCTTTTTTAATTTCTTAAAAGAAAAATCTGTTTTTTAATCACAGAAAAAGTTATTGTCCTTTATTTGCTAGCCAAAGCTTAAGTCTCTTGGTTATATACAATTTTTTTTTCATCTTTTAAAATTTAGTCTATTTCTTATCACTCCGCATTTCTTGGAATAAACTCTATGGAGCTATCAATGAACCTCAACAGCTCCTTCCTGAGAAGGAAGGCTGCAGAAACAAACTGAGCCTGGAAAGAGGTTATGGAACTATTCAGGAAAGACACTGAATGAAGTCATTTTGTTTGTATAAAGCCTACCTATTCCAGTAATAGAAGTGATGACAGCACTGTGAACCTGTTAGCATCCATACATTCAAAATTATTGGAAACAAAATTACTGAAAGGAAAGACTATCTATAATTACTGGTAAAACTTTGAGGTCAGAAGTTTTAACTGCAGCTGTGAATGCATTTTAATAACCCCCTACTTTGTTTCCTTTCTCAATGTTTGGGAATGCTAAACTTCCACAGGAAGAGGGCAGAAAAAGATAATCCATCTGATATAACACAAGCATGATGGATTACCCTTATATTAAAATGGATTAATACTAGCTGAGCTTCTGTATGAAGATGAATTGACTCCCCAGCACAGACCATTCTCTATTCCACACTCTCAAAAACATTTTCATTCCTTACAATACTACCACACTGATTTGTAATAAGACACATAAGGAGTGGGGCACAAGTAGGTTTACAGTTATGAGTACATGAAAGTTTATTCTTGTATTATCACTTATTATTGTATAATTTTCCATACAAAAAACTGTAAGCCTACTTTTGCCCCACCCTGTATATGTCTCTTTTCCCTCTAGATATTAACATATTTGAAGAATTTTTCATCATCAACGTTACAGCAGGACACAAAACAAAGTTTTACTGAACTATCACATGCCAGTTTTCTTGAAAACACATATTTAATGGGAATATTTAAACAAGTAATTAATGTACATGTGATATTATATACTATAGGTATAAATGAAATGCTATGCAAATTTAGAGAAATATGAAAGAGGAAACTGCTAAGTCACCCAGAGAGTGCTTGCATTTTAAGAGAGAGAATGTTTGATCTGAGTCTAAAAAGTTCAGTCAGTACTTTTCCAACTAAAATGAGATTCCAGAAAGAAAAGTGAGCACACTCAAAGATACCAAGGCATTAAAATACACACACAGTTTGGGAACAAGAAAAGAAATGAATGTTAACTGGCCAAAAAAGTAAAAGTAACTAGGTGAGACCACTTGTAAGGTAATTAAACTTAAATCTTGCAGACAACAGGCATCCCATAGAAGGGTCTGAAGCAAAGGAGTAACTTAATCAAGATGTGTGTTTGAAAAATGGAGAAGTAAGTGAGATCAATTAACTGGAGACAGAGAAATCTAACAAAAGGCTACAAATACTATAGGATAAATATTAGAATAAACAAGAGCATGAATATATTTAGGAACTGATTCGTTGGCAAATGGCCTTATTTTATAATAGCATTTTCTAATTAAGAATCTATTTTTCCAATAGAATAAATTATTAGAAGTAGTGGGTATCTCCCTGGGAAAAGCTGAGTGGGGAACTTCTGCTTTTTATTTTCTGTTTACCATGATCATAGCTCTTTTTTCAAAAATACTGAAATATTTCATAATTTAAAAAACTAATTGAAAATTGAATCTATTTGAACATGAACAGAACTACTAAATAACCAAACTTAATATCAAGGTAAGTAATTCTTAAGAAGTTCTTACAATTTGCTGGTTCACCCACATCTCACCACCATATATAATTTCACTGTGAAAAAACTCTCCAAATGACTTTACCCTGGTTGCTAACCTACCTCTCTAGATAACTATTTTTTTAATTTTTATTAGCTTTGCTATAATTTTTAATTGCATCTGCTGTTCAACTCAGGCACCCAGGTGTTATCCTTAAAGCTTCTCGCCGTGACTGCCATACATCATCACTAAATACTGAGAATTTTACCTCTTAAATATCCCTCAAATTTTCTACTCCTCTCCATCTCCAGCCTCCTTACCAAGAACTGACTCCTCATAGTTATCTCTCACAGGAACTACTACCATATCCCCTCCACTGGTCTACCAACATCCACCCTTGTGTCAATACCTAGCAACCATACCAGTCTCCACACTGCGGCCAACATCATCTTTTCAAAACATTATCTGATCTTGTCAACATCATCAGTATTTCATCCTTCAATGGTTTCATGTTGTTTTATGGATAAAAATACGACTCCTTACAGGGAGAACAAGTCTCAGTGAAGTGTGGCCCCTACCTCTCTCTCCAGCTTCATCTTGTATTACAATTATTCTTCCTCTTGCTCTCTCCCCTTCAATTCCTCCCACTCATCATCACATTACCTCTCACACATCTTTCTGCAGAAAAGCAATCCTCTTCAGAGAGTTAACATTAACTCTTTCATATCTAACCTCAAACTTCCCTTATTCAAGAAAGCTTTCTCTGATTTTCCAAACTAAGTCAAACCTTCCTATTGCATAATCTCATAGCATTACGATTCTTTCTTCTACAATTCTACTCTAACTTAATTTTATTATTTAAAAAAATTCTTTATTGTTGTTCAAGTACAGTTTTGTCCATTTTCCCCACACCAATTCCCCTGCCCCTCCCATCCCCACCTCCCACCCTTGATCTTACCCCCTTGTTGCTTGGTCTATGTGTCCTTCATTCATGTTCTTTGATTACCTTTGCCACTTTTCCCCCTGCTATCCTTTCCACACTCTCCTCTGGTTACCGTCAGTTTGTTCTTAATTTCAATGTCTGTGGTTATATTTTGTTTCCTTGTTTGTTCTGTTGACTAGGTCCCACTTATAGGTGAGATTATATGGTATCTGTCTTTCACCGCCAGGCTTATTTCATTTAGCATAATGCTCTCCAGTTCCATCCATGCTGTTGCGAAGGGTAGGAGCTCCTTCTTTCTTTCTGCTGCATAGTATTTCATTGTGTAAATGTACCACAGTTTTTCAACTCACTCATTTACTGATGGGCACTAAGGTTGCTTCTAGCACTTCGCTATTATAAATTGTGCTGCTATGAACACTGGTGTGCGTAACAGGTTCTTTTGAATTGGTGTTTCTGGATTTTTAGGGTATAATCTCAGCAGTGGAACTGCTGGGTCAAAAGGCAGTTCCATTTTTAGTTTTCTGAGGAAATTCCATACCGTTTTCCACAGTGGCTGCACCAATCTGCATTCCCACCAACAGTGGACTTTGATTATTTGTGCCTCTCACACTTTTAAGATCTATGAGGTTGAAGTAAAAGATAATTTTTGTGATCCACTGTATCTTTACCACTTCATTCAAAATCTGCTAAACAAATGTATGAAGTATTAAAAAAATACATGCTTGCTGCAATATATTGAAACAAAAAAAGTATAAAAAAAGAACTCAAAATTTTCTCTCTCGCCTCTAATCACCAGAAATAAGAACTATTAATATTCTGTTGTGTATTCTTAAAATTTTTTTCTAGAATGATAGGAAAGTGTATACTTAAAGCTATACTTTTTACAAAAAAAAGGAGTCATATTTTGGGCTCACAGATTTAGCAAGTAAAAATACAGAATAGCCAGCTATTGAAATTCAAATTTAACTAGGCATTCTATATTTTATCTGGCAACTCTAATCATATAAATGATATATGATTAAAATACAGAATAGCCAGCTATTGAAATTCAAATTTAACTAGGTATTCTATATTTTATCTGGCAACTCTAATCATATAAATATCAAATAAATCCAGAATTTATTGGATAAATTTTCCAATAAAATTTGGATAAATTTTATCCAAATTTTCTCCATTTATTTATTTATAATAAATGGATTTATTTTCTCCATTATGGATTCTAGATTTTGTGTTAGATATAACCACAAGATATGAGTTGTACCTCCAATAAATATTAGTCTAAATAATAAGAGAAAAAAATAATAAAACATGCAATTTTGAAATATGAAATTGTTTATAGTCCTTAAAAAGAAACTTTTATTCTTCTTTTCATGAGGCAGAAAAGAATTTATTTTAAGTATGAAAAACTGTCAATCTTCTGAGAATTGTAAGTTTTCTCAAACTAATATTCAAAGATTTTTTTATACTAGGAAAAAACTCCAATTCAACTTCATGTGCATTTTAAAATATTTCAACTACATATTAACATTTTATTACTAAAATCATGAGATAAATGCAAATAATTTACTCAAAAACAAAACATTCTATGAATAACTGAAAATAAAAGAATTTTTAGGAGCTTCCTCACTACAAGTAATAAATCCTGATGACTGAACTTTATTATTTCATGATGATAAAATTATACAGCCATTCTGCATCATTTAAAGAAAATTTTAAAATGTTAAGGTCAAGCCTAGTTTTCTAATCAAAGTTATCTTATTTGATTTTTAGAATGGGGAGTTGTTTTAAATGTTTCCCCAGGGGAAATAGTATCATCTAAATTAAGTCTGTGGTGTTTAGTATTGCAGAGGTAAAACAAATAACTTTTGCATGTCATCCATAAAAGTTTATTTTCATGGTTGTTTTATTTAGCAATCTTGATTTCATCTATAATCAGCAATGGGATGTGCTAAACATGGGCTAGAAATACAATTTGTTTTGAGCAACTTAAAAACATAAGGCCATTTATTTATTATACCTCAACAAAACTAAAAAAACACCCATAATGCCAAAAAATTAATGTTAGTAACAAACAGAAAAGTCTTATGACATGCCACTCAGAGGTATTTATGTTCAAGTTTTTCCATAGCAAGGCTAACAGAATAAAACAACAGAATGACAATTGTCTGGTATAGGTAATAGCACAGTTCAGCCAATTCAAATTAGCTGAAATGAACATGGGCAAGTTATATCATGATCTGAACTACATTTTCCTAACTTATAAACTGAATTTTTAAGATATTAGACCTAAAACTTAAAAGAATGTTGAAATTCCTGCATATGTGTATAAGAAAACAAGTACAATAATGTTCATGATGGCATTATTTGCAATAGTTTTTCTTAATGGAAACAAATAACTACCAAAAGAAAAATGAAAACACTGTGGTACATTCATATAATGGAATAATATAAGCAGAGAAAATGAGTGAACTACACTTACACAACTATGATATGTGTATCTATCATAATCTGGGTAAGATGAAGTTGGAGAAAATAACGTAAATGGCATAATACCTGTAACAGCCAACTTTTGCTCTCTAACATACCACTCCAAAACCCAGGGGCTTAAAGCAACCATTTTAGATTAAGCTTATTATTCTGCAGGTCGCCCACGTAGAGTGGCACCAGCTAGACGATCCTGCTGGTGGCCACAGCTGATCTCAGCGGGGTTGGCTCTGACATCTGTAGTCAGCTGCCAGGTCAGAAGGAAGCTGACTGCTGTGGGCTAAGGCATCTTACCACCCTCAACATGCTTTCTCATATTCTAGCTCAAACCTGCCCACCTGCTACTCTCCAAATGCAGCGGGAAAGGGAACTCCAAAACAGAAGTGCTTTTCAAGCCTCTGCTTTGCCACATTTGCTGATGTCCTTTCAGCCATAACGAGTCACATGCCCAACCCAAATGAAAGGAATGGAGAAACAGTCTACACTTTATGAGAAAATATACAATATACCACTGCAACAGTCATAGAGAAGAGATAAACTCATCATAATTTTTATAATCTTTTACAATAACCCATAATGCTAAAATCATGCAAAAGAACATTATATGCATTGTTGAATGAATCATACATACATAAAAGCATATGAAAAGTATAAAAATAAGCATAGTAATAATAAATGTCAAATTCAGGATATTAACCAATCCTTGGTTTGAAGAAGAAAATGAAAAAAGGGAAAAACATAGAGGGTGCTTTAACTATGCTTGTAGTTTTTTATTTCATTAGCTGAAGGAAGGGGTTTTGGGGGTTCTTGTAAAATGGATTTTGAAACATTTTATCATGAAAAAATTCACCAAAAAATAAACAATTAAAGGGATTAAAAGTAAACATAGTCTGCAAAATAAAATCTAGCATATTTTTTAGAAGTCCAGTGACTTGAAGGATCAATTTTTATATTATATGCATAATCGGAAAAAGCACAAAAGCATTAAAATAAAAGGAAAAGGGTTAGATGTGGGGCCTGGTAGAAGAAAAAACAAAAACTATTAAAAGACATACATGCTCAACGCAGGTTACAAAAACATTCATTTAGATAATGCACTGCTAAACATGGAATAATAATTCCAAAATAAAAAAAAAAAAAGGAAATAAGCCATCATGGTCTATGATAAAAAAATATACATGGGAACAGACCTTCCAAAACTTCAAATAATAGCATTAATAAATGTAGATTACAGCATAATGTGTCTGGATTATTTAAAGAATTAAAAAATGAAATAGAAAACTTAAGCAAGAACCTAATACAAAAAAGAAAAAAAAAGACTAGAGAGTTGATAAGTGTCCCAGATGGATTTCTTTAAAAAAAAAAAGAAGCATATACACTGAAATTATGAGCAAGTGGATAAGTAAAATATCAAATAAAACAAGTTAAGAAAGAATTAGTGAACCTGAAAAAATACAAAAAGAAAATCACTCATACTGTAACACAAACAGAAAAAAGATTAAATATATATAAGAAGAGTACAGAGACAAGAATGATGAAATGGTAGTATCCAATATATGTTTTATCAAAGTTTTAAAGGAGAAGATAAGAGGAGAAGAACAATATTTGAAAAAGTAACAGCTGTGAATTTTCCACAGTGGATTGAAGGCACTAATTCTCAGGTTCAGAAAGTAAAATGGTTCCCAAATAAGATAAATAAAATGAAAACAAAAGTTGGATGACTTGGGGTTACATTATATAAAACAACTGTAAACAAAAGAATATAAAAGCAAGTAAAGAGAATAAATATATTACCTAAAAAGGAATGACAATTAGACTACCAGCAAACTTCTCGGACAAAAAAAAAAAAAAAAGAAAGAAAGAAAGAACTATCAAGGCTGAATTTTATACCCAGATTAACTATCACTGAAGTTTGAAATAATGTCAAATAAGACAAAATTTCTAGACAGCTTCCTAGAAAAAAAAATACTAAGCAAAAGTAAGTAAAAAATTAGTATGTAATATAAATATCCTTACTCTATTAGAGGAATTGAAACAGTCATTTAAATTATGAAAAATAAATCAAGGAAGAGGAGAAGGATGGGAGGATGAGGAAGCTACAGTAGTAGAAGCACAAAAACTTTTTAAAGGAAGAAATGAGGAAAAGAAGGGTAGGATGAAACAGTTGTAAGAAACATTCCACAACACTTTAAAAGATCATTTCAATTTTTACAAACACTTTGGGAGAACTTTTTAAAAAGTTTTACCAATTCACTTTGCAAAGCTAGCAGACCTCTGATACCAAATCAAGAATAGTATGAGAATGGAAAAGTATAAAGGGGAGCTCCAAGTTGGTGGACCATTCTGTCTGAAAATGATCTGAAAACTAGATGAACTATTGCTCTCAATAACAAAGGATAAAAACATCACATGAAGATGATAGGAAAAGCACAGACGTGCTCTCATTAAAAACCCCGCCCTGGAGCTGCGAAACACAATAGTGTAAGATATCACCAGAGAGACTCTTTTCCAGCCATCTGGCACCCAAACCCCTGGGCTGCACTGGAGAGACAAGCCCCCAAAACAGCTGGCTTAGAAAACTAAGAGGGCTGACATCAAAGGGACCCACAGTGATATGGGAAACTGAGGCTCCCTCTTAAAGGACACATGCAGTTGCACTCACCCAAGACCCAGTGGAAAATCAAAAGTCTGAAAAGCATCTAGACAGTATAGAAAGGAGATTAACTTGGAAAGACGGGGTACAGCTGAAATGCTTCGCAGAGACAAATGAGCTGGTAGATGTCATTATTGCACTCCCTACTTAACCTGCTGCCATAGCAGGTGAGCTCAAGCATGGCACCCTCCCACTGCCCTGTTATGAGAAGTGGGAAGACGAAGTTCAACACTATTCCACTGACTTGCAAAAAACTGAAGGGTATGGGTGGCTGCAACAGTCTGCTGTTTCTTGGATGGGACGAGCAAGCATAAATGATCTTGTCATTCTCCCACTCCCTAGCTAATGTCTATGACCATAGGGAGTTGCAAACCTCCTCTCCCACCCAGTTCCTGCTGGTGCTGGCCATTACAAGCAGTCACAGTGTTCTCCCAGCCCCAGCTTAAAGCTGGCAGGAGTGCGCAGAAAAGGCAACTCTCTTAAGCTGCACTGCTGAAGCTCATGGGCATACACAGTCAAGATATTTTCCTACTTTTACTGAAACAGTGCATGAACTCCAATCTCTACAATCTGTAGCTTGCTTGCTAAAGCCATAGGAGCATGCAGCCCACACAAGGGACACTCCTTGACTGGCTGACCCTGGTGTCCAAGAGGACTTGCCTGAGTTCCACGGGACGAAAAATCTGGAAAAGTTCTTGGCACTACCCCCAGGCCATTGCACAAAGAGCAAACTGAAACACAACCTGAGTGTTCCTGTGAAAGAGAGGCCCATTTAATCAGAATTGGAGGTTCAGCCTGAGAAATGGGCTTCAGAATCCCCACATACCTAGAGGTTAAGGAGGCACTGCCAAAAACAAAAGCAGGAACATACCATACTTGCATGTCACTGCGGCTCAAAAAGACTTCCCAGAAAGGAGCTAAAATACTTGTCTGGAATCCTGATTTTAGCAACTGTCAATCAAGGAACACCTCCAGATTTCCTAGTTTGGAGACCTGCAGGGACAAGATTTGCAGTCCCACAGGAAAGTATAAATTTGCATACCATAAAAGCTGCTGCCTGAGGGTCTGGCTTCCCATCAGCCTGAAACTAGTGGCAAAGTGAGATTCCTCACCACTGTATTGGTACACCTCCAATGTCAGGCACAATGGACAACCACAAAGGGACAAGTAATAATTAGGGCAAGGGCGAATAAGAATTCTTACCTACACAAAGCCACCCCTTCAAGAGTGAGAAAAGGAGTTGTTATGTTTAATACAAAGAAACAAACACTGATAGTCAAGAAAGACAGGGAAAATGCTCCAAATAAGAGAATAAGACAAATTCCAATAAAAGAACTTGCAAATATAAAAGTAAGTAATATACCTGATAAAGAATTCAAAGTAATGGTCTAAAAGTGACTCAACAACCTCAAGAGAATAATAAGTGAACACAATGAAACCTTCAATGAAGATAAAATATAAGCAAGTACCAAAGAGAAGTAATATAATTACTGTACTAAAAATACATTAGAGGGGTTCAACAGCAGAGTGGATGAAATAGAAGCACAAATCAGTGAGCTGAAAGGTAAAGAAATGGAAAACGCTCCTATATTGTTCCAAGGTGACTGCAGAGTAGCTGGAAGCTCCGTCCACTTGCTCCCAGCCCCATGCCAGTCTTGCAGCTAAATCACAGAGCAATCATCTCAAAAATCCAGCTAAGTGCAAGTCAGAGCACACGTGAGCAAGCATGTACATGGGCAACTATGCAGGTATGTGTGAGAGGGTGGCCCAGGCTCTCCCTAGCACAGCAGGTATCACTGCCCGGTGCTTCTAGCTGTGCATATTTGAGGCGGGAGCCATTTGGAGAAATTTAAAATATACTCCTTGGGAAGGAGCCTCCAGAATGCCCACACCTGGGTGCCCAGACTTGTCTCTGTGACCTCAGCCCCGGGCAGAGCCACACACCCTGCCACCACCAGGAGACAGGGTCTGGAGACTGCGGTGCTTACTCAAGAAGGAGCCGTCGTCCCCCACCCCCAGTCCCAGGTGGAAAATGGGACAGGGTCTGACTGAGGCTCTGAAACAACGCAGGGGCCAGGAGCACTGGGGCAAGGAAAGGTGGCAGGGGCAGGGCTGGTTGCAGAGACCACACAGGGACCCGCACAGCAACAGGAGCCCAAGGCTGAGTGAGATTCACTGGAGGGAGCAGTGCAACACCCATCACTGCTTTGTGTTACAGTACTGCTCTTGGACTCTTCCCTTCCTTCCCCCACCCCATCAGGATGATATGAGACTTGAAAGAAGACAATGCACACAGGATTCATCTATCGATTTGGGAGACACGGAAAGAGGTACAGGTGTAAAAGAGAAGTGTGGGTAGGTGGCCTCCTATACGTGCCCCAACTGGGGATTCAACCCATATCTAGAAGCTGTCTTAAGGCAGAGGAGATTGTGGTCAGGCAGGTGGGGGAAAGTTCCCACCAAAAAATGTGCTCTCTGCTTTGGGGGTAGATAAAAACCACTGGAAACAAAACCACCCACTTTGTTTTTGGGTTTTTTCACCCTTAAAGAGGCAAAGAACAGGTTTTGTGTTTGCAGCTACCCACCCTGGGCCCCTGTGAAGGGAAGGTGGTGCAATCTGGTGTTGCACGAGGAGACTGGAGTGGGAGGCACTGGGGAGGTTCTTGGGGAAACAGCTGTGGAATTTTGGGGGGCCTTGATATACCTGGGCTCAACAATGAACATCTTTCTTGAAAAGAGATAACCCCTCCCAGGGGAAAGTCAATCGCCTTACACTGTGGGATACCGCTCCCCTTTCCCTCTGGAAATCCCCTTGCCACAATTGCTGAAAACCTGTTCATTCTACTCAGCACATATTTTTTGTCATTGTTCTTTTTATAGTCTTGCTCTGTCTTAATGTTCTGTTTTGTTTGTTTGGGTTTTTTTCACGCTGCCTTCTTTCCCATCCTGCATCTTAAACCCTTGCTGAGGAGACAGCAACATAAACGGACTCATGGGTCATCTGGTTGGCAGCAGGGTGCAGTCAATCTGTGGACGATCCTGGGAAACAGACCGGTGCTACCCCCTCACAGGAGAGGCACAGAAACACCCTCCCAGCAGCCAGCAGAAACCAAAATCTGGGCTCAGGAACCCTAATAGGGGCCCCACACTGCCAAGTACAGGGAGATAATTCCAAAGAGCCTGAGATGAATAGCTCAGGGAAGGGGGAAGAAACCTGCCATCTTCCTTGAAGCCTGAAAGTCACCTGCCACAGGAGCTCCAGGAATCACAGACCCTTGTTTCCGCCAGAAGTCCTCCCAGAGATAATGTGGTCTTCGAATAGTCTAAGACTGACAGTAGACGAGCAGGCAGAGACTGGCAGAGGTGGATCCTGTGGCGACTTGGGACACTTGCTGACACACCCCTGGACCCACTGCTGATAAAAGCCAGCTTTGCAGAGCAACTTGGCCCAACCTGGGAGCAGCCACACCTGGAGGAATCAGCCACAAACTGTGGATCTTGCCTTATACCAGACTCAGACATCAGAGCAGTACCCGAAGGCAGAAACTAGAAGAGAAGATCTAATTTGTGCAGAGACAAATCCACTTGGCTCTTTTTTTATTATCTTAGCTATTTTTTCTTTTTCATAGCATTTCTACTTATTTTTATCTATTTTTTCTTTTTCCTTTGTTTTTGGTATTCTAATATTTCTTTCATATCTCCTACTCTTATCTTTGAGTGCTGCACTGTTCCCTTATTCTATTTATTATTTTTGTTATCTTTACTGTGTTCCCTTCCCCCATTTTCTTCTTTCAAATCATTACAAGTAGTACGTCTCTTCCCCTTTCTCCCCTCATAATCACTTTTCTTTCCTTTGGTCTTTTCATATTCTTCCCTTTCCCCTTTCTCTACTATTCCATTTCTCTCCTCGCTTTTATTTTTCTTTGCTCTCTTGTTGTTGATATTTCTCTGGTAGGCAGGGATGTTTGCTTGTTTTAGTGTTGTTTTGCTTTGTTCTGCCAGCACGTATATAACAGCATACAACATGTGGTGGGGGCTGAGCCACTTAGCCAGGCAGAGGAGAGCTCCCACCAACAAACAGGCCAGTAATAATGAGGACCCAAATACAACAGTAGAGTCTACATAACCCACACAAAGTTCATTCCTACAGCATCCAGATCAGGAGATCAAGGGGTCTGCGCCACTGGGTCCCACAGGACTCCTAACATACAAGGCCACTCCACAAGACAGAGAATCAAAACGAATCAATCTAATACAAAGAAACAAACACAAACAGACAACTAAAATGGGGGGCGGGGGGGGGAACAACCCCCATACAAAAGAAATGGAGGAATATCCAGAAAAAGAGCTATGCAAAATTGAGGCAAGCAACTCATTAGACATAGAATTCAAAGTAATGGTTATAAGAAAGCTCAAGGAACTTAGTGAGAACTATAAGAAGCTTAGGAGGACCTACATCAGCCTGAAAAAGGATATAGAAACCTTAAACAAGAACCGGTTGGAAATGAAGAATGCAGTATCTGAAATGAAGAACACAGTAGAATAAATTAAGAACAGGCATGATGAAGCAGAGGATTGAATCACTGAGTTGGAAAGACAAGGTAGAAAAAACACACAGTCAGAGCAACAAAATGAAAAAAGACTAAAAAAGAACAAGGATAGTCTATGGGAGCTTTGGAACAACATGAAGTGTAATAATATTCACATCATGGGGATAACAGAAGGAGAAGAAAAAGAGCAAGAGACAGAAAACCTGTCTGAAAAATAATGACAGAAAACACTCCTAAGTTGGTGAGAGAAAAATTCACCTAAGTCCAAGAAGCACAGAGGGTTCCAATCAAGATAAACCCAAAGAGGCCCACTCCAAGACACACTACAATTAAAATGGCAAAATTTAAAGAGAAAGAGAGAATTCTAAAGGCAGCAAGGAAGAAACAGCTAGTAACATAAAAGGGAGTTCCAATAAGGTTATCAGCTGATTTCCCAATGGAAACACTACAAGCCGGAAGGGACTGGCAAGAAATGTTCCAAGTAACGAACAAGGACCTGTAACCAAGACTACTGTATCCAGCAGGAGTGGGTGAGTGGGTGGGCAGGTGGGCAGGTGAAAATGGTGGCAGGAAGATGGAGACAACTGTACTTGAATAACAATTTAAAAAAATAAAAAGGTCACATGTTGGACCACAAACAGGAGTCAATAAATTTAAAGAGACTCAAATCACAAACATTTTTTCCATGCACAACGACATGAAACAAAACAAGAAACCAACTACAGAAAGAAAACTAAAAAAAAATTTTTTTTAATGTGAAGACTGAAACAACCTGCTAGTAAAACAATCAATGGTTCAAAGAGGAAAATAAACAGGAAATCAAAACTGCCTTTGTATTAATGAAAATTAGTGTAACTTTTGAAAATCTATGCGATGTGGCAAAAGCAAAAGCTTTAAGAAGAAAATTCACAGCAAAACAGAACTATCAAGAAAAAAGAAAAATCTCAAGTAAACTATCTAACCTTAATTCTAACAAAACTAGAAGAGGGAGGGAAAAAAAGCCCAAAGTTAGTAGAAGAAAGGAAATTATTAAGATCAGAATGGAAATAAATGAAACAGAAAGTTAAAAATAACCACAAATATCAATGGAACTAAAAGATGGTTCTTTGAAAAAAATAAAATTGATAAACCTTTAGCAACACACAAGAAAAACAGAAAAAGTCAAAAAAATAAAATCAGCCCTGGCTAGTGTGGCTCAGTGGCTTGAGCGCTGGCCTGTGAACTAAAGAGTCATCGGTTCAATTCCCAGTCAGGACACATGTCTGGGTTGCAGGCCAGGTCCTCTGCAGGGAGAGTGCAAGAGGGAACCACACATTGATGTTTCTCTCCCTCACTTTCTCCCTTTCTGTCTCCCTCCCTTCTCCTCTCTCTAAAAAATAAATAAAATCTTTAAAAATAATAAAATCAGGAATAAATAAGGAGAAATTACAACTAATTTTACAATTAGTAAATTACAACTAATACCACAGAAACACAAAGGATAGTAAGAGAATACTATGAATAACTATACACCAATAAGTAGGACAATTTAGGGAAAAAAATCAATAAATTCCTAGAAACATATAATATTCCAAGACTGAATCATGAGGCAACAGAAAATCAGAATGGACTGACTAACAGAAAATCAGAATGTACTGACTACTAGTAACAAAACTGAATCAGTAATTAAAGAATTCTCAAAAAGCAAAAGTCCAGGTCCCAATGGTTTAACAGATAAATTTTACCAAAAATTTAAAGAAGAGTTAATATCTACCCTTCTCAAATTATTCAAGGAAAAAAAACCTGAAGAGAAAAAAAGACTTCCAAACTCATATTAAAAGGCAAGTCTTACTTTGTTTTGTTTGTTTCTTTGTTTTTCACACGCATGATTAGTGTTCTGTTCTTTGAAAAACGGTTCTGAAATATCACACTAAGTCAGGCCAAAAGTTAAAGTTTCAAATAGTTTTTATAAGAATACGTTTATATGTAAGGACTGTTCTCTATAAAATCTTGATCATAGAGCTTATGATAAACCTAGCTGGTAGTACCACTCAGGTTTTCCAAATAGGCATCATTTTTCTCTTGTCTGCAGACTTCTCATTAGCTGCTTTCTGCTTCAGTTGCATGATCTCAGAATCCCTGTTTTCTCTGAGATGGCAAACTATCCTCCTTTCTTTTCCCTTTGTTAATTTCCTGGGATTTCGTCATGTTTTTCTGGGGACCAGGTTCTCCTTGATTTTCACAGGTCATGTTGACCACTTGACCGAACCTGGAAGAGAGCGACTCAGAAAAGTAATGGCTTCCTTGTCCGTTCAGGGGCTGTCCCTGTCAGTGGATCTTGATGGCTGAGCCAGTGCCCATCCCCTGCAGGGTGATGAGTCCCCATGTAAGCCTTACTTTGATACCAAAACCAGAAAAAGACACTACAAGAAAAATTAAAGGCCAATATCCCTGATGGACATAAATGCAAAAACCTTCAACAAAATATTAACAAACCAAATACAATACATTAAAATGATCACATACCATGACCAAGTGGGAATATTCCAGAGACGCAAGGATGACTTAAGATCCACCAATCAATCCTCATGACACACCACACATCAACAAAATGAAGAAAAAAATTTATATAATCATTTCAATAGAAGCAGAAAAAGCATTTGAAAAAATTCAATATCCACTTATGATAAAAAAAAAAAACCAAAAAAAAAACCTCTCAACAAAGTAGGTATAGAGGGAACATACCTCAACATGACAGAGGCCAATATCACACTCAATGTTAAAAGGATGAAAGATTTCCGCTCTAAGATTGGGAGCAAGACAATGATGCCCATGTTTGCCAACTTTATTCAATGCAGTACTAGAAATCCTAGTCAGAGTAATTAGACATGAAAAAGAAGTAAAAGGTATCCAAACTGGAAAGAAAAAGTAAAACTGTCACTATCTGCATATGACATGATACTATGTTGAGAATACACTAAAGACTCCACCAAAACACTATTAAACTAATTAAAAGAATTCAGTAAACCTGCAGGATACAAAATTAATACAAAGAATTTGGTTGCATTTCTACACAATAATAACTCAGAAAGAAAAGTAAAGAAAATTACTACAACTATATCAAAAAGAATAAAACACCTAGGAATATATTCACTAAGGAAGTAAAAGATCTTTACTCTGAAAACTATAAGACATTTATGAAAGAAATTGAAAACAACATAAACAGAATGATATACTGTGCTCATGGATTATAAGAATCAATACTGTTAAAATGTCCATACTAACCAATGCAAACTATGGATTCAATGCAAACACTACCAAAATATCAATGCAACAAATAATCCTAAAATTTTTATGGTATCACAAAGAACTCTTACTAGCCAAAGCAATACTGAAAAAGAAGAACAAAGCTGGAGGAATCACAGTCCCTGATTTCAAACTAAACTACCAAGCCACAGTAATCTAAACAATATGGTACTAGCATAAAAACAGACACATAATCAATGGAACAGAATAGATACTTCAGAAATTACCCAAGCATATACAATCAATTAATCCATGACAAAGAAGGCAAGAATATGCAATGAGGAAAAGACAGTCTCTCCAGTAAATAGCGCTGGGAACTCTATACAGCTACATGAAAAAGAATAACACTGGACCACTATGTTTTACCATATACAAAAATAAAATTAAAATGCGTTAAAGATTTAAATGTAAGACAGAAAGCCATGAGAAATCGGGAGGTGGGGGTGGCAGTAAGCTTTCTGACAATGGTCTTAGCAATACTTTTTTGGATCTACTTCGTCAGGCAAGGCAACATAAGCAAATGAGACTACCTCAGATTCAAAAGTTTTTGCGCAGCAAAGAAAATCATCAAAAAAATTAAAAGGTAACCTACCAAAGGGATAAAATATTTGCAAGTGATTTATCCAATAAGGGGTTAACATTTAAAAAATATGTAGAGAATTCATACAACTAAATAGCCAAAAAAAAAAAATCTGATTTAAAAATTGGCAGAAAACCAGAATAGGCATTTTCCAAGAGGACTACAGATAGCCAATGAGAACAATGAAAAATGCTCGACATCATTAACCATCAGGGAAATGCAAATCAAAACCACAATGAGCTATCACCTCATACCTGTTAGAATGGGTATTATCAAAGGACAAAAAAAAAAGTATTAATGAGGAGGTGGAGAAAAAGAATCCCTTGTGTGCTGCTAGTGGTAATGAAAAGTGGTGCAGCCACTATGGAAAACAGTGTGGAGGTTTCTCAGAAGTTTTAAAATAGAACTACCATATAACCCAGCAATTACAATTCTGGGTAATTATCAGAAAACAAATACAAAAACACTAATATGAAAACATATACACACTTATGTTCACTTAAGACTGAAGCATTATTAACAATAGCCAAGATCTGGAAACAACCTCAGTGTCCACTGATAGCTGAATGGCTAAAAAAGATGTGATGGATGGATGGATGGATGGATGGATGGATGGATGGATGGATGGATGGATATACACAATGGAATATTACTCAGCCATAAAGAAAGAAAACCTTGCTATCTCCAATAACATGGATGGACCTGGAGGTTATTAATCTCAAGTGAAATAAGTCAGAGAAAGTCAAATGTCAATGATTTCACTTATATGTGGAATCTAAAAAATAAAACAAGTCTATTATTGTTTAGCATTATATTTATAAACAAAAAGGTTTGATAAGAGGTACTTTAACTTTTATAAAACAATTTTAGTAAAGTACTTTCTGAAATAGGGGTCCCGAGATAACTATTCCAAATATTTTGTCCATATTTTGAACTGTTTTCTGAAATCCTAAGCAAACATTTCTAAATAGGTATCTCTAATGGCTTAATATAAATTACAGAACAAAACATACATGCTGAAGAACTGGTTCTCAAACCAGGGCAATTTTTTTGGCACTGCCTGGAAACATTTTGGTTGTTAAAACTTGGAAGGTACTACTAGTATCTACTGGGTATAGATTAGGGATACTGCAAAGCACTCTAAAATGCACAAGACAATCCCCAACAACAAAGAATTATCTAGTCCCAATTGTCAACAGCAACTATTAAAAAAATTTTTGCTCCAAAGAAACACTGAGGTTGGTAAATTATTTACTGTTAGAATTTCTGTGTTGCAGTCAGTTATTAAAATCAAGATGATAAGAAATTTCTCATAGCATAGAAAAGGAAGAGAAAGATCACTGAGAACACTGAGTGGTAACATTGAATGTAATCTACTGTAGCTGACTGGATCAGAAAGAAGTAAGTTGTGTCAAAACTGAAATTGGCAGTAACATTGCAAAAAGATCAATTTTATTTTTAATCTGGACCTAACAAGGTTCTTTTCCTTTAAAGTTAGACAGATTTCCTTGAACCACTAACACTGTTCACTGGATGTCAAGGTAAAAAATTTGGACATAAAATTTTGATCGGCATTGTTAAATAAAATATACAGATCACATGCTCCATCCAGGTTACCTTAAAAATCTATCTTTTCAAAATCAGTTGCTCATTTCACTAAAGTGCATGCTTGGAAATAACAAAGATTCTAATTCACAGAGACTGCTTAATTAATACTTACTGAAATGAATGATGTTTAGAATAACATGACCAAAATTAAAATACAGGGTTTTAGACCTCTCCAAAAAATAATGAGAATTAAATTTTCACTTAATGTGTTTCACATAAAAATGGTAAGGTAATATTGCACAAGCAGAAATGTCCTATAAACCAAGAATAGCAAAATTGAATGGAACCTTAGAAATCATCTTGAGCCAAACTTCTCAAAGGAAGATACTTATATTTTTAGGGATAAGCCAAAGGGTACTCAAAGTTGACAAAATAAGAGCAGCAGGTCTTAACAGATGAGCAACCTAACGTATTACTTAAATAAAATAACTAGTTAAGTAAAATGGCAGGGATATTAAATCCTTTGAGGTTAACAAACCACCTTACAAAATGCCATTCCACCAGGTGGTCTACTTGGGACTTTCATCTCTCCCTCCCTCAAAGGCTGTACATCGCCTAAAAATGACCATTTGGTTTACTTGGGAGAATGCTACACCAATCCATAGTCACTGCTGCACCCCTCCCTTGTTTGGGTTTATATCCAGTTAAATGCATAAGCACTGCTATTAAACCTCCTGAGATTGAACTCTCTTATCCATAACTGATAGTTATAGCTTGGGTTCAGGTACATAATTAGCCTTTATGTTCCACGGTTTTCTCACCTGTTGGAGGAGGGGAGAAGGAATGAGAGTGTGCGTACCACAAAGGATAGTTGTGACGTTTAAATAATCTAATATATGTGAAGAGCAGGGGATGGTGTCTGGCACATAGTGTTTGATAATAATTACTTGCTGTTGTTATTCAAAAAGAAATTGAATCAATTTAGAAAATTTAATTTCAAGTAGATATGGTAGATTTTTATCTGTCAACCTAAGATAGAACTCCATTTCTCTTCTCTAGGTAGCCCAGTTAACACTGGTTACAACAGATGTTTTCAGCAAGACTTGGAAGTTGGAAGTAAAGTAGCAGCCATATTCTTTTCACACTGAGAATGTCATCATGGCCTGAGGTTATACTGCCATTCAGCATGTTGCTGCTTATCTTTTGGCCTACCTAGTTGGCAGAGGTAGCAGCCAGTCGCAAAGCAACTCCAGGTTTTGCCAAATCTTCTCCTTCAACATCTCTTGAGTCCCAGGCCAGGGACACTGTTCATTGTTAGCTTTGTGATGAAGAATTCTGTATCTTCTCACAAAATACCTGTATCGTCACAGATGGAAATAGTGAAAGACCAGGTTCCACTAGTCCTCACAGGTTCCCATTTGTCCTAGCTTCCCCTTATTTCATGTCTATTATCCCTTCTTGACTTTCTGCCTTCTAATTTCAGCAGCACCAAATACAGATCGAACCACTTCCACACACTGTTTAAACAGCTCCTACAACTGAGTATGGAGAAATCTTTAAAATAAATCCTTTATATGTGTATCTCCTAGTGGTCTGCTTCTCTGAATAAACCTTGACTGATAAAGAATTTCTGCAAGGTGCACTTTTATGTACTGTTTGAGAATATTCAATTATAGTATAAATCAAGAAAAAAAGGGTGGATAAAACTCGTAAGAAATGTTAACCATAGACATTACAGTAACTAATATCTTATGAGATACAGGCAGAACACAAAAAATATGTGAATAAGCAAGCAGCTTATGAAACATAGGTAGAATTCACAAGACATGTTAAATATAGACCGTAAATTAGTAATCTGTAAGGATGTGGGGAAACAAAACATATAAACATTGCCTGGGGCAGGATGCAGGCAGAGTGGTCTGTCCCTCTTGCATCCTATACTAAGTGTACTGACTGCCGTAACCCCAGCCTCTTGCTTTTCACTCGTGTTCTAATTAAACATGACTGTGTTCTGATGCAAACTTTTGCCTGTATCTGACTGCTTTGTGGAGTTAGAGATTCAGTGAGTGTCTTGGAAACAAGTCCATGACAGGCAGTATTTTAAGTTGAAATTGCTGTGTGAGGATTTTGTTAACCTGACATTTCATGAAAAGATTAAGTATATACTGTAAGAACCTACATAAAACAGTCTAACCACCAATTTTTTTCAAAGTTCTCATGACTCTTTCATATTAAGTGGAGGAAATCTGAAAAAAACACAGCCCTGGCTTTTTGTTATTATTGGTGTTGTTATTCTGGCTTATTTCTCCAGGGGCCTACTACTTTTAGAGAAGATATAAATTTATCAGCCAACCATTAACACATATGTATATCAACTCCCTCTTAATTCATATGTGAAGCTCAAAATATTTAGGATGAACACGATCAAAGTAAAAAGGTGCAGTACTGATATTATACCATAGCAAGGGATATACTTTTTTTTTTTAAGTCCATACCAACTAATAACTTTTAGTATTATCTGGAAGATGATAATTTCTTAAAAGAAATTTAAGGGAATGCAACAAAGGATTTAGATGAGTAGTAAACCTGAAAGAAGGTCTCCTTTCAGTGGTTCAAGAACCAGAACTAAAGCCAAGAAATACAGGAGACAGTCACGTGGCCTAAGTTTGATGCAATCATACCAAATGAAAGAAGAGGTTTTTATTCTATAAGGAAAAAAACATCTATTTCTCTCTGTCTAGCATAGCCATGATGTTAATTTAAATTAACATACGTTTCTTATATTCAAGGTAATGGTTCTTAAATTTTTTAAATTAAAACTTCATAAGAAAATTATTAAAATTACTAAAGGGGAAAGTCTAAAAAGTATGAGCTATTTCAAATATTTAAAAAAATATTGTTTTCTATAACTATGGACACAGTTAATGCATTAAGGCTAAATACTCCAGTAGTACAGCTTCTATCTTGAAAGAGAATCACGCCAACGGTGAAGTCCAAATATTATCTAACCAATAACTTCACTCAAAGTGTTCTCTCAAAGATTGATGGTATCTGAGATGACTGGCAGAAGCAAATACAAACTCCCTCTAAAGAAACTAGACTTCAACTGAGGCAAAGAGTAATAGTTAAAGGCCATTTATTTTCAGATGCAGCCTAATTTTGAAATGTTAAGAACTGGGGGACTGTGGGGATGCACCTCTCAATTATTAAAATATGATATAAATTATGTGATAAGTGATATACTTGTAAGACTAATAAATGCACTAAATTTAATTATAAATATGAAGAGGAGCTTATGAAAACACTTTGTACTTATTTATTGAAGAACAGCCCCCCAAAAGCCATTTCCTCTGGGAAATAAATTTAACAATGGCAAAATAGTCCAAACAAAGTATTATTTTCACTGAGATAGTGAAGATCTTGGAAAGAATGCATGACTTAAATATTTGGAAAGCAGATATAGAGGGACAGTATTAAAAGTGTTGCAAGAGTTGACAGCAATTTGTATAAAGACCAAACAAGAAATTGACTGCTAATGGAAAACTAATAGACCTGTTTCCTATCAAAAGTGATCTTTTCTATTAGGTCCTTCCTAAGTCATGTAAAATAATGCCATTAAGAGAACTTAATCATAACTGTCCCCGAGATACCAGATTTCATTTGCTTTTTCACCTAAGCCATACATACAGGCATATTAGAATTATTCTGCTAAAGTTGGTCTTAGTAATAAATTTTGCAAAATCTTTCAGTCTTTAAAAGTGGGTTGAAATATCAATACCTTTTAGCCTAGAAGGAACTATTTTGAAAAACAAATGAAGCAGAAAAATAAACTGGCTTGTTTCACTATGGTAGATAGTATATTTCAGATTTCATTTGAAAGACAACAGATATCACTGTTGGGTTTCAAGCCATAAAATCAGAGGCAATTTATATAGAAGGAATGAAAGAAGGCAGAAAATTAGCAAAAGAACATTCAAACTATCCAAACTATTCTGTGACTGATGTTAACAATCTAAAATATGAGAAGTGGAAATAAAAAGTAAAGGGATAAATTTAAAAGAATTCTTTTTAAAAATATAAGTCCTATTGCACACTTAAGTATGTGGTAAAGGAGAGCACAGATTAAAATATGTCACTAACCTTTTGAGAATAACAATGCTAGTTTACATGTTCTAGACCTACAGAAAATGAGAATGGTTAACAAAAGTGTTTCAGGTTTTATCTAAAAGATAGCTTAATAGCTTATCAAACAGAGGGGGAAAACCTTTAATTAAAGTAAAATATCAAAATGTAACATTTTTAAAACCTTTTCTAAAATTTGCAAAGAGATAATCCTAGAAAATTGATTATGTTATGGTAACAAGTCTCGAATTTCCCCTCAAACTATAAACAATCATTTATCTTCTGAAGAATAAAAGATTCAAAGTAATCTATACCCTTGTGCACTATCACTTGAAATATATAATCACAAAAACTTTGAATGAAAATATATTTTTAAACTAACACCCTTTTAAAATAAATAGTAGCTGAACATGTGGCTTAAAACTTTCTTAAGAACAGAACCCTTTTTTTCAAACAAAATCGTACAGGGTAGTCCAACCATCAACCAGAGAAAAAAAGCAAAGTTGCTTTTATGGAATGTGGAAAGGAGGGTTCAGAGTCCCACCCCAATGGCAACTCTTGTCTGGGTCTGCAGAGCAGTTTAAAAATAAAACTAAATGAAAAAAGAACATCATCTATCACTTTGGTCCAGTGGAATAAAATCTGTACCACTAACACTAAATTAGTTATTTTATTGACAGATTGAAATATCTGAGATATACAAATGAACAGGCAGTACTTGAAAGCTGAATGAAAGTAAAAGCCTAATATTTGTTTAGAAAAAATAGATACAAAAAAAATTTTTTTTTTACTTCAAGAGCTTGAGAATGTGAAAATTATCGTAAGAGATTGTACTTGCTTAACTTTAATTACTTTCCCATGTCCATCCCACTGCTTGGTGGCTTAGCCTGAATTTCGGATCAAGAGTTTGATCAACTGCTGAGTTAAAAAGATCTCCTACTGCTTTTATCTTTTAGTAAAGCTACTGTGTACAAAGACCTCCCCGAAGAATCATGGAGCATGAACTACAGGACTGCTCATGTCTGGCTGCTTGCACCCCAGCCTGCATTCATTACTTCACCCCATTAACGTTCCACACTGGGAGTCCTTTGCCAGTTTTATGAGGCGAAACCACAAAATGTCAGGTTAACAAAATCCTCACACAGCAATTTCACCTTAAAATACTGCCTGTCGAGGACTTGCTTCCAAGATATTCAATAAATCACTAACTCTATAAAGCAGGTTGCAAGTCAAATAAATGCAAAAATTTGCTTCAGAACACAATTAAGATTAATCAGAACACAAGCTGATTATTTAGAACTACAACTTTATGGAGGTGAACAATATGATTTCAAGTAGACCTGGTAGCCTATCTCAGTTTTTAATTGTGCTTACGATTACATTAAACTCTCTATTACAACCATTTTCAATCACTCAGATACCTGATCTGAGACAGTGTATACTAGAGAACTCTGTAGACATGAACATACTAGTTCAAACCCCAGTTCTGCCACTTACTGTGCATCTTTGAGATGGTTAATAATCTCCCTAAATGTGTTTTCTCAATGTAAAAATAAAGCAAATAATTCTTTATTGGGCTATTCTGATTCTAAAAAAAAAAAATGTAAGACCAAAGCACCAACCATGGTGCCTGAAACAACAATAATAAAAATTGTTCCATAATAGTAATAATAGCACATGGTCAGTAACTGTTAGTTTCCTTCCCTCTCCTTTGTGGAGGTTTAAAAAATGCCACTTCCAGTGAAAAGATGCTGCTCAAACTCTATACTCTCTAAAGAGATCATAAGTAAGAAATCCAATCTCTGCATATACAGTCAGGGGGTTAAGAAAATCACGGTAAGTATGAAAGGGAAAGTCAGTGGTATACACATAAGTGAAGGTACGCCTATTAAACACATCCACCTGCGCTCCTTTTTGCTTTGCTCAACAAGAACAACAGAATATAATTGGGCCAAGCCTGTGCCCCGACCCTCTAGGTTGGTGATCACTGCTGTTGCTAGTATTGTATTAAACCACATTAAATAACTGTCTTCTAAGCAAGGATTTTTAAGTAAAAAATCCTATGTTTGAATATATTTTTGCACGCTCTTCCTGACCATGTTACAGGCCACCTGAAGAAGATTCAAACTGGACTGTAACTACTCACAGACTGACAAAATAAACAGAAAATCCCAGTAAAACTTGAAACCTACATTCAGTTTATTCCTTTTTTTTAAAATGGGTAACACTGTATTTGAACAACAATAAAAAATAATAATAATAAAACAGATTTAAAAAATGAAACCTACATTCTAGTCTAAGCTGGAATTAGTTGGCCAACACCTCCCTCGTTAAATATTTTATTGAGCGACTATTAAGTAACAGGCATTACAGCTTTCTCAGAACTGTCATCAGGACCAGGAGATGATGATCAATTTTTCAGGTCTGAAACTGCTTGTATCAGAACGCTGAGTAGGAAATGTGAGTGCCCCAAACCAAACACTGTATATCATCTAGGAAACTGACAAGAGACCAGGTCACAGTCACACTGTCCAACACTGGTTTCCCAAAGGAAAGTAATTCATACTTTCATTCTCGTCTATAGTTTTCTGTTAAAAAAAATTATTAGCACAGTTCATACTAATAACCTTTGTGACTTAGTATATAGCACCCTTACTGAGGATAACACACATCAGAGTGAATTAACGAGGAATTAAGACAAAAATGTTTAAGAACCACTACTGCATGTTTTCCATGTGTCCTTGTTTCCTGTCTAGTAATTACTGTTCCTTTTCTTTGAATCCACTGCAATTTCTCCAAATTCCTCTGTAAATTAATATAACAAATTGAATAGGAAAGGAACCAACATAGGACTCTTGCAATAGTTAAGCCTTTGCATATTTCTGCTTCCCACCTCTAGCAAAAAATACACAAATCTTTGACATGGACATGTGGATTGCATTCATATTCAATACCCAAATCAACAATTAAATGAGTATTCATGCTCTCACTCTAATCAGCAAAACAAATTTAAAATAAAATTGATTAATATTAAAAATTCAAATACCGTAATCATTGTTCATATTAGAATAATATGACAAAAAAAAGGCATGACCAAACCACAAATTAAAATTTTACTTTTATCTTCCTCTTCCGTTCTCTAAAGTTTCAGAGACATTCATATGCAAAATTACCTTATACACCCAGAGAAACACACAGAGTAGTAGCATAGTCTTGGGTCCTCACCTCAGAAAACAGTCTCTCTAAACTGGAATAAACTGCTATCTTTAATTAAATGAAAACAGTAGTTACCTAGTAGAAATCTAAATCTAATAATTTAACTTTATATACTATATCGCATCTCTTTTATATAAACATCCCATAAACTAAAGAAAAAAATGTTACTTGCAAGTGTAATTATATATGCTATTCAAATGCAAATTATATTTCACTGTCTCCGCAAAAGTTTACCTGATATGAATAAAAAGTTCACCTGTAATAACAGAAAACAGATTTATTTATTTTTGTATTTATTGATATTTAGAGAGCAAGAGAGGAAGGGGGAAAGACAGAAACCTCAGTTTGTTGTTTTACTTATCTATGCATTCATTGGTTGATTCTCACACGTGCCCTAGCCAGGGATTGAACCCACAACCTTGACATATTGGGACAAAGTTCTAACCAACTGAGCTACCCAGCTAGGAAGATTTATATGTTTTAAAACTTTACAGGGTGGGGGAAAAAACATATGTCATCATCTAATATAGTCACATATTATAGTATCATAATTATTTTAGTTGATCAGTAACATTGTACATGAAAGAATCTTCAGTTTTTAAAACAATCTAAAACAATCTGAACCAGTGTGAAACATCAGATAAATTTTTCAGTAATTTTAAGAATTCTCCAGAATTAGATTTCAGTAGTTAATAGTGCCTATAACTAACAAGATTACTTTTCCTGTATAAGTAACTGATGTTTATTAAAAGAAGATAATTGGTTATGTCAGAAGAATGCTAAACATTTGTTTCATTTAAAAAGTTTTGGCACTCACTGATTCAAAACCAAACTTAAACTCTCACTAACCAAAGGTCAAGGACAAGCAGATTTGCAAAAGCGGATGTGAGGGAATAAAACAAAGAGAAGACAAAATTTTAGCTTTTTCACACTGTAAATATAAAAGTGACTACTTTAAAAACTTGTGTTTATAATTATCAAAAATTTATATGAGCTAAAATCTTAATAAAACATTTATCTGATAAAAACCGCAAAACTTGCAAGGTCCACCATTCTATAAAATGCATAGCAGCATTTACATATTATCTGATTCCACTTTTAAATAAACTGGATAGCAATTTAAAAACAAAAAATAAAGGTCCCTTCCAACATTTTCAAAGTAATTAATCTAATTAAAATTGCCAGAAGTAACTATTACATTTTAGCCTATTAGTAAATGGTTTAAACTAACATGAAAGTTAAACAAGCCAAATAACAGGGCAAAGATAGTAAATATTTACTGAGAAAACACAATATATTAACTTCAGTTGACCAAAACCACAGGAGGAGGAAAGAGAGAGCTGAAAAAGAAGAAGGAAATTACTGATGCTATGTTTTAAAAATCTGTGTAACAAAAGACTGGGATTAACAAGGGAAGAAGGTCCCTCAGACTTTTACTACAGCGCCACTATCATCCTCAGCATCAGCAAAACAACATAAAGAAATTCTTCTGAACTAGGACTCGGGGAAACTAATGTGTTTACTTGAGGTAGACCCGTATCCCAAAGGTCTCTTTCAAACAAACAGCAAACCATCATATTTCCAATTTAATACTCTCTTAGAAAGTGGAGTTCATAATCCCAAAGAGCCAACATTCTCAACTATGATACGCAAGTCCCAAAACACAAGTAAAGACACAGATGACAGCACTGGTGCCTATTATAAGCAATCACTCCCTCACAGGCTTTTAATATTGTGTGACATATGCAAGTTTAATAATAATAAGAGTAAATAAGTATTTATTAAATGCCTACTACTACTGGAAAATAAAGTGGATAAAAGAGACACGGTCCCGTCCCACATGAAGCACATGTCAGATATTTAAAATATAATTATTTATCCATTGAACAACTCTGTAACATATTATCTTCCCAGTTTTCCAGAAAGGAAACCAAGGTTATTAGAGGTTAACTAACCTGACCAACAACCCAAAGTCATTAGAAGCAAAGCCACAACTGTGACTCCTACCGTAGCCTGTGAGTTTTGTTCTACAGCCAGTAGATTCTATATGAGGGTTGTATCACTCTCTAGGGGCACTTCTGGAAATTAGTGTTTCTGGTTATTGTGATGATTAGGAAACGCTACTGACATTAGGGATCAACCAGGAACATTAAAGTTGTTCAATTTTCAAAAAGTCCTACACAACAAAGAATCCTATACAATTTCCAAATATCCTGCCAGACATTCATGTGAGTGAAAATCTTTTTATAATTACTTGAATCTAGAATCTAACTCCACTTTACACCTAAACAAACAGGTTTTTCACCTACTCTTAATTAACCCCAAAAGTTCCAGAAATTTATCTATCAGGAAGGCATATAGGAGAAAATTATGAATCATAGAGAATTTGACCAAGGGGTGTTTAGAATTCCAGAAAGTCACATCACTCATGGCTTTCCATTTGAGTATGCGCACTGCAAATTTATCAAACATGTAGGGGGGCAAGGTTTGTAACTGTCCCAATGTAACACAGGGGGCAAGATAAATGTCTTACCTGAGTACTTCATCATGTGTTCTAGTCTAGTTACACTCTAACTACTATTATAAATTACTTTCCTCTTATTTCTCCCTTAATGTGATTATGACATTATTTTGATTTCTCTACAAGTTACCAGCTTAAAAAAAAAAAGTGTGTGTGTATAAACTATGTATTTCATATCAAGACAGTAAAGGGCCATTAGAGTTGACTGGGTTCAGAATCACTACACTGTATCATTTCCCCACTAACTGTAAAGCTAACAAGGCTGTATCCTTGGCCTTAAAAATAATATACCATCCAAATTGTAAGATTTAACTCTACTCACAAAAGTTTCATATACATTATTTTCAATGTCAGGAAATTTCTTTATATTGAAGTAAGGCTCCTTGTTCTATAATTTAAATTTGTTTATTCTTTTTTATTTTACTTAAATGTGTAATCAAAAGAATGAAGTAAACAAACAAAATAGAAACATACTTATAGACGTAGAGAACAGACTGATGATTGTCAGAGGGGAGGGGGTTGGGAGACAGGGTGAAAATAGGTGAAGGGATTAAGAAGTACAAACTGGTAGCTATGAGAGTCATGGGGATGTAAAAGCACAGCATAGGGAACATAGTCAATAATATTTAAATAACTATGAAGGGGTGCCAGGTAGGTGGTTGAAATATTGGGGAGAGCACTTTGTAAAGTACATGGTTGTCTAACCCTATGCTGTACACCTGAAACTGATACAAAATAATATTGCCTGTCAATGGTAACTGAAAAATAAATTTGAAAAGAAATGACTTTCCAGGGAACCTGACTAGCCAGAGTAACTACTTATTTGGGTAAGTCATGCTGTATGTTTCCTTGTGCTTATTTTTTTCCCCCAATTAAAAAAAAACTGTTGTTCAAGTAAGTTGTCTCCATTTTCCAGCCACCGCTTTCCTCTGCACTCCGCCCACCCCCACCTCCCACCCGCAATCCCTTCCCCCTTTAGCTATATACATGATACATGCTCCTTAAAAAATCAGTTTATTCCTTTCTCCATCTTAAAATGAGATCTACTGTTCAGGACAGGAATGGCTAAACTTAGAAGTACCATACAGAGGCTCTATTTTATCACTCTCTCTCTCCATTGAATTTATCGATATCGCTCTTTTACTTAACCATTTTTCCCAGTGTTTAGTAAGTGTCTGTTCATAGAATAATTGATTCCACAGCATTCATATTCAATATCAATAATATGCTCATGAACTGAATAATCCAATATATCAACTATTTTATCAATGCTTTCTACTCAATAATTTTTGATTGAACATACAAACCCAATATCACTTCCACTCAATATGAAAATTCACAAAAAGAATGCTTAATTTGCAGAGGTAGTAAATAGAGCAGGCATAAAATGGCATTAGCTGAATAATTGAGTTTGAAAACTAAAGTCAAGGTTAAAAATGTTAATTGTGAATTAAATTTTCCAAGGATCCCCTAATTTACCTAACACAAATTAGAATAATTGGAAAAAATATTTATCTATAGGGAAGAGGTATCCTCTATTAGCTTATGGATTTTATAGCACCTTGGTACATAAACCTAGGTTCATGGCAAGACTTTTTTTTAAAAAGTCAGTTGTATAACTCTTGCCCCTTTGGAAATCCTCATTAATAGTGAATAAGCCCTCTAATAACTCTCACTTCAAAGATAAAGACAAAGACAAAAATGCCATTGGTTACACAATTAAATGGTTCATCTTCTCTAGGTCTTTTACTAAAGTTCAGCCAAGGGCTGCTCACTAAGTGATTATACAAGATACAATAGTATGTTGGATTGCCAGAGCTGGGATAACAGTCAAAAAGGTCTTGCTTGCAAATAACTGCAAGCAATAGAGCAGATGAAGTCATTACCACTTTTAGCTACAAAAGATGATCCTACAGAGACTATTCTACACCACCATTGAAGTACCTCCAAAGCTATGTATCATCTCCTGTTGTCGACATGCAGTTGCTTTTTAGTTACATCACTGCCCCTACATTTCATTACATATAAGACGTTATTAATTATAAGACTGAGCATTATTTAATGTATCACTAAAGAAAAAAAAATTCCAAGAAGTCAGTCTAATAAGAAAGTCCAGTATAAATTTAACACATCAAAGCTGCCAGTGTAATGGGAAATAAGAAACAAAGCCACCAAGCAGAAAAGTAGTTGTTTGACTTTGGTTTTACACTAAGTAGAGAGACAAAAACAAATCTTTGAGAATCTGAACCACATGCTGATATTCATTTCTATTTGCAGACTGGATCCATGCTAACAATGAAGTACAAAAAATTCTCAAGCAGACAATTTAACTTAGGGTAAGTCTCAAGTTGTCATGCCACAGAATGAACAGCAGGAACAAACACATATCTTCTCTGGCAGAACTTGACCTTGTCTCAAGCCATCAGCAATTATAAGATATCGTGGATTATAAAAGGACTCCCAATATCAGAGAGATTAAAATATGGAAAATTGAAAAACTAAAAATCGATAAATTAGCTTTTGGATGCTTTCAGGAGTAACAAAAACAAATGAAATTATGCTTAGGGAACAGACCCAAAGGGACAAAGTATCTCAATATTCAGGGATTATTAAGACAGAAAAAAAAGTACTGGCTAGGGAATTATACTTTCTTGTTCATAAGTTGGAAGTACCTCTTTATTAAAGAGCAGTTAAAGTAAGATGGGAAGTTTCAAAACCTTTCTTTACTTTTATACGTGTCAATGAAATTATATAGCTGCACAAGCTGTAAAGCCCAAGTATAATTCTAACAATTTTTAAAAGAATCAAATCAATAGGAAGTCAAACTTTTAAAATACAATTAAAGCAAATTTAAATATTCCATTATCTCTGAAGTGAAATATATACACACATATACACACACCTACATATGCACATATATAGGTATACACATATATTAAAAGACAGAGAATACATACATGAAACCCTAAATTATTTCCACTGTTCATCAAAAGATTAGAGATGACAGGTGAATCTCTGTGTGCCCTTTAATGTTAACCAGATTCAGATACAAAATCTTATCAGTACTGACCGTTATTACCTCTTTGACAGATCCATAAGAGTGTACTTTTACTCATGAGCTAATACTATTTAATTGAGTTAATTAATCACAGCTTAACCAAAATATCTCAAACAGACCTCACACAGCATTCAAAGTGTAGCTTGAAATCTAACCCTCCCTCCCTTTTCTTTAAACTGGCTTGGGGGATGAAGTCAATAAATTGTTATTTAATAACATACTTGCTTTGATGATTCTTCAGTAATTTACTGTCATCCCACTTCATAAATTTTTAGTAAAAGTTCTGGGATTTCAAATAAGATGCCTCTTCCATGGGAAAACTCAGTTTAAGAGTTTTCTGCTGCCAATAAACCAATAAGACAACCTAGCTGATAATCCTCCCACACTATACCATATAGGTACAAGCACTCAACCAGTGAAAGTTTAATTTGTTCCGCCAAGGGCACAGAAAACTGCTCAAATTTATTCACTAAGTAGATCTGGACATTAGCCTCCTGCTTTCAGTTAAGGTCTGCATTGAACTAGGTCATTCACAGGCAAAAACAAACACATTGTCTTGAACATAGTAGTTTTGGTACAATAAACCTAACTAGTATCCCACTACCAGAGCTAAGGTACCCAACTATGTATTTGCCCTATCAACTTTTAGTGGGAATTCACGTCTACGCAAGTCCAGTTTCCCCCAAGAGGCACTCTCTTCTCACATAAAAGTCAGATATCCCAAAACAATAATGAAGACATATGGGGGCTGGGGGAGCAGGGATTGAGAAAAGAAATAAAAAAATAAGAGACATAGAAACCCTCCCACACTAGCCCTTCTGGCACTCTATCACTTTTACCTCCTGCCCACATAGTCCTAACCTCTGTCTACTCAGACTCTACGTCCTTACCCGCTTTCAAGGAAAACTCCCTAATTGACATATTTATCGTGTCCACAGTTCTCTGGCCTTATGCTGTGAATAACAGATCGTTATCTTCATGCCCTCCAATAACTAGTCCTTTTAACCAACTTGCCAGATGCCTTTAAATCAGTTCTATGAAGCCACTTTCACTTATTATAGTGAATACGCAAAATATGGTGGAAAACACATATTTCCAGTCATCTGGTAAAACAAAAAAAAAATCATTAATAAAATAAAAAGTTAACAATGAAAAGAGTAAGGCTGTGACTAAGTGAGAGATGGGCACTTTTTGACAGCGTGACTAGTACTAACAAGAAAGCAGAAAAGACCAATAGTTACTGCCAAACTGGTAAATAAATAAAAGGAAGACACTAGCAGAATTACTAATAATCAAATAGGCAAAAGCTTGGACTTCAGTCCATTTCCTTATTTTTGCCTCTTGAGAATAATTACAAGCAGTTAATTATTATTACAGCCCATTAAAGACAGGTTTACCATGTGACTGTTACCCAAGATTTTATTCTCATTGCATTTATTAATTCAATACACACATTAAATATCAACCATATGCCTAAAACTAAATATTAAGCTTTCAGAGATAAATTTAAAAGCAGTCTCTGTATTTGAGCTGCTCATAATTTAGTGGAAGACACTAACAAAAATTAATCATCATAATTTTTGATAAGTGCTTTAATAAAACATTCATAAGAGGTTACAGAATAGAGAAGCAAAAATGAGGGGTACCTAACTTGTCTTGGGAAGGAAATTCACAAATAAATTTACAATAGATGTGACACATCAGTTGAAAAAGTGGTAATATTTCAGTAGAATAAAGAGAAAAACAGAAAGCTTCCTCTGCGACAAAAAAATTGTATACACAAATGAAAATAGTAAAAAAGAAAGATATGCTCATGGAACTGAAAATAGTTCCACATAGTGGGAGAACAGTGCTTATGCGAAAATAGTAAACGATATTAGGATAGAGTTATACATACCACTAAGAAGTCTGATCTTTATCCAGAGCAGTGAGGAAGCCATTACAGAATATGTTTAAAGGAAGTAAAAAAATCAGATTTGTCTTATAGAAAAGTTTTATAGAAAAGTCATAGAGTTTGACAACTGTCCAAATA
This sequence comes from Mormoops blainvillei, assembly GCA_004026545.1. Classification (NCBI taxonomy): domain Eukaryota; kingdom Metazoa; phylum Chordata; class Mammalia; order Chiroptera; family Mormoopidae; genus Mormoops; species Mormoops blainvillei. The sequence continues at coordinate 30,522 of PVJD01000635.1, read as the reverse complement.
GGAAAGATGGGAAAAGAGGGAAGGAAAAAGTTTAAACAATGCCCAGGTTTATGACTGGACTAATAATGACCACCATTCATGGATATAAAGAATATAGGTCGAAGTGCATGTGTGAAGAAAAATGGTAAAATTAATTTGAAAATGATGAGTCTAACATGCCTGTGAATTATCCAAAAGAAAATGTTTGGTTTAGATAACGAAAACTTCATCTGCTGCTCTGGAAAATGTTGGCACTACAAATGTAAGGGGATAACAATAATTCAACATTTTATCTTTACAGAGCTAACTGAAATTATCCAATGCTGGGCACATAATATCAACTCCTTTTAGCCATTGGATACAATGCTTCATTCATTGGGGGGTGAGGGGGAGTGGTTTTCTTTTAAAGCAATTGTATTTGTCATTATAAAATATGAGCTTTATTAACATTTCCTTAAATCTGAGTATCTTCTCATAGAAAGTGATTTCTGATAAATCAGAACATAAGAACTACTTTATTTCTGTTTACTGGGTTCTGTCACAAATTTTTGCCATAACAATGGTAATGAACATTTGTACATCCAAATCTTATTCTAAATGCTTTATTCACATGAGTTCAGTCAGATATCATTATTCCCATCTTATCAATGAGAAAACAAAGCTATTGAGGACTTCAGAAATTTTCCCATGATCACAGAGAACATAGTGGAGCCAGGAAGCAGTCTAATTTTAAAGCCTATACTTATAACCACAATACTAAGCCATTTGTTACAAATAATATTACTCTAATAAATTAGGATGATGCAAATATCAAAATTTGTTCAGAGGCTATGGAAAATTACAAATGGAAACAAGTAAGTAGACAAGAGTGTAAATGGAAAAGTAGATCTCCTTAGTGAGGCACCTATAGTATAAATTTCTTTCAGGCACCAAGTCACACGCAGCACTTAATAGTCACACACAATAAACACGCACTCTAAAGCAATGTTATATATAGGACTGCTATGGGTGCTTCAAAATCTTACTACCAGAATTTCACTTTTGGACTCACTGATCCTAGAATGCACCAGCCTTTAAAATACCTGAAATCTCCTTCATTCTTAATGTCACCTCAATTCCTTTAAGTACAGCTAATTATAAAGTTAAAGCACACTTGGAATTACAGGGAAGTCTGCACCATGTGAGAACTATGTGCCCATTGTCTCAAGCATCATCTTAGCAGAATAATGATTTCTTTATCTCTTCTCTTTCTCAACTGGTTTGAAACAACGTAAGAACTTTTCATCATGTTGCTTGGCATAATTTTTATTGGTATTCAGCATCAAAACACTAAAGTACTAATGTGAAGCATAAGGGATTACTAGACATTACTAGAGACTGGTCCTAGTAATGTGGCTACTTAGTATGGAGTGATGGTCACAAGAGTCAAATAATGGGCAGAAAATTCAGTAACTTGAAACCCCTGAATGATGACTTGGTAGCAGGCCTGATGCAGCAGAAAACTGCAAGAGCCCTGCTTTCTTAGACTGAGTCTTCTTAGGGATGGATGAAGTAAGGAACCACAGAGAGACAGAACTACACTAAAAGCCGTCTTATTTGATGCTATTAGTACTGGTTCAGGTGACAGGGAAAAATAACCAGTAAAAGTGAGAAATCACAAGAAATAATATGGTTATTCCCTAAACATTTCACTTAAACAGAAAAAACAAGCGTATATTAATTCACTAACTTTTTGATGTAGATAGATGCAAGGACTTCACATTCAAGTTCTGCCTCATCTTACACCTTTCATGGATCATCCACAATTACTATTTTCAACATTAAAAAAATAGAATAAGTTCCTGTTCCACAGGGCTGTTATAGGATAAAACCTGAAACAGTGTCTGATACTAACGAGTACCAATAAAAGCTAATTTTTCATTAGGTGCACAGACCTTAGTCTACAAAAAATAACAGCTATATTAATTCATCTGATCTTTTCAATAACTCTTTGAGGTAGGCTTGTGTTTGTTAATATTCGCATTTCCCCAATGAGAATACTTGAGATGTGCAGCATATAAGTGATCAACGCCCCGTAAATAGCATTGCTGAAACTTGAACCCAGCTCTACAGTAATGCAGGTAATCCCTCTTGAATGAATAGGTATAGGAAAAGGAGAACTAGAAAGAAAATACAGGAAGACACATCATATCTACCAGTAAACACCCTTTCATGACTAACACCTAAGCTGGAAGGAACAAAACAATACAGACCTGGAAACCTGTACTCCTAACCAAACAAGCATCAGGGTTGGTCATAAATTGATTTGGGGGTAGAGCAACAACTTTAAGCTACTTACTGCTCACTGAGTTGAGAAAGGTCTAAGTAGAGCTCAAGGAAACATTTGTTTAGGATACAGAAAATACTCAAACGTACTAATGTTACTAAGTTGCAATTACACTATTTACTGTTAAGAGTATTTACAACCAACACTGCATTGAAATATATTTTTAAAACTGACAAAATTCTTTTTCAAAAGTTGACATAAAGTTATTTAGAATAAGTGACCTACTGTTTCTCAGAGCAAATTAATGCCGCAGTGCTATTTAGTTAGGAATAACCGGAGATGAAACAGCGCATTGAGTATTGCAGAGCTACACATACACACGGTATTGAGGGACTAACAAACAAGAGCATATGAACTTGCGGTGGAGGATGTCCTGCAAAATTGCGCTCATGCTTTGCTACACACACATACACACATACACACTGGTTTGCTTAAAGGGGTCTAAATTAGGCAGCTATGGGGAAGGTTTTAAAAAATAGGATTAGAAAGAAGAAAAAAGATCTAGAAACATATAAGTCTGATCTTGCAAATAAAACTTTTCTTTGTGGCATATGCTCCTAGATGAACAGGTTCTAGTTAAACAATCATATATCAAAACAGAGCAAAGCAAACTAACTCAGCTCATGTCAATTATAAATTTATTTTTAAATGAAAGGATAAAGAATCTGTAAATTTAGCACACTACAATAACTGAAACATAAATTCACATTAAATGTGGAATCATTCCACATTTTCTAAGAAAATAAAAATGTACTTAGTAATAACATAAGTAGTATTTGTCAAACTGCACAAAGTACCTCCCATGAATAATTTTACTTAAGCCCTATAAGGGAGTGGATTTGTTTTACAAATTCTACAGATGAGAAAATGATTACAGAAGTCCTAATATCCACCAATAATAATTTATACCAAGGAGACATTAATTATATTAATTTCAATGTAGGCAAACAACAAAATGCTAAAATGTGACTTAAAATTAGGATGAAAAGCTCTATTTATTGGCATAGAAAGATGGCTTTAAAACACTTGAGAGTAAAAAGCAGGTATGAAAGAGAAGGTATAATATGAAATCATTTACATAGGATTGTACATTTATACACCTAAGCAAAAGAATTATCTAAAAGAATGTTTACCATAACATAAACACTATTTAATCTTTAGGCAATACTGTTTTAGACGACTCCTTACACTTCTATATATTTTTCTGTTCTGTTTTAATTTTGCATTAAGCATTTAACATAGTAAGAATAAAAGAGTAATTTTGGAAAAAAGAAGAATGAATCAGTACATGATTTTATGTATTATTCAATATGAACACAGTGAGTACTAACTATGTCTGTTACATAAACCCATAGAAACCTAGTCAACACATACAATAATTTTTCTAAAAGTCCTTCAGTTTAAAAAATGGCTGGACAGGTTGCCGAATGTTACCCCCCAAAAAGTTATATACATTACTGAGAGTTTATTAAAAATTTATGGCTATTAGAACAACATATGCTTTTCACATGCTTAACCTGATCTGGCACAGAAATGTTATGCATCAATGTAATATAGGGATACATAATTAAAAGAGTCACAAAAAAGGCAAGAACCAACTCTAAACCCATATTAAGTACTAATACATACTTACACATACAGTGTGGAGCAAAAGTCGGTTTAAAGTTGTGAATATGCGAAACAGAGTTAACTCTTGTATTATTATTTATTAATTACTCTATTATTTTCCATACAAATAACTGTATGGAAAATAAAAACGACAAAACACGTACATATACAGGGTGGGAAATAACTTTTGCCCCACCCTGTATATATACATTTTGTTGTTTATATTTTAGCAGGATTATTGACCATTCAGATTCTTCCTTTCTTTCAAATTCAGAACATATCCCTTCTGATCATAAAATTCTATTATTTTTATGCCAGTAGCATGCTGTTTTGATTACTACGGCCTTATAGTATAGTCTGATATAGGTGGAGGTAGCATGATTCCTCCAACTTTTTCTTCGTCAGGATCACTTTTGCCCTGCTGGTGGGAATGCAGACTGGTGCAGCCACTGTGGAAAGCAGTATGGAGATACCTCAAAAATTTAAAAATGGATCCGTCTCATGACCCAGTGATCCCACTTCTCAGAATATATCTAAAGGAACCCAAAACACTAATTTGAAAGAATATAAGCACCCCCATGTTCATTGCAGTATTATTTACAATTGCCCCGATATGGAAGCAGCTCAAGTGTCCATCAGTAGATGAGTGGATTAAAAAACTATGGGACATTTACACAATGAAATACTACACGGCTGTACAAAGAAAATTTTACCCTTTGCAACAGAATGGATGGACCTGGAGAACATTATGCTAAGTGAAATAAACCAGTCAGAGAAAGACAAATACCATATGATTTCACTCATATGTGGAATCTAATGAACAAACTGAACTAATAAGCAAAATAGAGAGAGACTAATAAGTAGATAGCAGGATGACAGCCATTGTTGGGGAGAGGTTGGGGGTGGAAAAATCGAGCAAAAAGGAAAAAGCATTCATGGGCGTGGACAACAGTATAGTGACTGCTGGAGGAAGAGGATATAAAGGGGTTAAATAGCAACAGAAAAAAATACAATAAAATAAAAAATAAAAAGAGCAAAAATCTATTATTTTAACCTTTATAAAACACATAACCAAATATACTTCCCTCAATACCTCTTTTCCGATTACACTGTTTAAAGGTGTATCATTAATCCTTGCATAAAATTACTTCATAAGAAACCATATGTATTAACAAAATATAATTTCTGATATATTTCTATAATTCTTTTCTACTGCTCAGTTATTATAAATATATGTAAAATCTTCTAAGTAGGTCATCAGCATAATGCCTCTAAATATATGATCAACTGTTTTTCAATGAGGATGGTATCTTACACTTTTTAATAATGACAAATATGTTTAACACATCAACTTAAAAGAAGAAACTGGTAAAACATGATTATCTTTAACACTGCATATAGCCATCAACAAGCCACATGGTGTCTTCCTCAATTTTACTTCCACCTGTTTGATATTGTTATAATATTGCTTGCTACAATAATAATATTACTGTTATCTCCTAAAAATCACTGTAATAAGTACCAATAAGATTAATAAACAAATTCACTTGGTTTATCACACACATGATGACCTCTTTAAAGGGATGTCTTTATACAATGGACAAGCAATGCAAGGTATTCAGTGCATGGTACTGCAATCCCTTAATAGATTAATAAACAATCAAAGTGACATCAAGTGATGTACACAAAGACTGGATTCCAGAGTTAGAATTAGAATTCAAGAGTAACAGCCTCAAAGTTATAGATACATCTCTTCCTCCATATAACTTGAATCTTTTCTTAGCTACACTCTATCTCCTCATTTTCTAAAAATCCTCTCTGATCTAGACACCAAATTAGTAAGAAAAAACAAAAAAACAAACATCACAAGTAATTTTCTTTGTTTATAATCCACAAAATAATCCACAGCTTGTATTTTAGAAAAATTAATAACTTTGCACACAAATGGATCTAATATATAAAATGGACCCCAGAACAGCAATATGTGGAGCATATTTTGTGACCCTTAGACACAAACATATTTAGAATTCATATAAAGTAAACAAAATAATTTTTATTATAATATCCAAATTATTTTATATTTTTAGTGATCTGAGTATAGGTGAAAACTTGAGCAAAGTGAAATCATCTTGGTCTATGTGTTTAATTTTATAAATTCTAAGTATGCAATATGCAAGCAATCTTTTCAGCTAAAAACTTCAGAGGCTTACTTGAGAGGCCATAATCATTAAAAGTAATGAATAAAGCTGGTCAATAATTGAATTGATCACATTTCCCAGAAGGCCAAAAACCTAGTAGATGACAACAGAACTCAACATTTTCCAGCTGCTGAGAAGTAGAGGCTTTCAACATTTGGATGTATGCAGGCATCTTATTTTCCCAGGATTTCAAAGTCCACATGCAGGCTGCTGTTCAGCTATTATAAATGAGTAATTCAAGTAGGGCATGACTGCTTCTTGTATTAACTTGATAAAGATGTTTCATTCTGAACACATCAACAGTTGTGTTAAGTCATCTCTCACAGGCTGAGGATTACTTACGCTATGCTTTGTTAGCACTGAATCCAATAATTTTTTTAAAAGGTTTATTAACTTCTATATTTGTTTTTCTAAGGCTAAAAATTAAGTTCTACTTAATAATTAACTCCAAGCTAACCCATATAAATTAAATACAATATAATGATCCCAATACTTATTTTAAGCGTAAAAAGTCTTAGAAAACAAAAGCAGGACTGAGAAGTGTTCCAATCACATTATAAAATTTAAAAATTGTAAATATGATTTTCTGATTATAGCTATCTGAAGATAATGAAATACTTTGGAAGGAAAACTACCTTACCATAAATATGTACTTAACACATTTTAACAAATTACACATTTTATACTTTTATAAAAATATGGACCTGAATTAATATTAATTACCCAACAATATAAGCAATTGAAAGTATTTGCAATGCTTAAACACTAAAAATTTTCAACTCATACGCAGTCCTCTATCATTCCAGGTTTAAATATCAATCCTTCTTTGAGAAACCTTTACTAGTATCACTCATTGCTGCCTTCTTCCATTCAAATTAATCTTGCCCCTCTACGGATAGAAGTACTTTTCTCCCAATCAATTACAGCATTTGTAGAAGTTAAGCTGGTTTTTAGAATTAGCTGTATGTGTACACTACTCAGTGGGGCCCTATATTGAATACCTGTTTATACCAGCCTCTAGTAGTATCATGCATGCAGCTAGCAGTCAATTGTAAAAAAATTAAATAGAATTCAATGAACTAAATAATCAATGATTTAAGGTCTGAATTTCTCCATAGTCTTTGCTCAGTGGTATAATGGTTAAGAATATAACTTCTAGAGTCAAGCTGCTTGGGTTCTATTTAAAATGCTTAGAATGATAACCTGACACAAAGAAGAACTAGAAAGATGCTAATATTACATCAACTATTTCTATCGCCCTGACTCAAGGAGCTTGATTCCTGCTCCTTTTTCTGCATCTCAATGAATGGCACCCACCTGTGTATCCAGCTCTGCAAACCAGAACACTGGGTACTTGCCTACTGTCCCCTTTCCCTTAACCATCATATTCAAGTAATCATCAATTCCTGTTGATTATAACACATTACAACACTGCCAAGTTCTGTAATTCTCTCCATTGACGTTACCATTTTTTCACCGCAACATTTCCCAATCTCCCTGCCTCCTGTCTTTTACCCTCATCCACACTGCTGCCTAAATTGGTTTCTAAAGCATAAATATAATAAAAACTTTCAATTGCGCCTTTTGATACTCAGTCCAAAATCTTTAAAATGACTTACAAGGCCTTTCGAAATCTGAGGGAACTTGCTGATTTCATCAATAATTAACTCACCATATTCCCTTCCATTCTAAACTATCTGTTGCACAAAACTTACTACAGTTTCCACAAACAGGCCAATTGTTTCTCCTCTGGCTCATAATTAAGGTCTCATTTTTTGATATGACTGATTCCGGTAATCCTTCCCCAAATCCCAAGTCTGGGTAAAGGGTTTCCTTCAGTGTGAACTCATACTCTTGTTTTACAGCAATATTTTAACTACCTTTTATCTGCTTATTTGTCTGTCTCCCTCAATGAACTTTAAGCTCATTGATAAGTAAATGGCTTGTTCACCTTCATATCCCAAGGTTCTGGCATGAAATAAATATGTACTGAATGAATGAAGTTAACTACCAGGTTACCTGAAAAGGGCCATTTAAGTGAATGTATATAATAAAAGGGCCACCAGACAAGAGGAGTCAGTCTTACCTCTAGCACTCACTTGCTGTTTGACTCTGATGACAACATTTGACCATCTATGAAACATTTACTTTATTCTTTATTCTAGACTAGACATGATCTTGAAAGTCTCTTCTCCATAAAACATATACATTCTTCCACACGAGATTAGTAATTGTAACAAAATGTCACCTTAAGGATAACTGCAATTAATGATTTAACAATATCCGATTAATTTTTTAAACAACTCTTACCCATTAACTAGCCTAACATTGCCTATTCTCCCTTTCCTCTTTCCTCTGTTCAGTGGCTGCCTGTCACCTGTCAGACAGAGGGTTTCAGTTCCACCACCTCCTTTCTTACCACAGACTGTTTGCTAAGCTCTGCCTGCCTTTCATTAATGATAATTATTTCAGTAAATTTCATGCTTACATACAGGAATGAATCTTCTTTAAATTCTTGACTTTACTTCTTCCTGTCCCTCTGTCAGCTTCTGTCCCATCATCCCAAGAAAATGTTATATTTCTCTACTTCATTCCAGATGTAACCCTAATCATAGCTAATGAGCATAAGTATTGACTGAATAAAGAAAAATGAAACTATTTGGAAATGAGGGTGGAAACAACAAAAACAGCACTGTTATTAACCTCTACTGTCCTGGAAATGCCAATAAATACCTTTAAGTGTCTCTCTAAAAGTATTTTTTTACTATTCCTGTCTCCTAATTAGGTCTATTTTTACCTGCAATAGAAAAATTTCAGATATTACATTTACCGATTTTATTTATTTTCTCATTACCCTTTCTAGAGTACTGACTGACTCCTAGTAGTTTTCATTATAGGGTATTTCATGGTGAGTTTAACAAAAAACAGTAGATTTTATGAGTTGGCCTTGGACTTCTACTATGATAATTCTTTGTTGCTATGTAAAAATACATTCAAATGTTCAAAGAGCTAACTTTCCAGTGATGCAAATCAAAACACGTCATATGTTTTCAGTTCTACACTATCCCAAATATTGACTAATGATAAAATAGTTTCAACTATATTTTGAAAACATACCTTAATTATAATTCAAAAATAAATTATAGGAAAAATAATCATTTTATTTTTTTTATTGTTATCGTATTTTTTCCCTTTACTATTTAGTCCCTCACCCCTGTGATCACCACACTGTTGTTCATGCCCATGAGTCTTTTTTCGTTTTTGCTCAAGCCCTCTTCCCTCTCCCCTCCCCACCAAGAGCTGTCAGCCTGCTCTCTATCTGTGTGTCTGTCTCTATTTTGCTTGTTAGTTCAGTTTGTTCATTAGATTCCACATAGGAGTGAAATCATATAGTATCTGTCTTTCTCTGACTGGCTTATTTCATTTAGCATAATGTTCTCTAGGTCCATTCATACTATTGCAAAGAGTAAAACTTTCTTCTTTTTTACAGCCAAGTAGTATTCCATCATGTAAATATCCCAAAGTTGTTTTATCCACTCTTCTACTAATGGGCACATGGGCTGCTTCCATATCGGGGCAATTGTAAATAATGCTGCAATGAACATAGGGGTGCTTATGTCTTCCGAATTAAGTGTTTTGGGTTCCTTTAGATACAAAAGTACTCCCAGAATTGGGATTACTGGGTCAAAAGGTAGATCCATTTTTAATTTTTTGAGGTATCTCCATACTGTTTTCCACAGTGGCTGCACAAATCTGCATCCCCACCAACAGCACAAAAGGGTTCCCCTTTCTCCACATCCGCACCAGCACTTGTTGCTTCTTGATTTATTGATGACAGCCATTCTGACAGGTGTGAGGTGATATGTCATTGCGGTTTTAATTTGCATTTCTCTGATGATTAGTGACATTGAGCATCTTTTCATATGTCTTTTGGCCATCTGTATGTCCTCTTTGAAGAAGTGTCTATTCAGGTCCTTTGCCCATTTTTTAATATTGGGTTGTTTGGGTTTTTGGTGTTGAGTTTTGTAAGTTCCTTATAAATTTTGGATATTAACCACTTATCAAAGATGTATCAGCAAATATGGTCTCTCATTCTATGGGTTGTCTTTTTATTTTGTTGTTCTCCTTTGTTGTGGGAAACCTTCCTAGTCTGAAGGAGTCCCATTTGTTCATTTTTTTCTTTTGTTTTCCTTGCCTGGGAGATATATTTGATAAAATATTGCTACGAGCAATGTCTGAGATTTTGCTGTCTATGTTTTCTTCTACAATTTTTATGGTTTTGGGCCTACCATTTAGGTCTTTGATCCATTTTGAATTTATTCTTGTGTGTGGTGTAAGAAGGTGGTCTAGTTTCATTTTTCTGCATGTAGCTGTCCTATTTTTCCCAGCATCATTTATTGAATAAACTATCCTTAGTGCATTGTATGTGCTTATTTCCTCTATGGAATACTAATTAACTGTAAAGATGTGGGTTAATTTCTGGGCTCTCTATTCTGTTTCATTGATCTAAGTGTCTGTTTTTATGCCATACCAGACTGCAGTGATTTCTATGGCCTTATACTATAGCCTGATATTAGGTGGTGTGGTTCCTCCAACTTTGTTCTTCTTTCTCAGGGTTGCTGTTGCTATGTGGGCCCTTTCGTGGTTCCACATAAATTTCTGAAATTCTGTTCTAGTTCTGTGAAATGCAGCATTGGAATCTTGATAGGAACTGTGTTGAATCTATAGATTGCTTTGGGTGGTATGGACATTTTAATGACATTAATTCTTCCTATCCATGAACATGGTATGTGCTTCCACTTATTTATATCTTCCTCGATTTCTTTCTTCAGTGTCTTACAATTTTCTGAGTATCTTTTATATCCTTGTCTAGGTGTATTCCTAGGTATTTTATTCTTTTTGAAGTAATTGTAAATGAGATTGTTTCTTAACTTCCTTTTCTATTAGTTCATGATTGGCAAATAAAAATGCAATTGATTTTCTGGATATTAATTTTGTATCCTGCTACTTTACTAAATTCATTTATCAGTTCTAGTAGTTTCATGGTGGAATCTTTGAGGTTCTCTATGTACAGTATCATGTTATCTGCAAATAAAGACAGTTTTATTTCTTCCTGTCCAATTTGGATGCCTTTCATTTCTTCTTCTTAGAGTCATTTTAAACATTGCATCACTACACTAAAACAATCTAAGGAGAAATGCAAATTATGCTATCTTGAAATCTAGTATTTTATTCAGATATACACTAAGCATCACTCCCTCAAAAAAAATCTGTAAAATATCCAAAGCTTTCAGGGAAAAAAATGTGCTTTGAAAGTAATGCTTTATTTAAATATTAAAGAAATATGAGAATTACTGTGCAAGAGTACCTATCTGTGAGCCAAATAATTATTATAATTCATAAATAACTTAATTAAAACTAGGTATTTTGGAAAAGAAATATTTAAAAGTAGTTTACAGTTGCAGAAAATATCAAATAAATGACTCATAATCCATTAGCCACTGATAATCACTGTTAGAGAGTAATTTTTCTGTGTATAATACATGATATAGATGTAAACTTATGTGCATATGCTGGAATGAAATTTTTGAAAATTACATATAATTTTATTATATGTAGGTTTATATTTTTATTTTTCACACAACCTTTTAATAGAAACATTTTCGTATGATATGTGTTTTCTATTGGCTACTTTCAAATAAGTTCTTCTATGAATCTAACTTATTTTATAATTTAGCTAGTAACTGGACAACAAAGATGATTTGTGATTATTATAAATCAGCTGATGTGAACACTCTTACATTTTAAATACCAGTCTTCAACTGAATCTTGGATCACTCCCTTAGGATATAGCCTTGATAGTGGTATAATTAAAGTATGATCACTCTTAAGGTCTTTAATGAATTTTATTAAATTGATTTCTAAAGAGATTACACCAGTTCCTAGTCCTATTAGTTTCTATGGCAGTGCTCGTCTCATAAATTTCTCAGCCTAAAGTTTAATAATTTATTACATATCAATTTCACAGGTTAAAATTTTTCATTAGTTTTAATATCTGACTTCGTTAAGTTAATATTAATACTTGACTTCATTAATTTAAATGTTTTTAATGTGTTTTTGATCACTTGTGTCTTACTTTTGCTTCCTTTGCCCATTTTTCTGTGGTATAGTTCTATTTCTGTTTTTGTTACTTATCTGTAACTGAGTTGTGCACAATTTTGTCCACTATATGCTTGCAAATACTTTCACAGTATTGCAGAATTCTATTTTTTAAGTGGAAAAAAATCAGACAAGATATACATTTCACATTTGAAAAAAGGCTTCATATAATTTAGGTGATACTACATAACACATTTAATTCTCATAAGAAAAAATACAAAGAAATAAAAATGTCATAATGGAGAGAATGTTAGTTCTGAAGAATTTTTGGAACTCCTCTTTCTTGTACATATGTATATACATTCTCTCTCAATACCTAAAGCAGAGTAGGTATTCAAATATCTGTTCTATAAATGCTTTTCCCAGGAAAGCTATTTAATAAATTAGGACACATTATTTACCTAAAAGCCAGGTTAGAACATTTATTTCCTTAATGAAAAAGAACAAAACTAAACTTAAAGCCTCTTTTTGGAACGTTGTACATATTGACAAAAGCACATAGCTGAAGGGAACTTAATATGATAAGATTTCAAAAGTTAAACTCAAGCCCATAATTATTCAACAATCAATACCTCCTTTGGGCATGAGGAAACTGTTACTTCATCACTGCCCTCTGCCGGTGGTATTATTTCCCTTTAATTTTCCTTCCACTAAATCTTTGCCTCACAATTACTTCTGATCTGCCTCTGTATTTAAACCACCCACAGCTAAAAATATCCTAGCCATCTGGAATTTAGTAAGGCTTGTAGGAAAAAAAATATTGTGCTTCAATGAAAAGCTCTGCATTGTTTAGGATACACCCTTCCAGGTATCTGAGTCTGATTCTATGGGAACTCTCCACCTTTCATTGCCTTTGAGCTTTCTTATATGTGTAAATGGTAAGTAACTGATAGCTATTCAAAATTATTCCTGACTATAAATGCAAATAGGTTCTGTCAAGTAGAAGTTAAATTGACCTCCCTTCCCCACTGTGGGAGAAGTAGTTTTGCATCCATTTTCAAATTTATTACAGTATCACTAATCTATAAATGTCTCTCATTTTGGTTTGGTTTTTTTTTTTCCTCCAGTTCTCCTATGGTCTAGTTGTAATATGTACCTGGTTCTCTGATGATGATTTTAAAAATCTTTAACATTTGTCCATTTTATTTTGGACGGTCATGATTGTTTGAAACATGACTGTCTGAAAGTCATAATTTTATTTTTATTAAAAATTATTCTTTAACAGGTTGAATCCAGACTACATTTTTCTCCCACATAGCAATTTAGAAATAAAACGATGTGGGCCTATAGATAATAGGGCTATGCCCAAATGGCAAAAATCATCTCCTTTGGTCCATCCTCTATTTCCTGAATACCTATCATGTGCTTGTCATGATCGTTACCCTTAGCAACTAGTTTTACAGGGAAGGAATCCTATAAATGGCTATGACTATTTGCCATGTGCTACATTTGTCAAAGTGCTGTGGTGCTGCTTAAAAGGGAGTAACAGATTGGGAGGTAGGAAGAGGAGGACTAAGAGTGAAAGTCTGAGGAAGGTAAAAATAAACCACACAAAACAAAAACACTCAGAAAAGTGTTCAACTCTCATACATTAATGGACAACTGACCTGCATTATATATTTACAAAACAATTCAATGATGTGAAGATGATTCCTTATGTATACTATACTGACTTACAGGGATGCAAAAGATATCTGTGGAATCAAGTTTCTTTCAGAGGGTTGGAACAATGAGGGGAATTGTCAGGTAGTAAAAACTGATAGGAATTTCATTCCTAAGTTTTTTTGAAATTAACTCCTACAGTAAGGCTCCTTACTCTTCTTTTGGTCAGTATGACAGCTAGTTAGAGCCAGCTTCAAAATCTTGACAGGAAATGCAAAAGTACAAGCTCACTTTAAAGACATATCATTTTCTAAAATATAAAATAAATTTAAATAATAATAAACTTTTTGATCCATATAATATAGAAAACATTATACATTTACGGTGAGTTCACTTGAAATCTATTACGACCTGAAATATTTCTTGTGGAGTAATTTACTACTTACAAATGAAGGTACTATTTATTTACTTTGAATACCAGTTTCCTTTTACTATACAGGCAGTAAAAAATGCAAAAATTTTGACCCTGTGCTATAAATGAGGGAAACAACAGGTCACCCACAAGGCACAAGGGACTTCTCACATTGGCTTCCTTCCAGAATCTGGGACCTTTGAAAGGAGCAAGAAAAGTAATTTCCTGTTGCTTTTGAGTCTCTTCCGGACTCCTAGCATCATGGCATCAAGGAGACATTACAATCTGGAAGGAGGTTACATTCTTGGACTAAGTAAAGGATTTGCTGCTCTTAGGTTCAGGACTGCATACCCACAGGCTTACAGAGTTAACTTGAAGAATTTAAAGTTAGGTAGGAATCAGCTGGATGTAGAGAACAAGGTAGGAAAGGACAAGACTCAAGGAAAAAACCTTCAGTTATGAATGAAAACTAATTAACATAAAGTACTATATTGAACAGAGTCTTAATACCTAATGCTTGCCTTATGTTTTACGGCTTACAGTGTACTTGAGGATATAGGATTTAATTTAATCTACACAAATATTCTAGCAATCAGATAATAATATCCTCATTTTTACAGATGAGAAACCAACACTCAGTGAGGTTCACTTTCTCAAAGTAATATAGTTTACAATGGACGCATTTGAACTTAAAATATAAGCCTTTTAATAATTCATTCAGCCTTAGTGTTTATATGCCTAATCTCCTCAATATATTAGAAATTTCTCTACAGCAGAGATGTCAACGAGTCATTATATTCCTGACAAAGAGAAAACTTGGCAATAAATATTTGTTGGATAAACAAATGAATGACTATAGTTAAAAAAAAAAAGAGATGGCAAAGAAATACTAAAATGTGTTCCTTTACTTCAATAAAGGTGAATTTGAGAATCAACAACACACAATGTCATTATTTGAATAAAACGTTTTAAATATATAGCTGTTTCAATATATAAAATGTGTTTTCAGTATATCTGTAAATTCTCTTAATTACTACTCTAAGCAAAAATTTACATTTCTTGTACTTAAAAACATTGTACTATGTTATTATGAGATATTTAGTAAGCTTTTTCCAAAAATAATTATAATCAAAATGCACTCTGTATATATTTTACAAACCTTTCCAGGTGTCTGTATATGTGTGTGTGTCTAAATAGAAAAAATAATTTTAATTGGCAGGATAAAAAATTCTCTGTGCTACAAATGCAACATTGCCAAAAGGCTATGTCCTAGTTACCTATCATAATCCTTTAGAAATTGTTTACATTATGATTAAAAATCACTTTGCTCCTATATTCCCACAACTAGTTCGTATGGTAAAGAGATCAGTAAACTTACTTTTATGCGTAACATCTTTAACATTTGCTCCCCTTTCTGTGCTTGTGATTAAATGTAACATTTTGAAATTCCAAAGTTCTGAGAAAAACATAAATCCTTGTCTCACAGCTGCTGTTTGACTCTGGAAACACATGCATTTTCTTTTCAAGCATCTACCATCAAAACTCCCAAAGGGCTTGGACTGGAGAACACCTGCATCTCTTCATTTAGTTTCAATAACAGAGTCTAAACTCCAAAATTACAAAAATAGACGCTCTGTTCAGCTGTAGTTACATTTTGCCCCTAATTCCCGTGAACAAAATGCTAGGAGCATGAAATCATTCAGGCAAGCTCTGTCATCAAGAGGATAAGATTTTTTTTCACCAGAAGCCCAGTGGGAACATGATAGAAAACTGGCAGCAATTACAGATAAAGTACATAGTAGAGTCCTCGGGGAGGAAAGAGGAAATGTAATAAGATAGATGGGTATAATTTTTACACATTTATGCCCAAACCACAAATGTGAATTGTCTTTAATTGCTACAATATATAAGCATTCTTACTCATGTGTCCTGTCAAAAATACTAAAAACATAACTTTAAGGCAATTAACTTAGTTCTACATTGTAAAAGAGAATTTTGGGGACAAAAAAAAAAATTCTCCATAAATTAAAATTTACAATCTAAAATACTGTCTCCATTTAAAAAACTCCTAAGCAATTCATATTCTTACCAACCAATTCTGAACCGAGAAATAAGAGTGTATGTGTTTGCTGGTATGTTTTAATCAAGACAGAGGACCGCCCTCCAATTTAACTATAAACTTCCATACACGAGAACTGTAATAGTGACTTTCCTTTTCATAATTACCAAAAGTTGCCTATATTTGATGGGTAAAAAATATAATAACTTTTAATAGGATAATCTACTAAAGTTAAAAACTTTATTTCTAAAACTGATGGCACTGGGAAATAGAAAGATTGACTTAAATTGTATTATATTTAAATGACCTTTTAAGAGGATTACTTGTTTACCATTATTTTACAATAACATCATAATCACATAATTCTATTTTTCTAATCTTAGAAATATTTTGCTTTTTATATATTAAAAGATAAATAGTATGTTCATCTCACTGTACTTATGCAAGTAATTTGTACAAGCCAAACAGATACTTTAAAAGCTACCTTCTTTATTAGTAGTGGACAAAAATCAATTAGATGAAATTCATAGGAATAAGTGTAAAGTTCTTCACGCAAATTTATAAACTAATGTAGACATATAAAATATGGAAAACCATACAAATCTGGGAAGTATACTTTGTACTTTGTGCTACATGGAGAATTGTGTTAAATTTTAAAAAAACATTTTCAAACACATAGTGGAAGTAATCAGTATGGCAATGAATCTGAAAACAAATCATGTAGGAAATGACTAAAATTAATTTAATATGTTTAGCCTGGATTATTCAGTTTTAAAAATAAAAAAGCTTCTGTGGAAAATCTACCATATGTAAAGGAGCAAGAAAGAGAACTGAGCTAATGCTGAAATTGAGAGCATTAAGAGATAAGTTTTTAATGGTGCCATTAATTGAAATAGTGAAGAACGGACTATGAAGTGGGGTGAAGTGATTATACTGAGTTCAGTTCTAAGTGTGTTAGGCACTCATACATAGGGATATGGTCAAGAGGGCTGAAATTTGAAGTCTGGGTCTCAAAAGAAATAAATTGGTTGCTGAAAACAAGAGTGTTTGAGTATATTATCCACATGTGAAGATGAGGATCACTGTATTAAAACATTCTATTTATCTGTCGAATACATTCATTCATTCAAAAAATGATTTCTCAAGCATTCCCTATGTGTCAAGTAACGTCAGGTCCTGGAGAGAGATAATGATATGCGACCAGAGACTGAGTCTGCCCTCACGGAACTCATCGTCAAGTGGTGAAGACAGCATTCAAACCACACGACTATATAAATACACACTGTCAGTTAAGTGTTATGAAAGTAGAGTGAACTCTGAAAATGGATGTAACAAACGTACTTAATCAGATTTGTTGTTGGGGGTATCAGTAAGGTTTCCATAAAGAGGTAGTCATGGAGCTAGGATCTTAAGACTGAACTGGATTTAAGAAAGGATCCCAGACATAAAAATATGCAGGAGCATCAGCACCAGTGAAAACCTGAAAAAACGAAGGCCAAGAAAGTACACAGAAAGAGGAAGAAACATTAAAAGGACTCCTAACACTGACTTGGAAATTCAAATGAATGACTTCTCACTTCCTTTATTCTAAGTGTACAGTACTTCATGATCATTTTATATTCCTAAAGTAGACACCCCAAAATTTTTTTATAAATTAATACCAGAATTAATAGAATCAAAACTTTTTAACAAGCAGAACCTGTTATATTTCATAGGCAAAATATAGCATATGGAGAATCAAAGTCTATGTTTAAAAAACAAAGAAAGAAAAATGCGTAGACCCCATTTTAAAATATTTTACATACATCAATTATAGTCACCAAGCCCATCTACCTCTGAAGGAGTAAAAGATGCATCAAGTTTCTCTATCTGACCCCAATACCTATACAAATGTAGGAAAGAGAAGCATCATTAACTGTGAATAGTAACAGTGAATGCAGAATATGGACTGGTACACTAGACTCCCACAAGAGGCTTCAGATACTTCACTGTAATGAGTCAGTGGAGTAGAGAATGCAGTAAAAGATGGAAGAGAGAGAGGAAAGTGCAAAGGGTGTTGCTGAGACAGCAAAAAGAACGCAATGCTGTGACACCATGAAAGTGTGGCTCTTTTGACAATGCTTAATATGAAGAAATGAGTTCCTTAAAGCTGAGGGATGCAATGATTAGCAATACGGACCCTAAGGTTATATGATAAATATAAACAGCCTAGGACAGTGGGAAAATGTCATATAATTAGAGGTCCCATGTTCAAGTTCAGAGTCTGAGCTGCTAGATACTTGGACAATTTCTCAGCCTTTATTTCCTAAGACACAAATAACATTTGCTCTGCTAAATACAGTCACCTTTTGCAAACAAATAATGGAATTTATATGACAGTAATTTTTAAATTATAAAAGTACTATTTTTACAAAGACATTCACTGATGCCATAAGTATTTTTTCAGTCATATAAAAGCCTAATTTACATTTATAAAGCTGTCCATTCCCTCACATTTTTAACTCAGAGGCAAAAGCTCTGCCTCTTTATCCTAACTAAGCTTATTTCAAAATTTACTTCCTAATTGACTTCTACATAATACCCACAACATTTGCTGGCTCACAGTTTTAATTCCCTCCCTTCAATTTAGTACATATGCACAAAGATGACTGTCTTCCACACATCATGGCATGATAGACAGAAGCCAATTAGAATGATCCTCTTTAATACACAATTTGCCTCAAGTCACTTAGCTGATCGCTTACAATCTACATTCAAATACTTCTCATTGAAATTCTATAAAGTCAAGGGAAAAGTTCATCAACAATCTCACCTGAACATCTGCTTGTCTGTGAAAGAATATCAGGGATTACCTGCACTTCCTTTTAATTGATCACCTGAGAGAGTTTACCTAGAATCTTTTTTAAAAGTCAATAAAATTAAAAAACACAACACTAGGGGAAGACTTCTGTGTCATTTTCCTTAGGTGCCACAGCCTCAAAAACTATCAATCAATCAATATAAATATAATCATGACTTACTTGCTCATTCATTCATTAAATATTTGTTAATAGTATACTATATGTGGGATATTGTCCTAGACCCTAAGAATACAGTAGTGACTAAAAAAAGACAAACCTCCTGCACAAATGAAGCATAAATTCTAACAGCAGCAAAAAAACCAACAAGATAAATTGGAAGCATATATAGAATGGCAGACTGAAAAGTACCAAGAAAAACTAAAGAAAAGTAGAGAAATAAGAATTATGTTTCTACGTATGTGTGCATGTGTGTAAGACGAAAAGAAAAAAAAAATTATACACAGTGGCCGGGAAAGTACTTACTGAAACAGTGATATTTCAGTAATGTCTTGACAAACTGTTAATAAATTACTTCTTCATTTAAAATTCACAATTTATGATTTGTCTATATTAACAGTTAGTATAGTAATAACAACCAACCAATTTAAATCTTGTTGCAGGAACATAAGATTTATCAATGTTATTATAAAACTGGCTTTAAAAATTAATACTTAGGAGCTCTCTCAAAACCATATCATAAAGCCATGAATGTGGGTGGTAGTACCAAGGTGAATATAAAATTTAAATTTAAAAATGCCCTAAATAAATTATGTGAATGTAGTTTAAATAAAAACACATTACATTTCAGGATTAAAATGTACCCAAAGGAATATTTTCAAAACACCAAATACCTGATCACATTAAAATGTTACATGTAAATCCATAAACATATCACTAAACATTAATGTTGAAGACTAGGTAAATTTCCTTAACAGCAAGAAAAAATGTGAAACTTTACCCTTGAAATATCATAGGTATTTCATATGTAATTTTTTATGATAGTTTACTTTTAGTCCCATATAACAAATTAGAAAGACAAATACATTTTTGTGACCTTAAAAAATCTATTTAAATTACAAAGAATATGAATACCATTATGAGAAAGATCTGATTATTATTTAAATAAGCTTGACACTTTAATTCATTCTAACTGTATATGGCAAAAGAAGAAACACAGAGTCCCTCTCCAATTAAGAATATGTGGTAGACATAAACAAGCTTACTTCCTTCTTAGGTATCAAAATTCATAACCAGACGGTCTGGTCATTTCAGTAACATTTCAATGATTTGATGATTTGAAAACAAAGCCTATCAAAAATTACTATATGGATAATTACCCAAAAGTCTACCAAATAGCATATTTAAGGAACATGATTAAATGGCATTAAACAAAACCATAATGTTTATTTAACCACCAATCTCCTCTCTCTAAAACAAGGATGGGGGGGGGGGGGTAAACTAAACCACATAGGCTAAATCTGTCCCCCCAACCCCAGTTTTTACCAATTAAAGTTTTATTGCAGCAGAGTCACATCCATTCATTCACATATTGTCTATGGCTATTTTTGTTATATAAACAACAGAACTGACTAGCTGATACAGAGATCATATGGTCCACAAACCTAAAATATTAGTTATCTGGCCCTTGATTTAACTGTTTATCAAGCTCTTATCCATGGGGGGTATTCTTAGTTTGGGTATTCCTCACATTTTTTTCCTTAGAATTATATACCCATTCTCACCAGGCTGATAAGTTATTTTTGAGGAATGTGTTTTTAGTAGCATCTTGACAGTGGGTCCTCAGACTTACCTTTCAAATGCTTATGTCCAGTTTCTAATTTGGATACCATTCAGCTGTAAATGCTACTGTAATGACACTGATCTTTAAATTTTTTGTGTGTCCCTGCATATGTGTACTTGTGCAACCTTTGAATATTCACCTCCATATAGTCTCTGTCTAGTCAGTTAATAACAAATCTTTTCATGGTTTCTACTTTGAACTTAGTGCAGTAATGTTTAACATTATTTCCTATAAGCTGCAATTCCTGTTAATGGTAACAGAGTTTTACTCTTAGGGAACTATTTGAAAGCACGTCCTCCCTGGCCAATTAATACTCAAGAAAAACTCCAGGCCCCCTATCCTTTTAAGAAGTCTGTATATAGCTATCTGACTTCTGGACTCACTGAGTGACCACCCAGCCTTTACTAACCACACACTGCTGATATTGGTCTCTACTAACCACATCCCCCCCAACAACTCCAGTTTTCATTGATCTTTCCGGTATCTCCTCGCTACATAACAAGTGTGGATCTGCTATTATTATGGTGTTGAATGAAATGAAATAGATTATAGGCAATTACGACCAGAGAAGAATATAAATCAAGAAATAAGATCTTGACCTCTGAGTTTTTTCTTGGTCCCATCATCAACATCTTTTGCTCTTTGCAAACCTACAGACAGCCCAAACCCATAATTTTACTATGGCAAACTGTGGGTGACAAAATACTACTGTCGCATGAAAAATATTTTACCTTTCCAGGACTGTAAATTTCCTTTACTCCATTCAACATATTACATGATATGGTATATTTTAAAACTCAGTTGAATTTAGTAGGTATGAATCTAAGGTTGCTATACATACAACTAAATTATCTCTCATATAAAATGAAATCATTATTGCTTATAAACACGTCATTTTTCAAAACTGATACAAAAATACTTCATTTGTATTTTCAAAGAGCACAACTGTACAGTATAATGAACATAAAATATTTTTTTTAAAGCGCAATTTTAAAAGCCTTACTAAAAAAAAATGCAAACTAAGAGAAAGATGTTAAGTTTGTACTTACCAGAATTGTGGCAGTAGTCCACATACTGGGGAACTTGAACAGTGAAGGCTATCAAATCTGGAGCTAAGAGAGATTCTGGCTTTCTACTCTCATTGAGCCACTTGCTACTATGAAGGTCTTTAGTGTCAGAAGGACCCTGAAGCAATGGAATCAATTTCTCTTTTCCACTGTCACCTGAATAGAATTATTAATGAAAAAAATTTTATAAAATAAAACAAGGAGTAGCTTGAGGATGCTCGATCTTAAAATATACTAACATTATAAAATTTCAACTATATTTGGTGATTTTAGCTGTACATGTTGTTATATTCTTAAATATATGACTGATAAAATTGAAAGCACTTTTAATTCTTAAAAAACATATTTTAATATTTAGCTAATCAATGTAGAACATGTTCAGAAAAGCTTATAAAAGGAGGTAACTTGAACATACTATGTTTTAAATATTCCAGGAATTCTGTACCTTATCTTTAAAGTTACCTAGAAATTTAGTTTGCAATTAAGTAACAAATACAGGGTCTGACAGAAGTAAGGTCTGCATGAATGTGGTTGGTAGGGTATGTGTATGTCTTGCACAAGATAGACAGCAATTTGAACATTTCACCTAAAAAGTCCTATGTTGTGCTTGAGTGTGATATTGTTATGTTACAGAATTACATGCTTATGATTTTGTAATTACAAAAAGGGAATGTTATTTGTGCCAGACCCTGTAGTTTAAGGGAAATGTTATGAAAAAAGTATTGGTAGGAGGATGAAGTCAATTACCACCATAAATTTTTTAAAATAGCTGGGTTTTCTCTGTAATTTTATTATCCTAACAACATTTTAATTTAATTTTAAAGTGTCACATATATCTATACCTCCTACTCCTACCAAAAGTATAAGAATAAACTTTCCTTTAATTTTTCTCCCTCATAATCATTCTTAAAAGTATACACGTTTTTTCCTTAAATAAAAATTAATTTATTAAATTCAAGAACTATCATCCTGGCACAATTAATAAAAATTTTTAAGTAAAATAAAAAAATTTAAAACCTCTGATTCATAGGAACAATGAGTAAATTCTTGTTTCAGTAACGCTCCTTGTAAAATGCAAGGCCAATTCTCCTATACAGGCAATAAAGTTTTACACGGTCCAGCTGCACATACCTGGGGCTTTGGCACAAATTTTTATTGATCCCATGGTCCCAGAGGCACATTTGACCAATGATGTGCTGCAGTACTTCAATTCAACATTCTGGATTGAGCCCTCAAGAGTTGGCAGGGGATTCTTAGATTTCACACCTAATAAAAGAAAACTGCAAATGTACTAGCCGATTGAATTTAAATAATTTTTATACTCCTTCACCAAGGCATTTAAACTTAATTATACCTTAATTATCTACCTCAGATATCCTTACAGTATTTGAATTAGGTTTCATAGTTTAGTGTTTAGGAGGTGAAAGGATGCAATTTTAAAATAAATGGGTTAAACTTTCATAACTATATTCACAAAGCTCCTGGTTAGTCAAGCGTAAGAAATAAACATTTTAACATATTTCAAGCAAATATGTTAAAATCGTATGTGGTTTTAGAATATAGACTAAGAGTCATAGTTTTGAAACAAATTTAACTTATAAATTCAGTTTCATTTAGGCAGAGACATTTAATTTAAACAGGAAACTTCCAGAGTAAACAAGTTTCTTCAAAATATCTTCGTCAGGTGGGATGAGAAGAGAGAAACAAGATAGCTCAAAATAGCTCCTAAGTTAAAATGCAGTAGCTTATAAGCAAAATTCACATGCCAAGTGTAGACAAAAGAAAGAAAAAGGATTCTATATCTATTAACCAAAAAAGTGGATATTGACATCTCTACTATATGTTACTGGCTAAAGGGCATAAAGCACAGAAGGGAATAATTACCATGATATAAATGGTAGACAATACTTAATTCGAAGGGGGGAAACTCATGTGGCCCTGAAGGGGAGGTGAGATTAAATAGGAAGAGGCATTTTAAGAACATTATACTGAAAACACTGCAGACTAACGATGGAAATGATGATGATGAAGAACTCTAATCAACTGACATTTGCTGAGGATGTGTGTGTTATGTACCTTACCTCGTTCTATCCTCACAACAGGACCATTATAAAAATGTTTATTATCCCCACTTTTAGATTAATGTTCAATGGACTAAAGGGGTTAAGTAATTTTTACTCAAAGTCCTATGGTTAGTGAAAGTGTTTCCCACCATTTGATCCCACCACAGAAGACTTTAGTACTCATTTTGCCTATATTATGAACATCTACCAACATAATTTCCCTTCTTTTCTCTAATCCACATTTTGATCAAACATATAATATCCTTCTTATCTGAAAGTCATTTAAGCAGAACTATTTATGAGTAATTAAGAAAATCATAAACTTTCTATGATAAATATATCGAACATGATTCTGAAATCTTTTATCTCAAACTTTAGTGTGTTCAGGAAGCCCGATAATCTTCTAACAATTTTCCTGAGAGGTAGCCCAGGAATCTGCAATTTAACACAGTAAATGATTTAAATGATTAAAGGACAACATCTTAAGACATACCTTCTCACATACTAACCCTTAATTCAATGGAAACTATTAAATTACTAATTTGTATTTGGGTTTTTATATAAATGGGTATGTATTTGGGTATTGCTTCGCTGTTATTTTCCAATATTCACCACCTGTGAATATTGTTTTTATGTGAAGTGATATTTACTGTCCTCAGAACAGTAAATATCAGAACAGGCATCTAAAATATTCTGTATTTATATAGTCATCTGCTTTTATCACATTTTTGTCAAATTCTCCCCTGAATCACACATGTTAGGTCTTTTTTAATATCTAATACATGTTATACAAGGTCTGTCGGAAAAAGTCCAGCCATTGTTAATATAACAAGTATAGTTTGCGTGACGTCATGTAACCTCGCATCCACGGAGAGTGGACTGGAAGGCGCATGCATGAACAATGAGCCATCACATTCAAAATGACTGAGCCAGTAGAGCAACAAATTTGCATCAAATTTTGCATTAACCTTGAACATTCCTCCACAGAAACTATTTTGTTGATTCAGAAGGCGACAGCTATGGGCAACTGGTGAGTGACAACTTCATCACGACAACATGACTGTTCATGCATCATGTCTCGTGAAGATTTTTTTGGTGGAAACATAAAATCACCCAAATTATTCAGCCCCCTACAGCCCAGATTTGGTGCCCTGCAATTCCTGGCTTTTCCCAAACCTAAAATCACCTTTGAAAAGGAAGAGATTTCAGACCATCGATGAGACTCTAGAAAATACAACAGGGCAGCTGATGGCAACTGGGAGAGCTGTGTGAGGTCCCAAGTTGCCTACTTTGAAGAGGACTGAGGTGTCATTGTCCTATGTACAATGTTTTTTGTATCTACTTCAATAAATATCTCTATTTTTCATATCACATGGCTGGATACCTTCTGGACAGACCTTGTATATAAGGTTTTAATCAGAAGAAGATGCCTAAAACCTCTTCTAATAAATACCTATATAAAAGCATCTTGGTTTAGACTAAACTATCAAGATCTTAGTTCACATTTTTGTGACCACTACATTTCTCAGGTATTTTAAAACATATTTTAGTAACTAAAATAGTATTATACATAATATTTCCTTAAGAAAAGCTTTTTTATACTTTGTTCTTAAGACCAAAAGCTGAGTTTCTTTTTTAAATTATAATTATCTCCAAGCCCTGGCTGGTGTAGCTCAGTGGATTGGGCGTCGGCCTGAGAACCAAAGGGTCACAGGTTAGATTCTCCAGTCGGAGCACATGCCTGGGTTGCAGGCTGGGTCCCCAGTAGGGGGTGCGCAAGAGGCATCCACACATTGATGTTTCTCTCCCTCTCTTTCTCCCTCCCTTCCCCTCTGTCTAAAAATAAAATAAATAAAATCTTTAAAAATAAAAAATAATTTAAAAATTATAGTTATCTCTTGATAGACTTCAACAGTGAAGAAAAGCTGCTAGTAAAAAATAATCTGGGTAATATAAACTACGGACTCAGGGTGATTATGATATGTCAATATAGATTCATCAAGTGTAATAAATGTACCACTCTGAATGGGGACACTAGTACCGGGGGACGCTATGCAGGTGTGGAGACAGAAGGTACATGGGAAATTTCTGTACATTTCCCTCAAATTTGCAGTGACCTGCTCTAAAAAAAGCCTTAATAAAAATAACCTTGGTTTCTCTCCACTCCACCTTCATACTAGAATTTGTAAAGTGCTCCAAATGTGAGCACTAAAAAGGCAGAAGGGAGCCAAGGGTCTTGGTCGTGCCCAACTCAGGGCACCACTTACACTGTGTTCTTTCTACCTGAATCTGAAATTGTGAAAGAAAATCTGTTAGGGGTGCAACTGGTGAAACAAAGACACCATAAGCTCTAAAACTAAAAAAGCATAGCTTTGGCTTTAGGCAGCACTGCTCATCCAGTAAACGGTAGCTTAAGAGAAGCCACTATTATTGTTACATGTGCAGGTTCAAATACTATAGCTACTGGTCAAGGTATTTACTCTTAGAAATCAGCTGAACTTTATACAAAACTCAATTTACTGAAGAGGTATTTGGCAAGATGTGCAGTCAGCAGATAGTAGTCAATAGGACAATCACAAAGATAGTGACATTTGCCTTTATAAAGCACCCTCGCATACATTTATTCAAATATTGCTGTCACGGCCCACCAGAGAAAGGTAGGAGGGAATTCCTAAAGAACTGTAAATGAAATAAAGTTTACATTGTACACACTTTCAAGGAAATGATTCTAAAATACAACTTAATATGAAATGATGCACTGCTTTTTCTTCTCCTTATAGTATTTTTCTGAAAA
Source organism: Mormoops blainvillei (assembly GCA_004026545.1). Lineage (NCBI taxonomy): Eukaryota > Metazoa > Chordata > Mammalia > Chiroptera > Mormoopidae > Mormoops > Mormoops blainvillei. The sequence continues at coordinate 3,614 of PVJD01000635.1, read as the reverse complement.
CTATCAACTTCTAAGACATAGTCTTAGTTCTGTGAAGCCATCAACCCTTATTCTGTTCCAACAATTTTCTTACCAAGTTATTCTTCCATCCTCACTGAGACCTTAACCCTCAGTGTTGAGTAATGAATTTATAATCCCTCTGTAATTATCACCTACAAATAAAAAGATGAACTAATGACAATCCCCTGTATATCTGTGTAGGAGTAAAGATTAAGGCGTCAAACCACATGTAAGTTTACCTCAGTTTCCACCTTAACCACCACCAAAAGACTATTAAGAGAAAATTTTATGGCCTGAAATCAACAAAGAAATGAAGATGAGAAGACAAGAGCTGAATGTGCAGCTCTGGAAGAGGTAAGAGCTGTCATCAAGATTTTGGAAGATGGATATTTGATGGACAAGTACCAAAAATAACCTATAAGAACAAAGAAAAGTGTTCATGGCTAATTAAACTAAGAAGCAAGTAGGTCTGCAATAATCCCTGGAAAAATAAGAATTTTTAAAAAGCCAAGCAAGAGGGCAAGAATGCAGATGAGGTTTAGAAGATGAGGAATGGTTAAAAGTCTGTGAAATCACTTAAAGGGCCTTTCCCTTCTCTCATGCAGCCATGCAAGTAAGCACCCTACATTCATCTTGGTAAAGGACTAACGGGTTCATTCCAGAGAAGTTAAACCAGGAGAATTTTGGACCAAAGGATCCACGCCAGAAAGGGAAATTGTCTAAAAATCTATATCGTGTACATGTACTAAATAATGAGAACTCCTTTTCTTTTAGGTCTCTAAGAACTCTGAGTGTCACGCTTATAATCTCCAGGAAGGAAATAGAAGAATTTCTCTCTGGAAACTGGCTAATCCAAGAAAAATAAAAAACAAAACAGAGATACTGATAACTGATTATCCGCGCCCCCCAAAAAAAATTAATACAAATAATCAAAAAATTGATATAGAACCACGAAAGATCCGAATAGCCATAGCAATCTTGAGAAAGAAGAATAAAGTGGAAGGTATCATGCTATCTGATATCAAACTATACTATAAGCCTATACTAATCAAATCAGCACAGTAAGTCATAAAAACAAGACACATAGATCAGCGGAATAGAATGGAGAGTCCAGAAATAAATCCATGCCTATATGGTCAATTGATATATATAACAAAAGAGACAAGAACATTTAATGAGGTAAAGACAGTCTATTCAATAAATGGTGTTGGGAAAACTGAACAGCTACACTCAAAAAATGAAACTAGACCACCTTCTTACATCATACACATGAATAAACTCAAAATGGATTGAAGATTTAAATTAAATGTAACACCCAAAACCATAAAACTCCTAGAAGAAAACATAGGCAGCAAACTCTGACATTTTTCTTAGGAATATTTTTTTTTTCTGATATGTCTCCTTGGGCAAGGAAAACAAAAGAAAAAATAAACAATAGGACTACATCAAATGAAAAAGCTTTTGCATAGCAAAGGAAACCATCAACTAAACGAAAAGACAACCTACTGAATGGAAGAAGATAGTCACAAATGATACATCCAAAAGGGGTGAATATCCAAAATGTATTAAGAACTCATACAACTTAAAACAAAAATACACAATCCAAGAAAAATAGACAAAGACCTAAAGAGACACTTTTTCAAATAGGACATCCCAATGGCCAATAGGTATATGAATACCTATTGGCCAATAGGTATATGAATAGGTATAATTAATGCTCAATGGCATTAATTATAGAGAAATACAAATTAAAGCCACAGTGAGATATCACTTCACACCTGTCAGAATGGCTATCATCAATAAATCAACAAATAACAAGGGCTGGAGAGGATGTGGAGAAAGGGGAACTCCTGTGCTCTCTGGTAGGAATGCAAACTGGTGCAGCCACTATGGAAAACAATATGGAAGTTCCTCAAAAATTAGAAACAAAACTACCTTATGACCCAGCAATTCCATTTCCAGATATATATATATCTATATATATATAGATATATATAGATATATATAGATATATATATATCTCCAAAGAAATACAAAACACTAATTCAAGAAGATATATGCACCCCTATCTTCACTGCAGCGTTATTTACAATAGCCAAGATATAAAAGCAACCCAAGTACCCCATCAATAGATGAGGGGATAAAATTAAGTTGTAGTAAAGCCCTGACTGGTGTGGCTCAGTTGGTTGAAGCATTGTCCCATACACCAAAAGGCTGTGGGTTCAATTCCCAGTCAGAGCACATATTTAGGTTGTGGGTTTGATCCCCAGCACGGGCACGTATGGGAGGCAATCAATCAATGTTTCTTTCTCCTGATGTCTGTCTGTCTCTTTCTCTCTCTCAAGGCAATTAAAAAACGTCCTCAGGTGAGGATAAAAAAAAAGTTGTGGTACATATACACAATGGAATATTATTCAGCCATAAAAATAACGAAATCTTACCATTTGCAACAACATGGAGGAAGCTAGAAGGCATTATGCTAAGTGAAATAAGTCAGCCAGAGAAAGATAAATGCCATATGATTTCATTTATATATGGAATCTAAAGAACAAAATTAACTAACTAAACAGAAACAGACTCAAAGATGTAGAGAATAAACTGATGGTTACCAGAGTGGGGGTGGGAATAGAAGGATGGGTAAAAAATGTGAAAGTATTAAGAAGTACAAATTGATAGTTATAAAATAATCACTGATGTGAAAAGTACAACATAGGGAATATAGTCAATAATATTGTAACATTTATATAGGGTGCCAGGTGGGTACTTGAATTATGGAGAGGATCACTTCATAAATAATATAATTGTCTAACCACTATACTATACACATGAAAATAATATAAAATAATACTGAATGTCAACTGTAATTAAAAAAACTTTTAAATAAAAGACAAAAATGTAGTCTAAAAACAATGTTAAGTGAAATTTTTTAAACAGAAAAAAAAGAGTTAAAGTCCAATTTCCCTACAATGATGCCAGCTATTCAATTCAACAAGCTCCAACCTCATAAACAGGCTCTACTTAGTTATTTAGTATTTTATTCTACAATATGAAGGATCATCAGATAGGAGGTGTAAATCACATACATTAAAGGTATAAATTAAACGCACACAGAAAAGAAATGGGGTAAATAAACAATTCTGATAAGAGAATGTTAATATAAAATAATAATAATAATAATAACTATCCCAAAAGAAATTATAAACAATACTATAACAAGTACAGAATGTTTTGTCAAATTATTCGAAGAACAAAAGTTAGCTCTTAGAAATTAAGGACATGATGTTATTTCTCCTTAAATTAATAAAAAGATGGGAAACTAAAGCTGAGGAAATACGTTATAAATTAAAACAAAAAATCCCAAGAAATTGAAAATGGAGAGAAATGGCAACACAATGAAAGGATCAGCATAAACAATCAAGTATCTTATGTGCACAGTTCCCTTCCCTTCCCTTCCCCTTCCCCTTTTATTTATGCAAAAAAATGCATAAAAGAAAAGAAGGAGCTATTAAAACAAAGTGGAGAAAATAAACAAAGAAATAACTGAAGAAGATTTCTCCAAACTGATATACGAGTTTCAAATTTAAAAGTTATACCATATATCCAGCATAACAAAT
>PVJD01000634.1:322222-388249 GCA_004026545.1 Mormoops blainvillei | reverse complement strand
ATTTAACTTTATGTTGGACTCCTTATTGGACTTTCAGACCTCAATCTAAAAAAAAAGTTTTCATTCTTATAAACATTTTCAAGGGTTTTATTAATTTTCCCAAAGACCTTCCTTAATCCCGTGTTATACAAATCATTCACTTTAGAAATGCCTTTATTACCACTAGTCTTGTCTATTTTTCATCTTCAATTTCTAACTACTCCAATTGCATCTTTACATTTGAGACATTTGTCCACATCCCTATCAATCTTATGAAACTCCTAATCTTTGGCAAGATTTTAAATTCATAATAGTCTTCATTGTCAGGAAGAGTAATCAGACATAGTATATATTTATGGTACCTCTTGAAAAGGAAGAGAGACTGATTGAAAAGAATAAAAGACAAAGGTAGATGATAAATACATGGAATACAAGAACGTATTTTAAAGCACACATCTTACTCAGACAATTACTGCAGCTGAGACAGGTTAAGGCACTTCCCTTCTTTATTCCATTTCTATCTATAAAATGGGCATAACAATAGCACTTATGTCGCCAGTTGCTTGTGAAGATTATTGAAAGTAATCAGCACACAATAAATGCCAGCTGTTACCCTCCTGCCAATGACGTTGTAATGAAATGACAGGGATGCCCTTCTGGTGACTAATAACAAATCTTTTTTCTTACTTTTCAAGGAAAAAATTGTATTTAAAATTGTTAAAGGGCATCTTCTGTCTATGGAATAAAAATTTTGATTAAGAAGCTAAATCGTCAAATAATATTCAGAGTTCTTATTATACCAATGTACTTGTAAAGAAGTAGGCAAATTGAACTAAAAAGTTAGTAAAATGTTGTTTTATCACAATTGAATCGAAGTCCTCAGTTCTGTTACTGCAAGTGCTACTGGAGTCCCAGATTTAAATTTTCACCTAGCAAAATCTCTGTCCTACAAATATTAGATGAAATTAAAGTCACTAAAAAGAAAAAAAATACAACAATATATTAAGTTCTATCCAATAAAAAAGAAAATTAAAAGTGAGGAAGACATGATTTTCCTCCAAAGCTCAAAATTTTAAATACAATTAACCTGAATTAAAATTGGGGTGAGAGCTTCCAGTCAAGACAGCGGCACCGGTAAACATGGCTTGCCTCCTCACACAATCACATCAAAATTACAACTAAAATATAGAACAACCATCACTCAAAACTGTCAGAAATTGAGCTTAAAGGAAATGTGACAGCTAGAGAATTAAAGAAACCACATCCATCCAGATATGGAACAGGTTAGACCCACATCTACCTGTGGTGGTTAAAAATTTGGGAGGAGTATTTCAGGAGCGAGGAGTCCCCTAGCCCAGGGTTTCAGCACCAGGGAGATAAATCCCCATAACTTCTGGCTGCAAAAACAAGCAGGGATTGAGTTGGTGGAAGGAACTGTTGGAGTCCCAAGCACTTTCTCTTAAAGAACCCACACACGGACTTAATCAGACTCATATTCTGTCAGCTCCAGCACTGGGGCAGCAGCTTGAAAGGCACCAGTGGCATACGGGGAGGAAATTAAGAGTCTGCCTTCAGGGCAAGAGCTGAGGGCAGCTTTCTCCCAGACAGAAAGGCGGGCAGAGGCCATTGTCCCTTTTCCGAACCCTCCCTCCACAAGCCACAGAGCCAACAGGGGTGCCATATCTGAGACTCCATCAACCTGGCTAACACTGTTTGCCCACCCTCAAGATCCCCTGAGACATAATTGAGGGGCCCACCCAAGCCATTAACAGTGGCTTTTCCATAAAAATGGCTGGTCTTGGCTCATGCTTAACAACTTCCTAGAGCCTATCAAACAAGCAACAGCCGGCCTCAGTAAGTCCCCAGCCCCCGTACCTCTTGCGAAGTGGCCCCAGGCCCAGCACTATCAACAGCCAGCCTAGACTCACCGCTTGGCTTCACTTGGGAATGTCCAAACCTGGTACAAGTAGCAGCCATCTCAGATTGCTTTATAAGTAAGGCTGGGTGGCCCCAGGAAGAACACAGGTGGGGGCTGAGTTTGGCTTGTACCACCTGGGAAACCTCAGAGCCTGTGTACCCACCCAGTGGACAGTTATAGACCATGTCAGAGCACCACCACCCTGCCCCTGCACAGCTTATCGTCCATGGAGAGTGGGCGTTGGTAGTCAGTGGTCACAGCCAGTCCTTGCAGCTGAGTGGTCTGGGTAAATCCCTCCCACTGACCTGCAAACAGCAATCAAGGATCACCTACAAGAGGAGGGTGTACTCAGCCCACACAAAGGGCACACCTCGAGTACCCAGCTTGGGTGATAGGGGAGGCTGTGCCACTGGACCCTACAGGACATCTGCTACATTAGGCCATACTACCAAGACACAGAGTCATAGCAGTTCTGTCTAATACATAGAAACAAACACAGGGACGCTGTCTAAATGCGCAAAGAAACATGGCCCAAATGAAAGAGCTGATCAAAGCTGCAGAAAAAGAACTAAACAAAAAGGCTCTGGCTGGTGTGGTTCAGTGGACTGAGTACCAGCCTGCAAACCAAAGGGCCGCCGGTTCGATTCCCGGTTGGGGCACATGTCTGGGTTGTGGGCCAGGTCCCTAGTAGGAGGTGCTCGAGAGGCAACCACACATTGACGTTTCTCTGCCTCTCTTTCTCCCTCCCTTCCCCTCTCTAAAAATAAATTAAAAAAATATTTTTTTAAAAAGAACTAAAAAAAGGAAGAGAAGCGATCTATCAGAAGCAGAGTCCAAAACACTGGTTATAAGGATGCTCAAGGAACTTAGTGAGGACCTTGACAGCATAAAAAAGATCCAGTTAGAAACAAAGGATATGCTAATTGAAATAAAGAACAATTTACAGGGAAACAACAGTAGGGTGGATGAAGCTGAGAATCAAACAGTGGTCTGTAACATAAGGAAGCAAAAAGCAACAAATCAGAACAAGAAGGAAAAAGGTATCCAATAAAATGAGGATAGTATAAACAGCCTCTGGGACAACTTTAAGCAGTCCAACATTTGCATCACAGCAGTGCCAGAAGGAGAAGAGAAAAAGCAAGAAATTGGAAATCTATGTGAAAAAAAATGAAAGAAAACTTCCCTAACTTGGTGAAGGAAATAGACATGCAAGTCAAGTCCAGAAGCATAGAGAGTCCCCAAAAAGATGAATATGCAAAGAGGCTCACTCCAAGACACATCATATTTAAAAGGCCAAAGATCAAAGATAAAGACAGAATCTTAAATACAGCAAGAGAAAAGCAGTTAGTTACATACAGGAGAGTTCGTATAAGACTCTGGCAGCTGATTTCGCAAAAGAAACTTTGCAGGCTAGTAGGGATTGGCAAGAAATATTCAAAGTCATGAGCAGGGACCTACAGCCAAGATAGCTTCACCCAGTAATTTCTATGGTTTAGAATCGAAGGGCAGATAAAGAGCTTCCCAGGCAAGAAGAAAACTAAAGGAACTCACCATCACCAAACTATTATTATATGAAATGTTAAAGGGCCTTATTTAAGAAAAAGAAGATCAAAACTATGAACAATAAAATGGCTATAAATGCATATCTATCAACATTTGAATCTAAAAAACATACTAAGCAAACAAGAAGAACAGGGATGAAATCATGGATACAAAGAGCATTTTGATGGTTGCCAGGTGGGAGGGGTTTGTGGGGAAATGGGTGAAGAGGTGAGGCGATTAAGAAGTATAAATATGCAGTTACAGAATAGCCATGGGGTGGTAAACACAGCATAGGGAATGGAGTAGCCAAAGAACTTACAGGCATGATCCATGGACATGAACAACGGTGGGCGGACTGCCTGAGGGAGTGGGGGAGGCTGGGTAGGGGGGGGCAAAGGGGGAAAAATTGGGATGACTGTCATAGTATAATCAATAAAATACAATAAAAATAAAATTAAAATTGGGGTGAAGGTGGGAAGAATTCTCAAGTCATGAATTATCATAAGCTTAACTCTTCTTTTCAATATATTCACTAGGTATATTCAGTGTTTGTTTTCTTTTAATGCATAAAGGAGACTATGGGAGTATGGGTAGAGGGAAATCAATGTATAAACAATATACATCCTGAATATATTTTATATTTTCCAAAATGGTTAGGTGCTTGTTTAAAGCTATACTTTATCTCTCTTCCCTGAGGTAAGCTTTTGGGTGTAGAGGGAAAAAATCCAAATTTATTTTATCAGCATCTGTCATTACATAATAATATCATCCAAACTTAGTAGCTCAAAACAACACCCACTTATTATCTCACAGTTCCTATGGGCCAGGAGTCTTGGCAATCCTCAGGTGGGTCCTCTGCTCAGGGTCTCACGAGGCTGCAATCAATGTGGCTGGGTTCTCATCTGAAACTCAACTGGGGAAGGGTGCACTTTCAAGCTTACTCAGCCTCTTAATTAAGTTCCTCGCAATTGCTGACTGTCAGCTGGAGACGGCCCTCAGTTTATAGAGGCCTCCTTAAGTCCTTTGGTACACAGTGCTCCCCCATGTGGCTTCTTGCCTTGTCAAAACCAGCAGTGAGGGAGGGAGGAAGAGGAGAGGGAGAAAGAGAATGGGAAGGAAGAGAGAGAGAGACCAGCATGACAGGCACTACCATCTGATGTAACATAAACTCATAATTACATACATGTAATCACTATATCCTGTCACTTGGTCATGCTCTGTTGGTTGGAAGCATGTCACAGGTCCTGTCCACACTCAAGCAGAACGGATCACACAAGGGCACCAAGACCAGGAGTCAGGGGACATGGAGGCCACCTCAAGGATCTGTCTGCTACACTCCTCTATTTTAATAGTTGCCAGATTCATTTTTAGCGAAAGAGAAGAATGACAACATTGATTTTTAAATCAAAAAGTCTCCATTCCACTCCCCACCCCCAACCCATTAATGGAGTACTGGTTCTTTCGATGTATTACTTTGAAATGACTGTAAGAACTAGATGAACATTTGCCTGTGAAAACAGATTCCTTTTCATAAAAATATCTTGTTAAATAACCCTACTACACAATAAGTGCGCCTGCTTCTGGTTTTCTCAGTGGCTGCTTGCTGGCTGGAGGCTGCTGGGAAGAAGAAAGTATGACACCCTGTCTTTTCATGCGTCTTTCCCTGGGAAACACTTCAGCCAGTGCCAGGAAGGCGGGACATCTGTCACACATTGTGCCTCAGGGTCCAAAATGGACCAAATATTAGTCCCGAGATGACATACTTTACCAGCACTGTGTTGAGACAATTATTTCCTCTTAGCTTAACAACCATGCAACACCACCCTTTCTACAGGTTATAATGAATTCAAACCAACCCTTGGGAATCTTAGATGACAGGATCACAATTACGGATAATGCCATATGTGACAGTACAAGGTTAAAGACATCGCCAAAGGCTATACTAAAAAGAACTAATAGACCTGATACTTGCAATTCTTGACACTGAGCTCAGCCTTCGAAATGTAAGGTCACACCATCCATTTTCTAATGTACTGATGTGTAGTATTTAAATAACCTGATTTGGAGATTACTGGCATTATCAATAACCAATACCTTACAGCCCCATAGCTTTTACGTTTTTCAAAACAGACTCATAACTATTACCTCATTTTGAATAAGTAAAAATGGAATCAAGCATGATTTACCCCTACAGCTTTTTAGTCTGACTTTTATTATATGCAGTGCATTTTATCTCTCTTTTGCAATGAAAATTATATTACTATCTTTTCTTCAAAGCTCCGCTCCAACTATTCCTCAGGTGAGAAAGCCTGAGAGAGCCTTCTGCACTGGCCTGGCGCATCTGCCCACCTTCACATGCCCTCTGCAAGGAAGATCTCTGTTACTTTGTCTCATTCAGAACCTCTGGTTGTTTCCACATGTGTTTTCTATTTCATTTGCTAGATGGAAACCTCATGAAGGGGAAGGATTTTATTTGTCCTTATTTTTCTTTGGGGTTGCCCCTGTAATGCCTCATAAAAGTGCTCTTGCTCATAGAAATATTCAGAATGGGTACCAATGGTCTGACATCTGGTTGCTGGTTGAAGGATCTTCGCCATTTCTGGGTGTTTCCCTCCTTTTCCTGGGCCCCTGTGGCCGGCTGAAAAAAAACACGGCCTTTTTGTGCCACTGGTTACTAGTGCTCATCTCACAAAGCTATGTGAAGAGCTTTACTCATTTTTGGAAGCAATACAGCCCGGCATATTTGCTGAAGCATGATTTTTAAACTTTAAAAAATATACAGAATGATTTTTTCAAAATCTTACATGGAATTCTGAACATATATCAGACATCAAAGCAATTTTGCTCTGATGGAAGGGGACGGGAAGTAGCAGGTGGGAGCGGGAGCGGATCTAGCCTGCCTTCCCCCCGCCCTCCGCGCCCACCCCCGGACTCCCTTCAGTGGCCTCAGGGACTATCTGAAGCGCTCTCTCCAAGGCAGTAACTTCCCACCAACTGCAGTGCTTTGGAGCTGGCCGTGGAGCCAGGTTCAGGCGTGCACAGGGCACTGATGTTCTTCCTCTCCAAGGTGACACTTGGGTCTGTTTCTCTAGGAATGATAATTAGTTCATGTTGATTTATTCACATTAGCATTATGTTAATGTTATTGATATTTTCAAGGACTGTGAGATATCTTACATCGGCAATTTCTCTCAAGAATGACAAGAGTAAGAATGAGTCGACTTGGCCACCCCAAGTTTAAAGGTAGGACTAATCGAGCTCCTTTCAAAATGTCATCTGCTGACCCAACCAGGTTGCCTGGACATAATTCAAAATTATAATGGCTAAGAATAATGCTCTGTGTATGTCCTCACAAACAATACTTCAAAAGAAGTATTCCACCCTCCATTTACAGTTCTTAAAAGCCAAGACTGGACAATAGCCACGCTAGACTCTTGCACTCACGTCACTCTGCCTCCGAGACATGTGCTCTTTCTAGATGGCAGTCCGTGGGGACGTGTGCTGTCTTTGGGAAGGAGCAGATTTTCCTCTGTTCTCGACAAGTTACTTAACCTTTCGCAGACTCAGTCCCCACCTATCGCGTAGGCCACAGTGAAAACTAAATGAGTTCACCCATGTAAAGTGCTTGGCACAGTCTCTGCAACACAGTGAGATGTCCAGTACATATCTTTAACCAGTATTATGACTTATTAATAGATTTGAATCTTAAGTTAGACTTTCCTCAATCATTCTGCACTACTCCTTGCTTTATCCAGAGTCATAAAAGGGGAAATTTTAGCTTCTATCAGAGATCAGGATGAGTTGTGAATTGAAACAAGCTACCTCAGAGTTTCTCTTTGTGTACATTTAAGACCTGTACCTTCCTACTAAATTAGTTTCATGCGTAGAAAATATCAAGAGGTTGTTGAGTTCATCTTCAAGCGATGGTCTGATCCCTTCTGAATTTATCTGCGTTGGTTTGAAATACCTCCAGAGAAGGAGATTTTATGGCTTCCTATGGTATTTGATTCAAATGTCACACTTGGATAGACCCAGAGCCATGAGCGCAGAGGTTAGTGTTTCGTATCGGGCATATGGTCTGAAATACGTAAAACGTAATCTATGATGTTCCTATAGAGGCCCAAACTATTTTACAAAGGGGCTTTTTGAACTTTAGCTGACATCCTTTCTTCTAAATCAACATTTAATCCATTCTTCCTTGGAAGTAATGAGTATCTCAATTTAAAAACTGCATTATTTGTTTATGGAAGAAAGTCACTCTCCTTTAAAACTGCAGAACTCGGTAAGGAAGTGATTCACTGCAAACTGAGCCCAGTTAATGGAGCAAATTTGGGGCAGGGAAAGCACAGGGAGTACTTAACTGGTTGTAGTGAAATGTTAAGAAAATCTCTAGACTGGAAATAAGGAGAAACAGATTTCGCATCAGGCTTCTTCATTTACTGATTATCTGGCTTCAGGCAAACCCCCAAACAGGGTATTTTATGACAATGACCCCGTCTATTTCACAGGCATGTTGTGACAATCAAGTGAGATCATGTTAAGTAAAGTGCATCAGTGACTAAAATAGTGAGGAACAGGTGGCTCGCTTCCCAGGGGAAGATCTCTGATGCCACCAAAGTTAAAGTCTGACCTACAATCCTCACAGCATGACACAGGCACCCCAACTTCTGAGCTCTTTCCACCCCTGCAGCACGGGGTTTGCTTTGGGACCTGCTCCTCCTGGTGGATGAGTGCCTGGGGTACAGAGACATGGAAGTGGAACCCACTCACCCGAGCAAAGGGCAGAATCTGACTGGAATTCCCAATTTCATGAAGCCAGTTTTCTCCTTAAACCTGAGGTCCTCTGCTGCAAGGTGCCGCCACCTTTCCCCGCTGTTGCCACACGCACACACTGGAATTATGGGAGATGCTCGAGTCAGTCTAGGATCTCACAAAAACTATCTATTTGATGCAGCCCCTGGCAACGACTCTGAGGCAGGGTATGCACTCGAAGGCAGCTCTTCTGGAGTATTCAACTCTTATGACCCTCTGTATTCTAGCACAAGAGTGAGGCTTCTTTTGCCTTCCTTCAGAGGCATCACCATGTTGTTAACCTGGGCCCCAAGTGAACCCACAACACTCTCCTTTTTTTCTGTAGGGATCCAGGGTGTCCTCACATCACTCACAGATTCTGCCATTTGGTCTCCGTGTGTCCAGAGGAAACGGGCCGTTCTCTTAGGTCACGGGGACCTGGCTTCTCCTCTCCTCTCCTGCTCCCCTCACTACCCTTCCCCACCCAGTGCACACATAGCCTACAGTCCCGAACCCCCACCCCACCTCACAGTGGACCCTTACTACCAGCTTTAAACTGAAGTGTTATTATGATTCTTGTCATCATTATTATTGTAATTAAAAAATCATCCTGAAATTGGGCACTGTTTCCAGCTGAGTAAAACAAGTCACAACATTATTTTTGTATCTCCTACATTAAAAAAAAAAAAAGGCAAGCTCAAGAATCAAGCATAGAGAGAAAAGCCTTAATAAATAGTAACAGACAACATATATGAGGGCTTTCATGGGCCAGGCATCGAGAAAAAAAACTTTTTTTAATGAGTATATCATTTAATCCTCCATACAGACCAGTGAGCTTGGGTGTAACTTATTGGCTCCATTTTACAAATGGTTATATTGAGGCTTTGAAATGTTGTATCACCTCACGTTCCACAGCTAATAAGCAGCAAAACCAGAAACAAACCCTTATACTTCATGGTCTCTGTGAAATAGTTAAGCAAGGGCCTTTTTTTCCCCCCACTGACAGCTTAGCATATGCATGAGAAAACTGACTCTGAATTAATACAGATACAAGATAAAGCAAGATAAGGGCTTATAATCCCAAATTAAACATCTTCCTTAGGATCAAGGCAAAACTAAGGTTTAGTTAAATAGCAATTAGTAATAGTCAAATTAGCAGCCTGTATGTTAGCATTTCTTTATATTCTGTTCTCCACTGTACTGAGCTTAAATACACATTGAAGTATTTGAGGTCTGTGGATGATTTACATCATTTTAGTAGACGCACACGACTGGCTGGACTGCATGTGTGGGGGAAATGAGCCCATTTATATAAGCTTACTATTGTTATTGGTAAGGAGTGAAGGCTTTAATGAAATAACAAGTATGACATGATCATTTTGCCATCCTGATGTGTTTAAGATCTTTGCGCCCATCTAAGATACAATGAGTAAGTACTCCTTATGGATAACAACACCGCACAAAACTCAACATTGCTAAATACCTGGAGAAGAGCCCTGGCTTGGAAGCCCCAGGACCCCCTGCCCTCCCAGAAGATGCCTCCCCCGCTCCCCCTGCGGCTTCCAGGCTTTCTGGGCCTTCATCCCCAGCCCTTTTATACAAGCCTGCTACAAGTGAATGAAAGCTTTCAGGCAGTGACATAGTGGCAATTACATTAGCACGCTCTCCAATACAGCCTTTAAAAGAGGCCTTAGCTCTTGGAGTGGAAATGCCGCTGGAAGGACCCCCACAACCACCCTCCCCAAAATTGATTTCACTAAATTTGGAAAGAAAATACAGCAAGTATAATTTTTTTTCTGCTCATGAATCTCTGTTTGTAAACACATATATGCCTTTTAACTCGTAAACTGTGAACTAATGAGAACCACTTCATTGGAAGGATAAGAGGCTGGCACTGATAAAAACGCCTTCATTAATAACAGGGATTAACGGTCAGCAGGGGTCTTGGGGTCCTCCTTCCCTTGTGCTCACACTGACAGACTTGAAATAAGTAATATCATTAATAGGCCTTATCTGCAAGCTGGCAGCAGGCTGCCCCCCAAAAGTCTGAGCGACAATTAGTTCATCTGACAAGGAGGATGTTTATTGCTCGCAGTTGGGAAACTCGACCATCAAAGCAGCACATGGCTCTTTCAAAGAAAGGAAGGGCACATCCGTGCTGTTTTTCTCCTCAAAGCCCATGTTTCCAATGGAGGTTACGGAGGAGGAAATGCATGCTTTTATCCAAGTGATAATTGCTGTCACACAATCGTGTAGGAAGTCCTTTCCACTGTGCACTGAATCATCAAAATCTGTCACTTTCATTTATTCCCCTAGGCTTACATTACTCATGGCTAGTCTCATTCCAAGTTGGTAATGCCTTCAGTCTGTCATTCACATTAATTTAACACATATTTACTGAGCACCAACTACTGACCACACCAGGCCAGACGAAGGCAAAGGAAAGTAAAACATTGTTCCAATCTTCAAAATCTCACGCTAGTATACGGGAAAGAGAGATTTAGAGAGGAGTTGCCTTAACAAAGTTGTGGAAAACGTACAGAGAGAGAACAGAGAAGCAAGTGATTGATCCTACTTGGGGAGTCAAGGAAGGCATCCCAGGGAACAAGACGCGTGAGCCAATCACGGATGTGCACTTGGTACGCTTCCCCAAAAGACGAGCATTCTTGCAGTAACAGGCACCAACGCCCAGGGGCCCACTGTGATTAGTTCGGTGTGGTATGGGTGCAGACAAAGTGAAATGAGGATGGAGACGTTGGCAAAGGCAAAGTAAGGGAAGTGCATAGGAAGGAGTTAATATTTGACGTTGCAAGCAACGAACAACCAACCACGAAACCAACTTGAGTTTTAGAAAAATCACTCATGTTGCAGTGTGGAGAATGGGCTGAAGAAGAGTATTTAGAGGGACAGTCAGAAACCTATGACAATAGTCCAGGCATAGGCAGCAAGGGTCTGAACCGAGGCAGTCATGGGCGAATTAAGAAGAAAGGTCAAATGTTTAAGACTGAGAGACAGAATAAAGAAGCAAGCATCAGGGATGAGGATCCAGTCTTAAGCTTGGGTTACTTGAGAAGGGGGATGAGAATCCAGCAGAAGAACAACCTGAGGGAAGGGCAACGAGCTCATTCTTTCCAGAACGGCAACAGACGAGGCAGAAGAAATACTCTTCATTCATTAATCTATTACTAGGTGCCATTTACGCTTTCAGGTTTTTCTAAAGCGCTAATTCTAAAAACTTTTTTAAAAAAACCAATTCAAGTGTTTCACAGTAAGAAAGCTCAGTGGGCAATGGGTAAGATCATTACTGGGGGTGGGGGCGGGGGCGTGAGGGAGATATGAGGCTGGAACATGAGGGTTACATGAATGAGATAGGGCTCTGCTGGCCTACGGCGAACACGGGAGACGTAAAACTCTGATCAGACAGGAATCCTGCCAGGAGCAGAGGTGCGACACGTTCACTCGTGCATGGGGACAAATCAACCTACACATACTAAAGCTAAAGGATTTGATTAGAAGTGTTTGGGATCAGTGACTGGGTTAAACTGACAAGAAAGGAAAGCACAAGGACAGAACATCACCTGAGAAGGGGGCATGGACTTTGGTTCGAATTGATAAAAATAGGTGAGTGAGTCAGATAATTCTTCCTGGTTTGGTAATGGCCGTGACTGGGCAAGTGAGAAAATAGGAGAGGTTAAAAAAAGAAAAGCCCACGGAATGAGGAAGGAAGACAGAAGAGGCATAAGGATTACAGAATTGTCAGAGTAAAATACTGAGGTCATCGATAAGGGCAGCTTCCTCTGGATAAAGGCCAAGTTTAAACTTAGCAGTGAATAAGACATCTTAAAGGGCAAGTCAGAGTGGAGGCAGAAATGATTAGCTGCCTTGGTCACAAATACTACAACGAGAACTCTAGCCCAGGCTTGAGCATTTTATAGCAAACAGCAGTGAAGTCAAGACACCGAGGGCGGGCTGCGCAATAATGAGACTATTGCTATGAAAGAAAATTAGACTAACTTAAATTTAGTTCCCAATCAGCGCAGATTTGTGGTCAAACATAAAAAGGAACAGAGAAAAATGAGAAAAAATTACTGAACAGACAGAATACTTCCATTCACTGTCGGTAAATAATGGACAGGTGGAATAATTTAGTAGGCCAAATTGCTGAATCAGTAATTCTAGAGTCCCTAAGGACCCTATTAGAGACCACCGTAGGCAAGTAATAGAAGTATACAGGCCCAACGACTCTTTCCTATGTTACATGCTTATGAGATCAAACAAACGGATGCAATTCTAGGGATGAGAATTTCAAAAGGGTTTAATCCTGCAAGTAAATTGCATGTAATATGCATCTGTAAATTTATTTTAACAATATAGTTGCATACACACACTAATGCTTCAGCCTGTGCATATATGTATGAGATTATGTGAAGGTTTACAGTCATGTGAGAAACATGAGAATTCGACTCCGTCAACTCAGTTTCTGCAGCTGTGTAGCATGACAAACAACAGGGAGATATACCCTCAAAGGGACCAGCTTGGGCTTCGAGGGTCAAGAAAGAACAAAAGAATCCATGGCCCCATGGATTCCCGAAACAGCGCAGGCAGCAGTCTGCTAAATGATAGCTTACTTAGAAGGGTGGGTATCCCGCCTGGTCGGACTTGAGAGGAGGACGTAGAGTTCAGAAACCAGTGTTCATTTCACACCCACTCTGTGTAAGGCCCTCTGTTCCATGTTCCCGGAAAGCCATGCATTGGCCCCCGTACTAATTCCCTCTCTTACCCCAGTATTATCACCACTTATATTTGACATTCTAGCTAGCTAGCAAATATAATCCGTAAGGTTGCAAATTCAATGCAAGTGAATCCAGGACCAAAATGGGAAATCAATTTAGGCACTGGTGTTTACGGGCTTTGGTCCCACGTTGCTGTGCTGTAGTTTAGGTGCCCAATTTCTCTCCCACTCAAGTCCCTAAACGCCTCCAGCTGCAGCGACCCCAAGCACAAGGATAAAACAGCCCCTCGATGTGTAATTTAGAAAAGACGCTACTACTTGGGTGTTTAAAGTAATAATAGTAATAATAATAGGCTTCTGGTACGGATTACCAACTAACGCAAACTCGAGGAGCTTGGAATCTCCATGGCTAAGCAGTGAAGGTTATTCTTATCAAGGACCACACGTTCGAGGTGGTGGCTTTTAACTGCTAATGAAATAGTGAAAATTCAACATTTCCCTAATGTCAATCTGCTAGGGAAATTACTAGAAAACAATGTAACAGGCAGCTGTAAAGGAAGAATATTTGTCCCAGACAAGAGCAGGGAAGGAACAAGATGATTAGACAATGACAGTAAGGGCTGCACTGTTAATGAGGCGTACGGAAAATTTTTCCTAGCTGATTGGCTGACATTTTTCTTGCCAGTGATATTATTACTCACCTTGTAAAGTGAAGTCATTTTACAACATGAGGGCGCAGTATTAACTCTGAAATACCCGAGATTTTTCATACTACTGAAAAATCCATTGTTGAAACTGAAACCTACTGAATTCCTACTGTGTGCAGAGTCGACAGACCGGAGTCCCCAGACCCCCTAACTTGTCTTCTGGGCTGCCTGACAGGCACAAGAGGGTAGGAGTTATGTCAGCCTCTCCAGTGCTGGACCAACGACACAACAGTCAAATGTGCACAGAGAAGTCCAATGAGTCTTCTTTACTTTAACTGGCTGGTCCTTCAAATAGTTTTTGCCATTGGGCTAAAATGTTTTAAAATCCTTTTAAAAGTTAAAAGAGTTGCCAGGTAAAATACAGGATACCATTTAAATTTGAACTCCATTTAGCAATGAATTTTTTTTTTAGTACAAGTATATCCCAAACACTGCATGGAATATACTATAATTAAAAATCAATTATTTGCTGTTTTTCTGAAATTCAAGTTTAACCGAGCATCCTGGATTTTACTGTAAAACCCAGCACGGCTGAGCTTTGACAGACAGTCCTCGGGGGGGCGGGGGGCGGGGCGGGAGCAACCGAGACTGAAGGTCTGAGTGACTGGAGTACAGCGAGTGCTTCCCGTGGGTTCGTTCCTTCTTCCTTTCCTGTTTCCCTTTTTTTTCTTGCCCCTTGCTAGGCCTTATCGGAATACCAAGAAATTTATGTCCCTCTCCTCAGGGAGCACAGTCCTAATAAAATAAAAACAGTAGTATAATAAGAGGACATGTGCCAGTGACAAAGAGGATGCTAGGGGAAACCTTCTATAGAAAGAGAGTAAAACATGGACCCTTATGTAATAAGCAAACATCCGTTAAAATACTTCTAAAACACAAAGACAGGGGGTGTAGCAGGTCATCACATGGGGCTTTTTCTCCATTCGCCACATTCCTCGATACTTATGTCGAGGCTTACCCTTCAATTTTCTAAATTATTTTCTATAGGTACTAGCTCATTCTTATGCCTTTGTTTGACTCAAATCTCAAGTCTCAACTGAGATTCTATGAGGTATGTCCTTAAAGGTGACCACAGTTAAGGGATATAACAAAGCAGCCAGCCCAGAGACCCTGGGGGGCCGTGCCGGCAGCCCAAAGGAGCCTGCGCTGCCTCTGGGGAACACGTTGGGGTCAACGTCCCCCTTTCGGAAACGCCAGGCACAAGGCTTCTATTTCCCTACTCTGTAAATCACACTGACAAAGACGAAATTAGGCAAGGTCACTAAATGTACACATGTTCCAAATACAGACTTTATTTTGAAAGTATGTACAGGACAAAAGTTTTCTATAATCTTCCTAGGCCTGATTATTTTTGTCAAAATAAAATCAGTAAAGGTTTTGCTTGCCCCTACGTCGCTCCCAGTGTGGAGATTAAGTTCAAATGCTCTGATAATGCTCCCCTCGCTGAGGAGAGGAATAGTTAAAAATTCCTTTTCTAAACACAAAAACACAAGCCTATTTTAGAAAAAAACAATTTTAATGAATAAATGAATCACCCTCTCCCCAAAACAACCCCAGACATCTAGAATATTTACTGATGGTGTACACCTTCATATTTCCTATTTGTTTCATGTACACACACACATACACACACACATATATTACTTATGCAGCTGAGGTCTTATTACACATATAATCTTTTATATTAAATTTTGTACATGGAGTATTGAATATATATTACATATAATTTTATATTAAACTGATATCCCGTGATTTGATTCGTCGCTCGTCTATTCTTGTAAGAGGTGTTCCTGGGGCAAGCCTGCCTGTGTCGGACCCCCGGTCCCTCCTCCTACCGCCACATGGCCATCAGCACTCCCTGCCTGGGCTTCCGCCGCATGCTGTTATGAGTCATCAGTGAATTAGCAGCAAGTACATAGTGCCCGACCCATTACGAGTGCTAAGTAACGTTAGCTATTTTATAATTATGGCAATTATTTTGCACATTTTTGGGGAGTAAGAGGCTAGAAAAATCAGAATAAGACAGCGTAGACAAAACTTCAGTAGGACTGACAGAAATTCCTCTGATACTCTCAGGAATGAAATTTTGTATATATTTCTAATATTTGGCACATAATTGATACTCAGCTGATGCTGTTGATGGAATTAATCAATGAATTATGGGTCAATGGCTTTTAGCCTAGGGACACAGGTCCCATTTTTCTTTCTTCCCATGTGTAAGATGTGCCTCTGGAAACTGAAAAAATAAAATACAATAGAAAATCCTCAATTCCTTAGGTCCTTGATATCAAAGAAAAGGTTCAGCCTATAGGACCACTTGATGTAATAGAAAGAAGGTTGTTAAAGTTGTCAAAATGTCACATAAATGTGTATTTGGGAAGATATTCATTTATCTGACTGAAAGAGCTTTAAACTAAAATCGTCCACCAAAATAAATAAATAAATAAATAAACCCTGATAAAACGCTTAGCAAACACCAAATAAAAACAAGAGAGAAAAGAGCAGCGAAACAGGCTGGTCCGGGGGACAAAGCTTCTCTCCCTAACCCTAGAACATGAGACACTATTTCTTAATTAATGGCAAAACATTTAAGGATAAAAAAGATTCCATTTATAATAGCATCAAAAAGAATAAAATAGTTAGAAAAAAACTTAAGAAATAAAAAGGTTTGTATACACTAAAAACTAAAAAACAATGCTGAAAGAAATTAAAGACCCAAATAAGTGGAGAGATGCCTCGTTTCATGGATTAAAAGACTTACTATTATTAAGATGTCTGCCCAAAATGACCTTCAGATTTAATGTAATCCTTATCAAAATCTCTATGGTTTTTTTTTTTTTTGCAGAAATAGAAAAATCCATCCTAAAATTCATATAGAATTAATAGAGAAAAATATTCATGACAACGAATTTGGGAATGGTTTCTTGAATACGCCACCAAAAGCACAGGTAACAGAAGTAAAAATAAGTAAACTGGGCCATTTCAGAACGTAAAATTTCTGTGCATGAAAGTACACAATCAACAAAGTGAAAGGAGAATTTACAAAATGGGAGAAAATATTCGCAAAACATATCTGAAAAAAGGCTAGTATCCAGAATATATATATATATATATAAATTCCTATGACTCAACAACAAAAAGCAAACAACCTGTTTTAAAAAATGGGCAAAGGGCTTGAATAGACATTTCCTCAAAAAAGATATACAAATGCCGACAAGCACATGAAAAGATACTCAATATCACTAATCATTAGGAAAAGGCTAATCAAAATCATAATGAAATACCACCTCATGCCCAACAGGTTGACAACAATTTTAAAAAATGTGTTGCTGAGGATGTGTAGAAATTAGAACCCTCGGCACTGTTGGTGAGAGTGTGAAATGGTGCAGTCACTAAGGAAAATGGTAGGGTGTTTCCTCAAAAAATTAAAGATTGAATTACACAGGATCCAGGAATTCCACTTCTGGGCATATGCCAAAAAGAATTAAAAGTGGGATCTTGAAGAGATATCTTTATGTCCATGTTCATAGCAGCATTATTCACAGTACCTAAAAGAGGGAAGCAACCCAAGTGTCCATCGATAGATCAACGGATAAACAAAATGCGATATATACATACAATGGAATATTATTCAGCCTTAAAAAAAGAAAAAATTCTGACACATACTGAATAAACGCTGAGGACCTTATTATGCTAAGTGAAATAAGCCAATCACAAGAAGATGCTTGCGCATTCTGTATAATTCTGCCTATATGAGGTACCTAGAGTGATCACATTCACAGAGACCGGAAAGAGAATGGTGGTTGTAGGAGATGCAAAGGGAGAGGAGACTGGGGAATTGTTTAATGGGTGTTGAGTTTCGGTTTTGCAAAAAAAAAAAAGTTCTGGAGACTGGTTACACAACAATGTGAATATAATTAACATGACTGAGATGTACATTTAGAACAGGTTAAGATGGAAATTTTATGTTATGTGCATTTTACCACAATTAAAAAGAAATACACAGTAAAAATGTTTAAGGACAAATACAGACATGCCATGACATATTCCTTCTGTCATTAATTTTTAGGCTCCCACATTTCTCTGTTTAAATCACTGTGTAAGTATAAGTCTATCTCCCACACAAAACTCTAATTTCCATGGGGTCGTGGGCTGGGTCCTATGATCTGGGCACACAGTAGACTTAGAATAAATCTTTGACAGTTGACGGGAATGGCCATTAACATGATAATGTTTGGTGAATCTCCTCGAGCCTGAAACATTAATAACCTCTACACTAGCTGAGTTGGAGGAGAATTCCTGTCCTGCAGGAACGTCTATTCTAAAAGACAGAGAAGCCCGAACAAGAAAAATTTGATCTAATCCTCTTAACGAAGTGCCAGAGGACTACTGGCACTTAATAACCTCCCTACCTCCCAGGCCTGTGAGGGCAGGGTAATCTGATATCCAGACAGCACGCTACCCCTTTGCTCCTGCTCCCCACACAAACTGTCTGCTTTCATTAAGCTGGACTACTCTTTGCTGTCCAAATTTGCGACACACACTTTGCTTCTGGACCTTTGTTCACATTATTTATTTCTCCTGCTCAGTGGTCTCTTACCTCAACCCAACAACTCCCGGGACTAACCCCCTGCCGGAAGCAGTCCTCACAAAAAGCCTTAGGGAATGCCATTTTGGTGACTGCTACCATCCGTAATTCTCCCTTGCTGGAGCTTGACTCTATTATTCGAACATCCCTCTTTCTCAGCAGATCTAGTCACCAGTCCCAAACTGGACAGCCGACTATCTCCTTGACATTTCCACTTGAATATCTCAAAGCCACCCTAGCATGCATCAGCATGCCCCAAACTGAACTGATGACTCCATTCCCACAGCACAGGCCTCTTCCCAGGTCCCTCAGTCATGAGGAACGGCCCCTGTTACACAAGCCAGAAATCTGGGTGTCATCTTCATCGTCTCCTTTTCTCTCATCCTCCATGTGGACCTATCAGGAGACTCTGTTGATGTTATTTCCTGAATACCTCTGCCTTCACCAACTTCTTGCTGTCTCCGCCGCCGGCTTAGGCCAGCACTGTTTGAATCGGGAGCTTGCTGCCATTGAAAAGAGCGGGAAAGAGAGGGACTGAGGGCAAGAACCTCGACGGTGGTTTCCGCAGGAAGGAATGGGTGAGACCAAGTAAACCAGCTTAGGAGTGGCCAGTTTTAATCATTTCCATGGGCTCCGGGGCCCAGAAGGTGATTAGAGCAGGTGAACAGTGTGGCCCAGAGTGTGACAGCCCAATAAAGAAGGTGGCTGGTGGTGGGGACTTCATCAGCTGCTTCAGAGGGAAACTGACCAGTCTCTAGCCAAGGCCTCTGACCAGGGTCAAGGCGGCATTTAAACTGCTATATGACAGGCATAGCACCCTGGGTTGTCTACTCCAATAGCCTCCTTTTAAAGGTCTTCCCTCGGTTGTTCTCTTCCCTCTCTAACCCCTTCTCCACCCTCCTCTAAAATCCTTCAGAGGTTTTCTATTTCCTTAGAGTAAGGACAGAATCCTCTAACATAGTTAATGAACCTCTTACGTCCCCAGGCATAGCTGCGTCCTGCTTCCTCTCTCTATACTTAGTTCTTGTCTGCCTGTGTATATAACTTGTCATTTGATTCACAAAAAAGTACCTCCTGCTCAGAAGGCGTAAGTTGCAAAACTCTGATGAACCTCTTAAATCAGTTCTAGTTGTATGATTTACTTTTACTTGGCAAATTAAATAACTTTATTTAAGTTTAATTAATCAGACACTGCTGTCCATTATACATACTTATCTGCATCATTAATATGAACACTGAAGGTAAGATGCCTGAATTTTTCCATGGAAAGAACAGATTTCAAGCCAACATCTTAAATTTGATTATTGAACCTTGAGATAAATTACATTCTGTTCAGAAAAATCCTTATTTCTAGGAACCTTATGAGCTCATATAGCCACAAATGTTGCTTTAGAATGTGCCTGACAATTCCAGCAGACTCATAAACATCCTCAAGATCCGACAGAAGCATGTGAAAAACTCACTTCATGATGAAATTTTTCCCACAGCATTTAAATTGCAGACATAAGATATGAGAATGTGTTTTAATTTCCTTTTTATTGGTGTATTATCATCATTTTAAAGAAAACATTTATTTAACAGGTAGCAAGTAAGTTTATTTGATCCTTGGATTTGTCATAATTTCCCCTACTAACTTGAATTTTTTAATTCATTTTTCTAGGAAGCAGACCCCAGTCATGAGCAATATGATTTGTATCATCTATGACTTTCAAACATCATAGTATATCAATATTAATGGGCTTTGTGGAAAGACACAGTAAAAGCCTACTTGAAAACAAAATTCTTTTATAGTAACCTTAAATTAGTTATTTTATTTCCAAATCTCCTTCCTTCCTTCCTTCCTCCCTTCCTCCCTCCCTCCCTTCCTTCCTTCCTTCTTTCCTTCCTTCCTTCCTTCCTTCCTTCCTTCCTTCCTTCCTTCCTTCCCTCCTCTCTCCTTTCATCCCTCCCTCTGTTTCTCTCGGGATCTCCCCACTCACTTCCACTCTCTTCTCTCTCCTAATATGAATCTACCTTTTCAGCCCTCTGTCGAATGAAGCTTTACTGTAAGGCTTAGTAAAATATCACTCTATTGCATTTGCAGTTGGCAAAGTTTTAAAATTGTTTTTGGTTGTTCATTGTTGCGTTAATGCTTTGTAAGAATGGGTTTCAAACTTAGTTACTTGGAATCACAGATCTTAACACCATAGAAACAAATAAACCATTTCCAGTGAAGCTAGGGGAGTATTCTTAGGAACACCTAGAGGGGCCTCTTAGATGCCCAGGGCTTGAGGGACACTCCTGCAAGAGTCACTGAACAGAGCTAGCAGCCAAAGAAATTCAGAGCACATTTTCTTAAAAGTACATCTTTCTGATATAAAAAATAATATGTAGATATATTATTTTCAGGTAGGTAGCAGCTGGCATGTAACCATATTCATTCACTCTGTCTCTCTCTCCCCCATCATCCTCTCTCTTCCTCCTTTTAAGCCTTTTAATGCTCTTTTTAGTAAAGAGGAAAGGAATATATGACCTCTCTCCTAGTGATGTCTCTCGTTTTGGGCTTCTTGGCCATGTAATTCCTCTCCCTGACTTACTGAACATCTCTGAGTCTTTATTAATTCATCAATTAATAATGTAGGTAAAGTAGCATAATACCTACGAGTGCTTATTGATTTATTTATTTATACTGACCTCACTCCAAAAGCAATTTGAGGTAAATGAATAGTAGGTGCTGAATAAATGTTAGTGTTCTTCTCTTCCTTCTTCTATTTATTTATTTTTTACTGCTTGCAAAGTTGGTGATACTTTTTTTTTTTATTGACACTCTTACAGATGTCCCCCATTTCTCCCCTTTGCCCCCTCCTCCCAGCCCTGGCCCCTTCCTCTGGCCTTTACCACACTGTTGTCTGTGTTCATGGGCTATGTATGTATGCATATATGTTCTTTGGCTAATCTCTTTCAGTCCCCTTCCGTCCTCCCTCCAAGATCTGTCAGTCTGTTCCATGCCTTTGGTTTTATTTTGTTCATCAGTTTATTTTGCTCATTAGATTCCACATATGAGTGAGATCATATGGTATTTGTCTTTATCTAACTGGTTTATTTTGCTGAGCATAACAATCTCCAGGTCCATCCATGCTGCCACAGAGGGTTAGAGTTCCTTCTTTTTAACAGTTGTATAGTATTCTATTATGTAAATATACCAATCTTTTTTATCCACTCATCTACTGATGGATACTTGGGCTGTTTCTGAATACTGGCTATTGTAAATAGCATTGCTATGAACAGAGAAATGCATATAGTCTTTCTAATTGATGTTTCAGGATTCTTCAAATATATTCCCAGAAGTGGGATCGCTGGGTCATACAGCAGCTGCATTTTTAGTTTTTGAGAAAACTCCATGCTGCTTTCCACAGTGGCTGCACCAATCTTCATTCCTACCAGCAGTGCATGAGGGTTCCCTTTCCTCCACATCCTGCCAGCACTTTTTGCTTATTTATTTATTGATGATAGCCATTCTGACAAGTGTGAGGTGATACCTCTAAGTTGGAGGGATCACAATACTGGATATCAAACTATACCGCAAAGTCATTGTAATCAAAACAGCCTGGTACAGGCACAAGAAAAGGCACACGGATCGACAGAACAGAAGAGGCAGCCCAGAAATCAACCTCATTCCTCTATTTAAATTACCCTAAGTTTCTTAAAAGGGAAGAATAAACTATAAATCAAGAGAAATTTGAGAAGAGAGGCTATGGAGGTAAAATATTAGTAAGTGATACAGCTGATCCTGTTAGAAAGCTTCCGCATCTGAAAGAATGACACTCTTTCACAAGGCTCCAGACATCTGGAAGTGGAAGCAGGAGGCTGCACACGAGCAACAGGAACACGGGCAAGGGCATGGCAGGCAGGACCATGTTTTTAAGGCTGGAGCCGTCCCCCTGAGAGCTCAGCAGCCCAAAGCCAAAACGTCGAGTTTTATTATAATTCGATTTGAAATTGACATAGCCTTTTTATGTTGCAAACAGCTAAACAAATTTCACCATGCAGGCCCCACAGCCAGCCAGTAAGATTTCACTGCTGGGCCATTCTAGCAGTGAATACGATGCAATGAAATCAGAACGTGAGGCTGAAGTGCCCGACTTCACCTCCCTGGACCTGGTTTGTCCATAAGTAAAATGGGCTCATTTAAGTTCCCTTTCAGTAATAAAATCCCATCATTCTACTTCTCTCGCCATGGAACTTGGGTAACTTCATTCTCTGAATTTTAGTTTCTTTTTAAGATTTTTCTTCTTTATATTAAACAAGAAAAGCGTTCAAAGAGTAAGAGTTCTTTCTTTGATCCAAAATCACTTGCAGTTTTTAAGCTGGTTCTGTCTTTACAGATATATAATCGTAAAACTCTGTCGACAACCAGCCCGCCCTAAGAATTCACAACATGAACAATTCAGGTTTCATCTTGATCAATATTTCTTCTCCTCATCACATCATCAAGAATTAGTCATGATCTATAAACAGAGGGGACAGAATTTCAAAATTAAAAACTCAGTTGCATTGTAGGGGTAAAGTCTTCCATAAACAGAGCCAGTAACTTTAGTCAAGAAGGACTGAGTAAAAGACTGTGAAAAGAGTTGTCTATAAAAACACAAATTCATTCTTTTATATTTAAATACCTTTTAAAAATTATAATGCACATCAGCTGTGCCAGGGTATTATTTTTAAGTAAAGTTGATGTCTTTCCAAAATTGCATATGATTTGCCTTAAGGCAGGAAAGAGGCCAAGATTCACCCACTTAATTAAGTTAGCAGCCCTCCCAAGAAGTTAAATTTGAAGTCAAATAAAAAGCAATGTAATTTAGAATGAGACCCCAGTAGAAAACAATCCCTTACTACCTCCTGTGTTAAAGCAGGATTTTTAACTACCCCGACCAGTAAACAAAAACTGCTGCCTTGGCTGGTGTGGTTCAGCGGGTTCGGAGTTGTCCTGTGGACTGAAAGGTCACCCGTTTGTTTCCGGGTCAGGGAAACAAACGTGCCTGGATTGTGGGCCAGGACCCCAACTGGGGGCACGCGGGAGGCAACCAATTGATGTTTCTCTCACACATAAATGTTTCTCTCCATCTTCTTCTCCCTCCCTTCCCCACTCTCTGAAAATAAATAAATAAAATCTTTAAAGAAAAATTTTAATGCTTATATACAACAATAAACATAACATAGTGTGTGTGTGCGTGTGTATCTATCTATCTATAGATATATACACTCATAATACCATTTGGTCCATTAAAATAAATTTGGATATTTTTTCAAATTAGTATAAATTTGCATAAATTTTATAAGTATATTTTTTGAAAAATAAAATGTACTTTCCAAATACCAATTAAACAGAGACATCAACTCTAATGATTTTGAAACACTTACTTGGCATATTATTAATGGGAAATCTGGGCTAATTCCCATGTATTTCAACTAATGCCAAAAGATGTAAAATGATTCCATTTATAATTCAAAGCCTAGAGTCACTGCAAAGTAAAATAGTTTTACTGTTAATATTGCAAATCATTAGTGCTATCAGTCTACTGTCTTCGGAGAGTAGACACATTCTAACACAGACCAATCTCCATTTATTGCAAGAAGGAAAGTGAGTAAAACATGCCAAGCTGGCAAAATACACCTAACCCTCCCAAACAACTCCTCTCCTTACTAAAGTTCCACTTAATAAACATGAAAGGCATCAGCCAATATGATGCTACTTAGCTTAGAGTTCATGTCTGTCTCATGAATCAAACGTAGGGGCGTTTTCTTCTAATGGGTAAATTTTCAAGTAACCATGAGAAATTTCTATCCATGAATAACAGGAAAAGGAGATTTTAAATCTCTCAGCTGCTGTGAGGCTCATGTACTTTGAAGACACTCAAATACTTCTGCAAATATCCCCAAATCTTTCCTATGCGCAGCAAGCTTTTTTTTTTCCCCTTTCTGAAGGCTTTATTATTACCTGTCAGCAGCGACCAACGCATTTGCTATTTGGCTTCATTCCTAGACCAAATGTAAAAGTTGTCCCCAAAATGAATTATAGAGTAACTGGCAGTGCAAACTGTTTGACTGAACTTCATTTTTGAAATTTATCTTTTTTTCCTCCTTACATAAGCAAAAGCCTAAGTATCTGAGGGAGCCATTTTAACAATTCTGCTCTTAAGCAATAATTAAAGCTCCTGCTACACCGGAGTTTTATGTCTTTATAGATGTCGGCCCAGTTCTAACGAATCTGAGCTGCCTCTCAGCAGCTCCAACAACATACCTGGGAAGAGAGAAAATTTTGAGGTGTCTTTGTGCCATTTATACATTTATAAATCATGGGCCAAAGTTAACAACCAAATCAAGTATATACCTTTTATTAATTCTTGAACCAACTATTAGGACATGCATTCTAATAACAGAACTCCTCCCAAATTATATGATGTTGATGCTGCAGAAAGACTTAAATATCTGAAGTTCAATTATCCTTAATTCTTTAAGAATGTGCTTTGAGAATCCATAAATATGACTGGTTTCTGTTTATAAAGGTGTTTTTTTTTTAACATACGCACAAACCTATTTTTTTTCTAAATAGATACTGAAAGTAGTAGGTTACTTTTTTACACAAAAAAATTACCAAAATATGTCTGGCTTTATTAGGATTAATAAGTAATGATGAATCTTTTCATTCTCTTTGGGTTTATAAGCATAAGGGGAAAACATGGTGAGTGAGAATCCATGAGGCAATGATTTATTGATCGCTTGCTATATGCCAGATAGTGTACACTGGGAATACAAAATATAAAAAGGTAGAGGTTGTACCCTTAATGTGATATCTTGTGAGGGAACAGATAAACAGATTGAATTAAAATGAAAAATTGCCAAGCAGTAGCACAGAAGAGAGACACTCATTCTAGGCGGTGGGGCAGGGGGTCGATGGAGAAGACCTCCTCAGGAGGAAAGGAAGTGCGCGACAGGACAAGCAAAGGGCTAACGGCCACAGGGGAGCTAAGGGGTTTAGGGGGGCTGGTCACACATGTGAAGAAGAGGAGGATGGGAAACAGGGCTAGAAATCAGCTGGCTCATGAGGGCCTTTAATGACGCAACAAAGAGTTCTGGTTTGATCCCGAGAACACTGGGAGCCGCTGAAGGATTTTAAAAAGAAGAATTCAGATTAATATTTTGTATTAGCTACCTGAATAGGTGTGGTATGATGGAGGGCTTTGTGGAACTAGCATTTAGTAAACAGCTATTATACCTTTACTTATATTACCTCGCCGAATCCTCACAACAATCCTATGTATCATCTCCGTTTTATAGCTGAGGAAAGGGGACTAGGAGAAAGCTCAATGGTTGATCAAGATCACACAGGTGATAAGTGGTGAGACTGGAATTAAAATGCTACCTGGTTTATGCAATTCCCTGTTTTTTCAACTATGTCAGCATGCTGCACAAAATGCAAAATGAAACACGAACAGTGTTTGTGCAACCTGTTTCATGACCATGGATGCTGCTCTGAATTAAAACCTGAGTCATAGTGTCGATGCAAGAGGGGGATTTGTGGAATGGGGCCGAGGACAGAAGCATTACTGTCCACACTACCCAAGAAGGCAGGTAATATGGAGAATGCTTTCAATATGGACTTTATGTCCCATAGTGCTTTGTTAAAAGGAATTATTTATTCTCAAATTACAGTATCAATCTTTGTCAACATCATCACTACATGAAGTAATGTTAACAGGTGATTCCCATCTGCTTTTTTTTTTTTGGCATGTGTGAGGGTAGGAATGGGGAGGAAGGCTGAGGTCTGGGAGGAAACCACAATGGTAATCAAATGTCTTACTATATTACTGAGTCATTAAGCTTGAGCTGGGCCCTGGTCAGTGTGGCTCAGTTGGGTGGAGCATCATCCCATACACCAAAATGCTGGGGGCTCGACCTCCAGTCGGGGCATGTACCTAGGTTACAGGTTCAATCCCTGGTCAGGTGCATAAGGGAGGCAACCAGTCGATGTTTCTCTCTGACATTATTGTTTCGCTCCCTCTCTCTCTCTCCCTCCTTCCCTCTCTCTATAAAATCAATAAACATATTCTTAAAAAAAGAGAGATTGAGTTGGGTCCTGGCCAGGTACGTTCAGTTGGCTAGAGAAAGATCCCAAGGTTGCGAGTTCAATCCCCAGTCAGGGCGCATACAAGAATCAACCAATGAATGCATAAGGAAGTGGAACAACAAACTGATGTTTCTCTTTCTCTCTCCCTCTCTCCCTCTCTCTCTCTCCCCTCCGTTCTCTCCCTAAAATCAACAGCAAATAACAAAACAAAACAAAACAAACATTAGGCTTTACCACCTGCTACTGTACAGACATGGAGCGCTATCTGACTGGTCCGATGCCGCGAGTTGCTTCCAAAGACACCTCCAGCTTCTGAAAATGAAACTACTCTCTAAGCAAGTTGGTTTTAAAAAACAACCTTAAGAGTGTTATACCTGGAGTCAAGCAGAGCAAAAACGCATCTTCGCACTGTTTGTTTCTTCCACCCTATGCGGCCGCTTCGGGGATTCAGCATCCCCGCTTTATGGGTGAGAAAGCTCAGGCCCGGAAGAGGAAGACAAGACGCTTCCACGGACTTGGTGAGCGGCAGACCCGGGGCCTCTGGGTCCGAGCCTGTCGGCTCACATCACTTAACGCTTTACCTTCAAGCTTCAGGAAGAAAAACTAATAATGTATTTTGAAAGGTCAAAGCATTTACAAATCAATAAGGAGTTAGAAGAGGCCCTCGTTTCCACCTTTTTCCACAATGATATGGTCTATTAAGTCATTGTAAAACAGCAAAAGACAAGGCCCTGGTTCTCATTATCCCAACACTAATAACTAAATATCAATACATGAATAAAACAGCATGCCGAAGACAAGAACAGAACTATCTGAAATATGCTAGAGTAGTGTTCCCCAAAGTGGGTTCTGGAGAACACCTATTCTCTATTGTTTCAATAAATTTGTGAAACACTAAATACTTTATTCTCTCCATGCAGATCCCAAATGCGCTTAGGCATAGTAAAGGATTTGATAACATAATGTAAAGAAACCTGTTTGACCTTATTTAATTCAGAGTGTTTCAAAATAATAAAAGTGGAACAACGGAGGTGGTTGAATCTCAGTGACTGACATACCAGGACATTTTAAGAGTATAACACTTCTAGATGGAACTCCATCAGAATACGTAAACCAAGAGTCAAACCAAACCATGGATTTCATGTGATTTCACTTATTATCCGTTTTCACATAAAAATAATAATGACTGCCTACTACGTGCCAGGCGTTCTGCTAGACCAGTGGTGACAAGAACGTTGAAACTAGTGTACCAATCACAATGAATCTGTAGTAAGTAGCCCACTGAAGTGTGGTGTGCAGAAACACTGTGGGGCTATGCCTAGTCTCTGAGAGAAAAAGGACCAAGACTGATTTGTAATAACTAATATCTGCCACAGATGCAGAATTTAAGATTATGTGCCACGTATTTTCTATCCATCAACGGGCACTGAGGATACATAAATGAATTAAACGTAGCGCCTGGCTTCAAGGAGCTCATCTGTGGGATGGAGGAAGCAAGGCATATCATCACAGAATTCCAGCACAGTAAGAAAGGAACGCTAATAGGAGGACCTAATACAGAGAGGAGAAGACTGACCAGCTAGCTTCAGAGACTAGAGGATACTTGATCTGAGTCTTGAAGGATACGTGCAAGTTCATCAAGTACGCAGGGGATGGAGTATCAAAGTCGATACTATGGGCAGAGGCAACATTAATGCCAAGCCCGGCAGTATGAAACAGCACAGCACGTTCACAGGGCTCTGGCTAACCCGTCTTGGCTGGGGCGCAGGCAGTATGGAGGGAACGCTTTCCGCCTTTTCTTTGATCATATCTTCCAAGGCAACCTTCTCAACAATCATCATGTGTTGTTTGTTTCAGTTTTTTTAATGTATTTTTTTTTCACATTCAGTATTGTGAAGTTATTCAGCATGGTAAAGAAAGAGGTGTTCTGTTTAATTAAATAATATGCTAGCAGAGGATTAGTATATATGTAAGACATCATTTTTCACCTAATTTTCAAAATGATTCATATGTTCTTAACTAAAACAAAGCTCAACATATTTTATATGGCACTCTTACTACTTCTGTGTGATAATTTATTTTCATGACCATGATAAGCTGCATGACTTTGAGCTTTATACGTTTAAGAAATTATGATGAAGATGCACTGACTTTATGATATACTCCAGAGTTATTCTTAAAAATATAAATCACTCAAAATCACTCAAACTGACTTGTTTTTCCTTGGCATCTTTGTCCTTTTGCACACTGTAAACTATAGCTTTGCCATGCGTGGATGGAACACTAGCTAATGATTCCACTGTTTTCCTGGGAAGCTGCGTTTTCTTATGGAAAGCGGCGAGGGTCAAATGAATCGGTCATGAGCGCGCTTTTAAAAGTATTCAGACAATAACCAGATGGAGCCCATCACAGACTTCCTCCAGAGGAGCTGTCTTCTCACCTCTTTCCTCTTAACGTTTAAAACGAAATCCTCTACTCCTTGCAGCAAACCACGTGCTGCAAGGATTTTTAAAACATGCGCTACCTGACTATTTAGTTGGGGACACTGACCTCTTTTCCCTTAGATTGTCAAATAAAAAAATGACAACTGACAACACAACAATAGCCATCTGGTATGAACATATCGTCTTCAACCATAAATATACAGGTCATGTAATAGAGTTGCCATGTTATTGGTCATGTCCCATAATAAGGTTGTGTCTGGTTAATTCTTGGAACCAGAAACCCTTATACATAAAGATAGGCATCTGATTTTTTAAAAAGTCACTTTAGAGCAAAAACAATAGGTAGCTACTATTACTGTTTGTAAATCAATCAAAATTATGCTAATTTTTTTGGTTAGATCGACAAAAAAATACATTTTTTGGTGTGATGCAGAATTTTAGTGGTTAGTTTACGTGTGCCATGGGCTGAAAAAGGTTGAAAATCACTGCTCTACTCCAAGGAGAAACGAGCCGGAAGCAAAATTAGGAATGAAAAACGGGCTAGTGGTATTGAGGGGCACACGAGGGAAGCACGAACTGAAATGGAGGAAAACCTCAGCCCTGACGAAAACGTCTAGTGCTTCGGAGTTAATTCACTGCCTTCATTGCTGGTGTTGGCTGTGGAGAACTGTGGTGCATCAGAAGTATTCCGTTAAAGAGTAAGATGGTGCTGATCGACAAATCACCAACAGACCCTACAAGACTGGCCGCTTTGGCCTAGCTTTCCTGTCTATTGCCCAGTGCCTGTGAATCTGTGCAGGTGTTTCTCCGTAACGATTTCTACTCCACAGTATATACCACTTTGCGTATTTAGGAATATGAGCCATACTTGGAATTATTCACCACCGATATCAGACAGACCAGAAGCAAAACCACTTTTGACTCTAGGACACTAAATGTAAGAAATTGCCTGGAAATAACAAAATGAAGCGTAAATATTTCCTAAATTTTCTGAAGAATACCAATATTAGTGATCAAAGACCAAGGCCATTCAGTTCCTTTAACGTCACTGTATGATCCGCAGTGTCCTCCAAAGAAGCAGTTTCCTTTTTGCCAGCTATGTATGATTCTGCTGCTAAACCATTATTCAAATTTACTGCTTAGTTCTGCTCAGACGTATGCATGATACGTGAATTAATAAATGCTATAATTAATAATGCTAAGGAAACAAAAAAGGCTAAACAAAATGATTTTCTTGAACTGAGGAGCAATCTTCTTTCACAGAGTAACAAAAAAAGAAAGAGATGTAACTTCCTTATCTCACTGAGATATCTAATTCCATCCTCTGTGGGAGGCTCTTCAGGGAACCTAGATAAAAACCACCACTCTCATACAAGTGTAGGTAATTACAATAATATTAACCCCTGCAAATGATGTTGAATGCATCGGTGGCAATCTGGGAAAGTCCTAACAATGGTGGCTCTGTGGGTTACTCGACATCCTGGTGAATGCTGACTTGCAAGGGGCACCCGATAGGGTCTGGGACAGAATACTTGGATCCTTAGCTCTCCTGAGCTCAGCATTGCGAGAATCCTATTCTATTACTGTTGCCTACTGCCACCCATCTGCAGTCAGTCCCCACCTCCTCAGGAGGGCAGGCCTCCACTAGGCCCCCTGGCATCCTGACGCAGGAACTCAGAGGAACCACCGCCAGGTGTGAGGGATCACAGCCCTCATTTGGGAAGTCACTCTTAAGTGCTGAACTTATAAACTTTCCAACATTGACATTTTAATGTCAAGGACTCAAATCCTTGGCCTGGAAAGCAGCCCCATCCTTTGTTATCTATAACAGGTTTTAAGGACAGATAACTTATTGTAAGAGCTTGGGCTTCGGAGCCTGACAGAGTGGGTTTAAGCTTTAACTCATCTCTGACTGGCTGTGTGAACGACTTTGCATAGTTTCCTCTTCTGGGGCAGTATTTTCTATTTCTCAGAGTTATTACGAAGATTAAATGTGAACCTCAGTCGCATGCCAACCAAACACACGCCTGCACCTAGCACAGCCCTGGCTTGGATGGACTGGTAATTTGGTCCATGCCCTCCACCCCCTGACTGTAAGCTCCCTGATGGCCAGCATCCTGACTTGGCCATCTCTGCAACTCAAGGCCAGGACACATTGTTTGACACACAGTAGGCTTTCATCACCTGCTTTACAAAATTAAAGGAAGAGGAGGCACTTAATAGTTAGTGTTTCTTAAACTTTAATGTTTACATGATTCATCTGCGGATCTTGTTAAAAAGCGTATTCTAATTCATTGAGTCTAGGCAGGTCCAAGATACTACATTTCTGACAAGCACCCAGGTAGATCCATGCTTCCGAGCTACACCTGGAATAACTGGGTGCTAGTTTTCCGTCCTTCTTTCCTCCCTCCATCCCTCCTTCTCTCCCTCCCTTCCTAGCCACCACAGTAATCCATGATGTGGCAACAGAGAGCTGTTTGTGGGCAGCTCTCTGCGGCACGACATCCAATCCATGACGCAAACACAGACGGCAGGGGCACCAGGACAATATTAATGTGGAAATTATATGCTGATATATCTCTACCCTATTAGAACAAGCCATTAAGTGAACTCCAATGCTAATTATCAGACAAATAAAAAGCTCCTTAAGGAACGAGAACAGGTTCACTATACTTCTGGAGGGCAATACGCCATAACAATGTGTCTGTATAAGATACAAATTTGTAAATAATTGACATTTAATACCTTGTATTTCACAAAAGTGCCATATCCTCCACCGTAATGTTAACAGAATGAGTATTTATAATACATGCCAGAAATGCACACAGCCACACTTGGGAAAGGAAGTTGTCATCTGGTTACCACACAGTGCCATCTGCTGGACAGCTGCTGACATGCAGCAGAAAAAAGGCAAAATACCCACTGGGAATGAAGGGAAATTTTCTGCAGCGTCTCAAAGAGATTTATGCAAACTAAAGCAACTTCCTACAAATCTGCACTGTTTTATTTGGAGAGAATATCGCACATTATCTATGCTCTTTTTCTTAGAAAAGTAGAACAGTTTTATATAGATATGTATATTGATGCAGGGCCAAAGGCCGAACATACACAAATCCCGTATGGCCATAATGAAAAATGTTTCTTTCTAAAAACAAACAAACAAAAAAAACCTTTGATTTTCTGGGCACGTCTGGAGTTACTGACTCAGTCAATAAAATATCAGTGTACACTTTTACAGCATTCTTCACTAACAAAGTATAAAATTCAAATCCCTAATCTTGTTCAATTATGAGTACAGGTTCCTCCTGAACGCTAAAAGTGGTCAAATTCTTTAGCACAAATGGCAAGAAAAAAGTAAGGGGGAAAGATATAAGGCTTATATAAGTCTTTCTTACTGACTTCTTTCAAAGAAAACACAATCTGTTCTATCATAGTATAACTTCAAAATGATTTTAAAATTTCCTATATGCTCTCAGTCTAGTTGCAAGAACTGATCAATCCATCCTGCCCTGTTCAAAACCTTTCAGCGGACTTCCACATGGCACGGAGGATACCCATATCATCTCACCTCCTTCCAAGACCAGCCTTGTATGTATTTCATGCGTGGGGTTTGTAAGGAAGGCAATAACTGCCACTGCTCGCATGGCCTCTCTGGCAGTCCGTACGGAGTAGTGTGCAAATACTTTCAGCGAGGGGACGGTATTTACGGAGATGGCTGCACATACGAACATAGCAAACCACTGAAACAGGAAGAACTGACGGCTACAGATCTTACTGCAAAATCATCCCCTGCTGCTTCCTGATTGTCAAAATGAATACGGACAAGGCTGAGTCAAGAAATTCAAACTTTGCAACTGCAGGAGCAGGTTGAGAAGACTAAGGGAATGCCATTGCGTTTGTTCCTGGGCAACCCTGCTGTGGTCTTCCTGCACTGAATCACCCCTGCAGGGCTCAGGGACCGAGGAAGGCTCCGAGAAGAACAGCCAGCCGTGGAAACAAAGCAGCAGCTTCGCCCCGTGCAGCACTTGCGGAGCGCTGCTATGGGGAGTCTGTGTGTATCTCCATGGACACTCCTGTGATCTGTGGGGGCCGCAGGTCTTCCATCCCGGGGATGCTGCCCAGAGATCACAACACATAAAATCTTGCATTGAGGCCCATGAGAAAGACAGGGAGCTCTCATTTGCTGTCCAGCGCAGTAAGGACAAGGGATGTGGGATCTGCGTGGAGGTGGTCTACGAGAAAGCCAGCCCCAGCGAGGGCCACTTCGGGATCCTCTCCAACTGCAACCACACCTCCTGTCTCAAGTGTATTCGCAAATGGAGGAGTGCTACGCAATTTGAGAGCAAGATCATAAAGTCCTGTCCCACACGCTGGATCACATCTAACTTTGTCATTCCAGCTGAGTACTGGGTGGAAGAGAGAGCAGAGAAGCAGAAACTCATTCAGAAATACAAGGAGGCAATGAGCAACAAGGCGTGCAGGTATTCTGATGAAGGACGTGGGAGCTGCCCATTTGGAAGGAGCTGTTTTTACAACTCCCTGATGTGTACCCTGATGGCCGTGGAGAGGAGCCGCAGAGGCAGAAAGTGGGTCCAGCGGAGGAACCACTTCTGGGAGCTCATTGAGGAAAGAGAGAACAGCAACCCCTTTGACCACGATGAAGAAGAGGTTGTCACCTTTGAGCTGGGCGAGATGTTACTTATGCTTCTGGCTGCAGTGGGGGTTGACTACCTGACAGACTCTGAAGGCAAGTGGGACTTGTTTCAGGATGAGCTGGAAGACTTTTGAGTGGAGACTGAGCGGATCTGCAGCAGCTGTGCTCGGCTGTGGCCTGGCCTGCAAAGCCCCAGGCAGGGGCTGTCCCCGGAGTGGTGGGGCAGGGCCCGTGGATCCCCCCCAGGTACGCCTAGCCCCTCCAGGTGCTGTCATAATAACTTTTACCCACGGTCTGTCTTCTCAATCCCTCACCTTTCCCCAAAGAGTATGTTGTTTTCTACGGTGAAAAAAGTTAGCAAGATAAACCTTAAAGTTAGTTTTTTCATAACACAAATTTAACTGTCGGAGAGTAAGTGTAGGTTTATTGCACCATTTGTTTTCGACCAGATTCACACAGTTAGAGGGTATTGTTTACGGGCTTTCCTGCACTCATTTTGAGGACTCTGGGTTCAAAAGTCACACCATTGGTCCTGCTTTGGCACCCAAGAACAGGGGTGGTGGGCAAGGGACCAGGACTGTGGTGAGTAGCCTTCTGCTACCGACTTAAGGGGCGGGTGCTTGAGGATTCTGGTGAAATCTCCACATCTTTGTTTTTGTATCTGTTCCCTGCCCTGTAGTCCCCACCCCGTGCACTCGTCCTGCGGTTTGGGTCTCTTGTAATAAACTACTGGGTAACCACGAGGAAAAAACAGAAGAGCTGATCACATAAGTAAGTCTTAGACCCTCTTTGATTTTAAAGAATTAAGCAGGTGTATGGGTTTAACTGAACATATTAAAAGTAATGATTAGTTCTATGACATACTTACTCTGGGATGCTAGGAAAAAAAATATATGTAACCAGGTCCTTTTAGGCAATTTTCTGTGGAGGATCTCAAAGGGCATCATTCAGTAACCCTCAGAGTGGCTTTGTGGAGGTTTCCCTAAGATTCAGAAGTGGAATGTAAGAATAAAACATGGATCAAGCAAATATCTTATAGGTACTTCAGAGGAACATGAAGTGAGCTGCCTGAGGATACAAATCCTAACGGTGAGGGAAGGAGAGCCTGGAAGGCCCTGGTCAGAGCACCTAACTAGGGCAACTCGTCCATGGAATACTGCTTGGGGGCAACCCCGTAATCCACTGAAATGGCTTTCTGGGGCACACTAATTATGTCCACCAGGCCACTCGAAGGGAGAAAATGGCTTTCTTGCCACTCAGAAGTGGGACGGGTTTCCCCTCAGTGCGACCAGGAGCCCTGAAAGGCCCCTGGGAGGTAACACCGGATACGCCAAGAGGGCTGGGATCACAAGTGGGACACAGGTTTCTCATCTGGCTGTCTCGTCTCATCCTGAGAATGTCCTCAGTAGCCTGGGAAAACGGACCTTTCTTTCCAACCAAGCCTCACCGCCACCCTCCCCAGGCCTTCATCACCCTTAGAGGGCGCGGCCGCACTGATAAGGGGCTGGCGCCCCGACCGATCTCTATCAACGATTAAGGCAGCATTACTCTTCCCTTCGCGCAGCCGTAAGAATTTCCAGTATGTTGCATGTATATAGCGAGTGCCTTGGATTTTTTGAATACTTGACGATCCAATATGGAGTCCCTGTCAGCCATGAGAGTTATGTCAAGTGCTGTGTCAAGGCTGAGCTAATGGGGTGTAACAGGAATGCTCTCAGTAGGGGCCCAAAATACCCAAAACCACAAGGCTGGACCCTCGGATAAGGGCTCCGTCTGGACACCAATATGAGTGGACTCAAATACTCTGCCCCTTGTGGGCTCTAAGAACTTGGAGCTTCTGCTCCCCCAGACTGTGCCACCACTGTAGCCCCCTGGCTTGATCTGGGACCGATGCTCGCCTCTCCATTTGCAGATGCCAGTGACCAGGACTTCATACCTGATGCTTGCTGGGATCACTTCTATTGGCGGTAAACTCCCCTTGCGTGTGACTGTACTGGTTTCTTGGGGAGGTCTCCCCTAACAAACCCGGCGTGGCGGAAAAACACCAACATGTGTGAGTGACTCCGTTCCTCACGACACCGCACTTTCCACTAAGTTGAACCAGTTTCGTGAGCAAACTCTCACGTGGCATGATGATGAAAATTAAAATATGAAACATGGTACTAAGATTGAAATATCAAAACAAAGCAGGCACATTTAGGTTGGTTATCAAGGAAAAGGATCCTTGATAGCGAGATGGCATCTGGTAAGGCTCAGAAAAAGGAGAAATATGTCCTGAAGTCTAGGCTCAACATATGACTTTACCCGCTTGAACTGAAACTAGAACTGATTGCAACTTTATTTCTGTATCCCCTTTTCTAGGCAAATTAAATTACCTACCGTTCCCTAAACACATCTACATTTTCAAGCATCCCTGCAACTGTTCCTGTCATTCATTCACTCACTCATTCATGCATTGGATAAATATTTATCGAAGCCAACTGTGTCTCAAGCACTGTCCCAGGCGTTAAGAAGATGGCAGTGTACGGAATAACCAAGTCCCTGTTTTGTGGGGTTCCCTTCTGAGGGGTGAGGCAGACAATCGATAAATAAACCAAGAAGTACACACCAGGGATTAGTAACTTACAGAGAGAAAGATAAAGCAAGGTAAGGAGACGGTGTTGAGGGAACGGTATTTCAGTCATCACAGGTGGCATTTCTGACAAGGTGACAACTGAACCTCATTAGAACCACTGAAGAGGTCTGGAGGAGGAGAGGGAGAGAAGGGTATAGTTATAGGGAAGAAGCATACTCCAAGCAGAGGGAAAAGCAGAGGTGAGAGGCGACTGCTTGGCACATTCAAGGAACAGGCGAGGAGGCCCACAGGTCCAGCAGCGAGAAGAGGCTGAGAAGGAAGGGAAAGGAGATAGAAGGTGCAGTGGGAAGATCATATAAGGCGGCATTCCTCGCATGCTCTGTGGTAAACAACACTTGTCTCTTTTAACCAATCCATTGCAGACTAATTATTTTATAAAATATAATTAAAATATCACCACAATATCTGCAGCTATAGAAGTTTCTGCATGTATTTCCACAGGCCCCTGGCAGTTCTCAGACCAGCAGTGATCCTGGGGCATAGGGGTGGAGTTGGGGAGGCCAGGGTCAGTGCTTTGAATTCTCTTCCGAGGGATCTTCATCATCACTTCTACAAGGGTTTGATCAGAGGGAGCTCTGTTCCTTCAGACCGAAATGCCCTTCCCCCACCATCACCTGTCAAGGTCCCGCTCAATGACACGAACCACATCCACCATTCACAGAGAACATGTCCAGTCAGGGGCACTTCATGTCATGTATCCTGAACTGATCTCGCAGCTTCTCTACTCCCACCAAAAGGAGTTGTTTTCAATGAGAATTTTTCTTCTTTTTCGGTACTCTCTTCATGGCATTCATCTACAGTAAATTAAGATTTTTAGTGCATGCCACATCTCACCAAAAAGTCTGTAAACTCATGGATATCAGAGATGGTTTTATAAATCTTGTACTTATTATGTTAACTTGACAGCCGATACACGCACTTGAATTGAGTTGTAAACTAGATCTATGAAATTCGGTCATCAATAATATGATCTGACTATATAAAACAATTTTTAAAGGCCTGTTTTCAGCACTTTGGAAGAAGTGCTGACATTTTTCAGGCTCCCTGTTACTTTACAGATCAAATCCAGAAAATTATTACTGGTTCAAAACTTTTGTAGTTCTAATCTCTCATCTATGGCATATTTCTCGAAATACATGGCCCACTGGCTAGAACTTGTTACTGTCTTAGTGGTATACAGTGCTCTTTGCTGATGAAATGTGTTATAATACAATTTGACCTGTAAAGATGAAGAATTTAAATGCTCCCTTAAAAAGTCAGTGGCCAAGAAACAGCATTGTTTGTGTATGTCCCAGACCTATAGTTCATTTTCAAATTAGAAGTAATGATCTGCTATGTTAAATGAGTGAGAGAAAATTAAACACCTGGATCAGGAGACTCTAAGAACCCAGCAGCAAGCTGAAAATGTAACTTTCAATATTTTCAGCCAAAGAAGCATGACAAGAAGTTTATTGCTCTAAAATCCAGAATGAAAAAGTTCACAGCGATTCCAGCTTTATTTTTACTTGCAGAAACAGTTGGCTGTACACTTGAGTGTTTGTCTTTGGACTGTATCACGGTTTGTTGCGATGACATTCCTAATTTTTTCTCAAAATTACAACTTTCTCCCTTACAAGAGAGGAAAATTTCTTTAGAGTA
Source organism: Mormoops blainvillei (assembly GCA_004026545.1). Lineage (NCBI taxonomy): Eukaryota > Metazoa > Chordata > Mammalia > Chiroptera > Mormoopidae > Mormoops > Mormoops blainvillei. Next base: position 350,517 of record PVJD01000634.1, on the reverse strand, counting down.
GGAGGGCAAGTAGTAACGACTATCTAAATAGAGCAGATGTTTGCTGTAACAAAACACCATAGACTAAGTGGCTTCTAAACAATTTAAATTTACTTCTTACAGTTCTGGAGGCTGGGAAGTCCAAGGTCAAGGCACAGGCAGATTCGGTGTCTAGGAAGAGCCCACTTCTTGGTTTATAGATGGCACCTTTTTGTTGTGTCCTCACATGGTGGAACAGATGAGGGATCTCACTGGGATCTCATTTATAAGAGCACTAATCCCGTTCAAGAGGGCTCCACCCTTATAACCCGATCACCTCCCAAAGGCCCCACCTCCTAATACCATCACCTTGGAGGTTAGGATTTCAACATATAAACACTAAATCTATAGCAGTAAGCAACACGTTTTATTCATTACTACATCGTCTATTCACCCAGCTATCCACCCATCCACCCTGTTCACTATGGTATACATCTGCCTATCTGTCTGTCTGTTGATCCATCCATCCACCCACCTATGCATCTACTCACCCACGTCACCCACATACCTCGCTCTCTCTCGCTCTCTCTCCCTCTCTTTTAAATAATCTTCAGAGTGAAACAAATATTTTATTTCTCAAAATCACAAGATTTAAAACAAAGCCCTGGGCATATCTTTATGCTTATTTTCCTGTATTCCTGGATGATCACCTTTCTTCAGCAACTTTCCTATTTCTGCTTTTTCCATCAACCCACTTTTCTTCTTTCCCTCAATTTAATCTTTTTATTCTATACAGAACTTTCCATTTCTTTCTGTCAACTTCATAGCATTTGCTCACGGGGTCTGTGTAAAGCAAGAAAAGACTAAGGAATGAAGGTCTTCCCTTGCTGGGCCTTCTCACTGGTCCCCTTCCTGGAATTGTGACTTTAACTGATATGCTAACAGACTTTCAGTTGGTGGCTTCTATGCCAGCTTTGCCCAGAGAAAACATGTGAAAAACCTATGATCATATGAAAAAACCTGTAAGAAAAAGAGAAAAGATCTGCTCCTGAATGATTTTTTAAAGGCACTTATTTCATATTGTACATTTTAAAACTCATGACCAAAATTTGACCTTCTGGACAGAGAATGGCGCCCCTTGACTGAAATGCTATAATACCGTTCAGTTAAATGCTGTAATAACTGAAACACTGAGTTAGCATCATTGCTTTCATCACAAGTTTAAAACGATAAAGTTTAAGCATTGGGAGGGTTGGAGCAGGCAAAGGGTAGACAAGGATTGTCTTAGTCCATCTGTGCTACTCTCACAAAATGACAAAGGCTGGGTGGCTTACAAACAGCAGAAATTTACTTCTCACAGCTCTGAAGGCTGCAAGTCCAAGATCAAGATGCCAGCACGGTCAGGTCCTGGTGAGGGCCCTCTTCTGGGTTGCCAACTGCTGACTTCTGTGTCCTCACATGGTGGGAGGGTCAAGGGAGTGCCATAAGGCACCTTTTTGGAGGCAATAATCCCATTCAGGAGGGTTCCACCCTTCATGACTTAAGCACCTCCTAAAGGCCCCACTTCCTAATGCCATCACCTTTGGGGGCTCGGGTTTCAGTAGGATTTGGGGGGAAGGGACACAGACATTCACACCATAGCAATGGTAAACTACAGAATTAGTTAAAACTTACATGAATCATACCTTGCTGCAACACAAGAAGAAAAAATGGATGCCGTTGATCAGAATGAGGAGAGAGACGGGGAAAAATGTCTGTGTTGGTAAACAGTGTTGCAATAGAAGCCACTGCTCAGACAGAGACAGAGAGGGAATTCTCTTTACAAATATTATCTAAGTGAAGAAGATAAACAGGTGGGGACAAGACTCACTGAGGTATTTTTGGCAAGTATTTTATATCATCTCAACTAATCTCACAAGTATGATATGTAAAAAAAATATGATATGCAGATGTTATTATCCTTTCTGCATGGACACGGAAATCGTAGTTCCGTAACGTGAGAAAAGGTACCCAAAGTTAGAGCAGGGATTTTAAATCCAGATATATATGACTCCAAAGCGTACCATTTTTCTACCATGTCACCTTAAGAATAAAAATGTCTACAAAATATCACTGGGGTTAAGGGAAGAGGTTGGTGTTTATCTACTCAAAACATGGTAAAATTAAAGGATACAGAAATTAAACACATTTTTATTTGAGTTGTTACTGCAGCACTTATTAGGGAGATCTGAAAGCTGAAATCATCTTTTGAAAGAGGTCAGATTAATGTTAAGAATACATGATGTTCTGAGCCTAACTGACAGATTGGACATTAATAAATCACCAGGAGTAGTTTTAATACAATTTAAAAGTCTCAAGGAACTTCAGGATGAAATAGTATAACACTGAGACAAAACGTACCATTTGCCATTTATAAAATTATCCTGATGCACAGAGCCTGGAAGCTGCCAGCATGATTCTCATACAGAACATGGGTTCAGGAGGTCTGGATCAGGAACTTGAACTTGCATGCATGAGACTGGCAGGCAGGCTCTACAACTCTGATGTTTCAGACACACCATGGAAACTCTGCACCTCTCATATATTTCTTTTTAAAGTATAACAGTTATTTATGTAGATATCTCGCCACCCCTAACTGCTTTAACCGCTTATTCCCTGACAGCCTGTCATACTGACCTGTACTTAACAGATACTCAGTATCTAACTGAATCAGTTGCTGGGTGGAAAGACAACTGTGATTTCTTTGGGCAAAATACTATTTCCCTAATCTCTAGACTTCTTTAAGAGACCGCCATCAGTTTGTGGCCAAGAGGAACTTGTGGACATACTTTTGCAACTGAATTGCATGGTGACTGGGAACATGTTTTTCAAGGGAAGAAAACTGGTTCAAAACTGTAAACAAGAAAGAATAAATGTATAATTTCTCTACATGAAAGGAGTTAATATCAAAGAGTTTGTCTGTTGCAGCTGACCTTAATTAACATTTTTTCAAATATAAATCATCTGGCTGACGAAGCCATAAAGTATTCCAGATTGCAGATAAGAAGTCAAGCTGATGAACATAAATGACAAAAAAAAAAAAGGCAAGGAGTTGAGTGGAATGAAATGTGACAGATGTGCTTCATTGAAGACAACAAACTAATGATTAAAATACAAAAGTATCATAGAGGATGATGGACTCTGAATGATTACTAACAATTTAGGAAGGCAATGACTATCCTTAGCACAGGCATTTCTACTTTTCTTCCTCGTTAATATGTGAGTTATATACAGGGTCCAGCACAAATAACACCCCTCTTTTATTACAAAATCTTTTATTACAAAATCATATGCATGTAATTCTGTAACATAACAATATAAGACTCAAGAACACTGCATGACATTTGGTGAAATGCTCAAATTAAAACTATAAATTATTACATCCCTATTATTGACCAACCAACCACACTCATGCAGGCGTTACTTCCGCCAGGCCCTCTTACTCCTAGCATTCACTCGGACAAGGGGTAAAGCATCACCAAGACACTTTGTAAAACCCCTCCCAGTGCTTCAGGAAGCAGATCTAGAATCAGACTTGCTGGGTCAAAATGTCAGCACTGCTGCTTACTAGCTATGGGGGACTTCTTTGTGCCTCAGCTTCTTCATCTGTAAAATCGGATTAATAATATCAGCTACCTGATAGGGTTCTTGCAAGGATTTAAAAGAATTAACCTATAAAGTGCTTAAGACACTGCCTAGTGCACAGTAAACACTCAATAAGGGCGGGCATCATCACTGCCATCATCATCATCACCAGCTCCATCACCGCCATTATTCTCAAGGTCACATTATGCCAAGGGACAGGAACCGATGAGCATGGGGCCCCATGCCCAGTATAAGGTGTAAAGGCTGCAGAGTTAAGCTGACTTACTTCACCTCTTCTGATAATATTTCCCTTCATCTCCATTTTATTCCGGGTAGGGTTTTGCTAAGAAAGAATGAAACTAAAATTAGATTGAGTAATGTCTTGCTAGGGTAAGGGATTTTTCTTGACTTATATACATTGATACAAAATTTAACATGCTGACCCACAGGTAGACCTGAGTGTTTCATCAGCTGTCTCTAGTTTTTGCTTTTGGACACTACCAGAATAATCTTAAGAGTTGTGGCCAGCCAGCCAAAAATCTGTTTGTCTTTTAATGTATCCCATCTTATGCATAATTGTCATGTTGTCAAGCTACCCAGGACCTTTCAAACACCCTATGTTTGGGAAATTTGCAGCCTTATGGATCTCCCTTTATCAGGGCATCATCCAGAAAACTCAAGACCCAGACTCCTTTGCAACTGGGATACAGACACTTGGACTAGGTTTTGCCAGTTGGTCAAGTGCTACTGAATCTGTGCTTTGTAAACAAGCAGCCTGAGGAGACGAGCCTGCGGGGAGTCCGTGTCAGTGGCCTTGGTGGCAGCACAGGCATCCAACGACCAGGGGCGGCCAGCCGGGAGCTTCCTTGGTGTTCACGGGTGACAGCAACAGTCGCAATTTCCTCCTCGGGTCTGTTTAGATTCATGATTTAGGACGGTTCCTGTATGTTTAGACTCCTCCCCACAATTGTGTGAGTTCCCTAATATCCTCAAAATCCTTTTCCAGTTATTTGGCCACAGTGGGTTTGTACTGCTTTCAGCTAAAAATCTGGACTGAAAAAGCTACATCAACTAGTAAAGGGAGTAAGGCACCAACCAGTATTAGTAATAATATATATACATTACTAGTATATATATGTATATACATATATTACATATGTATATATATATTTACACACACATATATATATAAAAAACCTGGTGTTTAAAAATGACAGTTCATATAATTAAGTGTACCCTAAATATGCAAACCTATTCTCTAAATTTTTCCATACATACTGCTTCTATAAAGATGAAAAGACTCTGTTCAGGCCTTTGCAGTTGACAATAATGCTTTGCCATTATAACGTCAAGTTTACCTTATCAATTTTTCTAGTTAACTGTACTATGAAATAAATTACTCCATATTCAGTGACTTTAAACAACAAAGGTTCTATAAGGCTCACAGATACAGGGGTCAGGAATTTGGATCGGGCACAGAGAAGATGTCTTCTTCCTGTTCCAAAACCTGGACCTCAGGCTTCTTGGCTTCCGCACAATATGGTAGCCCTGGGGTCTTGGATTTGGCACTGTCAGCTCACTTATCTCAATAAACAAGGGGGAAGGTGCATTGCCTTTCATGACCCATCTTGGAGTCCACACAATGTTAACTGCAGCGCACCCTATTGGCCAAACCAGCCAGGAGCCTGCCCATATTCAAAAGGAGAGTAATTAGACTCTACTTCCTGATGGGGAAGTGGGAAAATCACATTGTTAACGGGTATATGGAATGAGAAGAATTGTTGGTTCCACCTCTGCCACGGTGATGGGCAAAATGGATTTAGAATCCAAATGTTAATTCTACAGATGTCTAGGATTAACAGTCAGATATTTAGATGGCGAGGGTACTTTGAGGCTTAATACAGGCATATCTCAGTAATACTATGGGTCTGGTTCCAGACCGCCAGTATAAAACAGGTACGACAGCAAAGCAAGTCATAACTTTGTTAGTAGAGGGTCTTACCTTCAATCTGTAACAACAACAACAAAAAAGCTCTCTGTGAGGCACAATAAAGAGATGCATGTGCGTACCATTGTAATGCTCCGCATCCAGTAGAGGTCCCAAAAGCATAAGCTAACTTTCTCAATTTTGCTTTCTATTTTTCATCCATCAGTACACAATTTGACTACGGAATGCCCATCTAGATGAACAAAGTGACTAGTTAAATTCTGAGTACTAAAATCTCTTAGCAACAGTCCAAATTAATGTGTAATTTGTATCTTCTTCCAGCTTCTCGCAAGTCCCAGGTGCTATGATTCTTCTGCAAGAGAGTTAAAGATCTCTTGGAAAAATCTTGTGTTTGCTTTCAGAGCAATGTCATGAATATAAAATCCTTTTGAAGATAAAAGGATTTTTTATGATGCTCGTGTATTTCCTCTAGTTTTATAGATAGAAGATGGTGTTGATAATGGCATGATAATTTATATCATGCGCACTGAGCGGATCATTGCGGCTGAGTTTTCCATTGAAAAATGCAATTACATTTCTCTACATTTTAACATCACTGCTGAAAGATGCACTGAAATCTTTCCTGACTCCCTTCTAGGCAAAAAGAGGTTCTGCTATGAAGAGTCTCTTAAGATTCTTGAAGGACATTTCTCCTCATCAGTATGTAATCTGCAGAAGATATATGCTGTTTCAAGATACAGACTCATCCGTTATTCTCTTGGTAAATTTAAGAGCTTTGGCTATCTGATTGCAAAGGTAACACCTGAGAGCTATTATTTTCAGGGTACCAATCCTCTCCAGAAGAATATATATCCAGTATCTTTTTTAATGGAATGTGAATTTGTTCTTCAAGGTCAAGGCTTGGGTCCGATCCACTGATGCCCAGTCCAGTATATTTACATAGCAGCTGTTCAACAAACTGCTATTGATGAGAATAGCAGTTTTCTCCAATACTGATTTCTCCATTGATGAGAATCTTATGATTACACATTATGTCCATGAATAAATAATTCATGTGCTGTAATGCTGAATCTTTTATATTTGGCTGGGATTTTACATTTTAAACTCCTTATGGCTTACACTCCATTAGATGGTCATTATATTCACATTCTAAGATATATTACATTTCATGCATATATACCTTGCCTATATGCTACAAAGTCAAATCCATCAGAATTGGTAACAAGATGCATGAAGGTGGGAACCCTGTCCATCTCACATATTTCCTGTACTTAGCACAGTGTCTCACAGAGTAGCTGTTCAATAAACACTTAAAAATGATGTAGTCATTGATTAGATAAATGAAAGAATGATTGAGATACATTTGGGTCTTAATTCACCTTGTTTCGTTCATTCATTATCTCATAAACAAGTCTTAACCTAAAAATAAAGTTGGTAATGTCAACCTTGTTACAAAATGGGACCTTAGCATTTTAGGAAATAATTGGCTCATGTTCTGTACTATCATCACCAGAAAGGATTTAATTTCCACCAGCAACATATGCAAAGATTCCCAGGCATGACCCTTGACTGGACTGAACAACTGGAAGTCCTGCTCCTGTTAAGTGAGCAGGATGTGTCCAGGATGCAGTTACTTAGCCCCAAAACTTGATTTTCATGCACGCTTCTCTACGGTGGCTAGGGCTCTCTCCATGCCACAGACTGTTTTATAAACATTGCGCATCCGCCATAAAAATAAAACCCTGGCATCGTTGCTAGTTAGTAATTAAATTCCATGCACATCCAGAATTTTGCTAGTATGTACACTTTAATAATGAGGTTGTCTTAAAGGTTATTGAAAGGCAGTAGAAGACTTCATTGCTTAACCAAAGCCTGCCACTTATGCCTTAACTTTGCAGTTTTACTGGGATACATCATCCATCATATTGTGGTGTTTTAACTGGTTACAAATTAAACAGGAAAAGGAATAAGAAAAGAAAACTAATTTTCATAGACTACCCTAATCTTGCCAAGCATAAAAAAGCACTTGACTGAGAAAACTGCTGAGAGACTCATATAGAATTTGTGTGTTACTAAGGAAATCATTATAACAGCTAATTTCTGGAAACAGAGTCTCTGCCAAAATGAACCGCCTTTTCTAAAAATAGTAGTACAAGAAAATGTAGCTATTTATTCTCTACCAATTTAAAAAGGACTGTATTAATATACCTTCATTTAAAGTCATACACGCAAATCTCCAGTGTGTCAGTGATGAAAAGATTTCAACTGTTAGGCAATTTAACTTAAAGTATTAGCTAAAAGGAAAAGTGTGAACACTTAAAGTAAAACAAGGAAAGCTGTAGAAGTAATAATAAGGATCAAACTGGAATCGAAATTAGACTACCGAGCTGCTTAAAAAACAAAAAAAAGTTCTAGTTAAGTTAGAAATAAAATCAAAGCCAAGTAACTTGAGTTTTATCTGAAGAATAATTGTTTATCACTGTCGCTGTTGTCATTGTCATTATAACCATCATCGTCATCATCACTACCCTTTACCAAGTATTTTACACTAACCACAAGCACTTTATACACATTTTCTCATTTAATCTTCAAAAACAGCTCTATGATTTATGTTCTATTATTACTTATGGTTTACTGTGAAAGAAACTAAAGCTAAAACAGGTTATGTAGCACGAATTATTTGCCTAAAGTTGTAAGTGGCAGGTTCAAATTCCAGGCAGTCTGATGCCACATTTCCTCATAATTATCACTGGTCTAGAGATGTTTCTGACTACAGAGCTGAGGGACACAGCAGCTAGAGACACAGCAGCTACAGACACAGCAAAGCTGTCGAGCAGCTCGTGAGCCACATGGTGCGTGACTGGTTATGTGACTAGTTTCAGGTAACGGAAATTTTCTGGTTCTCAAATTCCTAACGGAGGTGGTAGCACTAGGCTAGAGATTTGCAACTGAGTGGTACCAACCACTAGGGAGCAATGTAGACATTTATGAGGACATTTAGCAGGCCTTTAAAATATACAGTGTCTTAGACTGGATGTGCCACCACACCAAGGACTCACCTGCCCATCATCTTCCACTGTGCACTGCAAAATTAACTGAATCCTCCATCATTTATAAACAACACGCTCCCCGTGTTATATATTTGAATGTTGTTCTTTGAAATGGGGACAGCCCTGTTATCACTGAGTAAGTTGTTTGATTACTGTTTGGTGCTTGCACTCAATGTTCATTTATGCACTCATTTATTCAACAAACTATAATTGAGAATGGGAAAGAAGGGGAAAGGTCAAGTCAAGGAACATGTATAAAAGGCCCATGGACAAAGACAATGGTGGGGGTGGGGGTTGGATGTGGGAGGTAGGGGATGGGTAGGGCAGGGGAGAGTAATGGGGGGAAAATGGGGACAACTGTAACTGAAGAACAGTAAAAAAAATTTTTTTTGAGAGAGAGAGAACCTCATAGGGATGATTGTGGACCAGTCTTGGGGGCATTTGGTGAGCAAGGGTGAGTCGCAGAGGTTATAATGAATGGAACAACCCCACTAAAGGAAAAACTATCCTATGTTCTTCATGATTTTCCAAATGCTCCACCAAACATTCAGATATTAGAAAAACCCTTTTTATAACTGTGGACCTACACATTAATCCCCTTTTCACATATAAACACAAGTATTTTTTGTTTTGTGTTATTTTCATACACACTGATTTTTCCAGGTATGCAGCTACAATATGTGTGTTTTTGTTGGTAACTGTGTGTGTATGAGTGAAATTGCTTCATTTCAAACATTATCAGTGACAGTTCACCATCTGGGAAAATCACACCATTGACATAAGGCCACTTACAGGATTTGAGTTGCCAACACAATACACCTGTACCTGGCAGAATGTGTGGCTGTTCTGTACATGATGATTCTACATATGGGTGCAAGCATCCTACTACTCCACATGTCTTCCAGGGGGCATGCTCAAGCATTTATAGCCAGATACCACTGCAGGTATGTGGACATGTGTAATTTTTACATATTTTAAGTATAATTTTATATGTATATTATCTATGTATACATATATTCACTTCTATTATACATCTTTTTCTTTTTCTTTTTCCTTATATTTCAGCCAGGGTGTTACATTAATTTTTTTAAATCCCCGGGTGTTGATTGTATTATTGACAAAATTTATTTTAAGCAACAAAGTTGTTGTTGCTAAATATCTGTCAAAGAAAGGGTGCACTCGTCCTGACAGAATAAAGAAATTCTGGGCTAAATATTATCTGAGGTCTCGTTCACCTTTAAAATTCTATTCCATCCTATCAAAATAAAGCCATAATTGGTGATTTTTCTCTACAAAAGTGGCTCTAGCCAAAACCAAAAATAAATTACACACCCCCACTTATTTAGCATTACTGCTCATAGAACACACATATTTCTGGAAATTCCCTAATTTTCACGTTATTTTTACACGGAGAAATGCCTTTCCTAGTCCATGAGGCAGAAAATGGCATTCCATATACACCTGCATATATTCATTCTTTCTTCTTAGCCTACACATAAAACGTACCTGGCAGAAAGTCAGTGGGATTAGAAAACAAAAAGAGACTATGCTTATAAATTCATTTTAAATGAAGAACTATTTTAAAATTGAATGAAAGGAGGAACAACAGAAACGATGGATGGTAAGTGAGAGAAATGACGTGGAATTAAAGTAACTTGATTACTCTGCACTGTGGGCCGACAGCACGGCAATACTCAGAGAATCAGAATGAAGTATCATAATTTTAACAAAAGAAGAACTTAAAGTCTCCTCAGTGCTTTTCCATGTAAAGGGGTGCCTCAGTCAAACAATCATTAAACAAGAGCTCACCCAGAACTCTTTTCAAAGGAATTTGAATGGCCTTTCTGAAGTTCCTCCTCACACTCAGATTCAATGAATTAAACAAAGATTTACTGAGCACCCACGGAGCAGATGGGCGGAGCACTGTGCCCGGTGCTATGAAGATCAATGGAAATGAGATTCCTACACTCCATATTCCTGCAGGACACATATATGTAAATAAATTTGAAATAAGCAAGATTATGAAACAAGCTATGAGAGAGGTACAAAGCGCTAATGCAACCTGAGAGAAGGAAAGAGTCGCTTCAGCTGAAGAAATCTGAGCAGGCTTCTTGGAGGAGGTGGGATTTGAACTTAACTTGAAAAACAAGAAGAAAAGCTTTGATAAGCAGAAATGAACAGAAGACGGAGGCAGTCCAGGTACAGGAAACAGCTTGAACCAAAGCCCGGAAGAGGATAAGATGTGGGGTAAATTGGAGTGATGGCATTAGGGTGTGGAAGTAACACTGGACAGGGCCAAAATAAACCTCAAATCCAGACTGAGAACTTGGGACTATTCTATACATTCAATAATGATTATTTATGATAGAGCACCTACTCTGTATCCAGTTCTATTTTAGGCAGTAAAGCCGTATCAAGAAACAAGGCAGACAAAAATCCCTGATCCCATGGAGCTTGCTACTTAATTGGTGAAATATACAAAGGGAAAAATAAGAAAGAATATATAGTTTCTCATAAAATAAGAAGTATTGTGGAGAAAAATGAAGGGATGAGGAATAAAGGTGTCGCCATTTTAGAATGTCCAGGGAAGGCGTCACTGAGAAGATATCATTCAAACAACAGCTCACAGGATGGGAGGATACAGTATGTAATGGGATTCAAAAGTAGACTGTGACCACTACATACCTATTAGAATAGCCTACACTTGGGAAATTGACAACACTAAAGGATAATAAGGAAGTGGGGCAACAGGAACTCACATACATTGCTGGTAGGAATGCAAAACAGAACAGCCACTTTGGAAGACCGTTGGGTGGTTTCTCACAAAACTAAACGTACCTTACCACCCATTTCAGCGATTGTGCTCCTTGGTATTTACCCAAAGGAATAAAAAACTTATGTCCACACAAAAACCTGCACGTGGATGTTCACAGCAACTGTATTCATAACTGCCAAAACTTGAAGCAACCAAAATACCCTTCAGTAGGTGAGTGGAAGAATACACTATGATGTATCAGATCATGGAAAATTATCCTGCACTAAAATAAAATTATATTAAGCTATGAAAAGACACAGAGGTACCTTAAATGCATATTGCTAAGGATAGAAGCCAATTATAAAAGCCTACATACTATACAATTCCAACTATATAACATTTTGGAAAAGGCAAAACTATGAAGAAAATAAAAAGATCAGTGGTTACTGGTGGAGGGTGGGGAGAACAGAGGTGAATAAACAGAGCGCAGAGGAATGTTAGGGCAGTGAAAATACTCTGTATGATTATGATGTTGAATGTGTGTTCATCCTTGACAGAAGGAGAGGGGAGGGGAGGTGGGGGGAGAAAACAATGGATCGCTCAAAAGGAACAGGGGTAAATGCGAAATCTCTGCAGTGTGTTCTCAACTTTGTTGTAAACTGAAATTGCTCTAAAAACCAAAGCTGTTTTTTCTTAAAGAAGAAATTGTGCACAATTTACAGAATCAGATTTGTGTTTTGAGGTGATAGCTCTAGAAACCATATGGATTGCTGATCCGAGGGGTACAGTGGGGGTAACCGGAAGTAGGGAGAATAAGAAGCAGTACAAAGCACTGCATGCCATACAGCGCTGATGATTCCTAGCTACGTAGTCAATGTATAAAAAGGTACACAGGTGACTGAGAAACACCAAATCTAGATCAGTGGTTATCTCTGAGAAGGAAAGAAGGGGGAGGGAAAGAAGGAGGAAAAGGTGACACAGGAAACGGTCCTCGGGTGGTTTTTTCTGTCTTCGTTGCTTTCCTTCTTAAACTGCTAGTGGTCGCATAGATGTTTGCTATATTAATCTCTATTACTATTTGAATGTCTGAAATAGTACACAAAAAGAAAAAAGAAAATTATAAAAGTGAAAGCTAGAAATATTCAAAATAGTTCTATTACGATTTTATCTATGTACCAGGCACCTAGTGTTACCCTGGAACTACCTCAATTAATCCGTACGACAACTCTGTGGAAGGGAGTACTATTATTATTATCTTTCATTTACTTAAAAATATGTGACACAGAGACTAGGTAATTTGGACAAGATCACACAGCTAGCAAAGTCACACAGTTTCCAAATCAAGGTAGCTCCGAAGATGCCACTTGAAATGGAGGCAAGCAGATCGTTAGAAACGAGGAAGTCCCAAAGGCAATCTGCAGCAAATGCAAACTATGCTAAAGAAAGAGAAGCCAGACATCCTCGGCCATACAGCCTGAGTTTCTGAAATAGTCACTTCATTCCCTACAAAGAGCTGGACTTGAGGTATTTGGAGACAGTATAAAATAACAATGAGGAAGTCCTGGGAGGCTGACATCAAAGTAAGTGGCTGCCATGACACTTACCAACATCCTGAATTCTGAAAATAGTCTTGTAATAGCAGAGTAATACTTAAAATCACAGCTGGGCCTGCGCACTTTGATCCTGAACAGCCTATAGTGCACCTTAGCATCATTATAATCTGATTGTAATAAATTAGCATTGCAGTTTTCACCCCCTGAGTAGGCAATCAGGGAGAACTATGGGTAATCGCATGTGCTGTAGCAGAAAAATTATATAACTCCAAACACAAGCACAGTACAAATTAAGAGTAGGGAAGTAAAATGCCTTATAAAATTTTAACCCCTAAGACAACAGGGGGCCTTTCTCCAATCAGGGATTGGCCTGCTCCCACACTCTATGGAGCATACTGTCCTTAACAAAGCTTGCTTGCTTCACTTGACTCAGTTTGTATGACTCGTCCAATTCTTTGTTCTCAATCACCAAGAACCTGGTGACCTATAAACACCTGTGACAAAACCACTGAAGAGACTGCTTTTCCAAAAATAAATAAATGTTTGAGTTGGAGAAAACTAAACAGTGAAAGAGGGTTGACACAAATAGCAACGGAGTTAAGAGACACTGTCAAGGGAGAATGGATTGAATGGCAACAAGCTATAAGATACACTCATTTGGCCCCAGTTGCTTGGCTCAGTGGATTGAGTGCCGGCATGCAAACCAGAAGGTCCTCGGTTTGATTCCCAGTCAGGGCACATGCCTGGGTTGCTGGCCAGGTCCCCTTTGGGCGGGGGTGTGAGAGGCAACCGATAGATGTATCTCCTACACATTGATCCCCCCCACTTTCTCCTTCCTTTCCTCTCTCTCTAAAAATAAATAAATAAAATCTTTTTAAAAAAAGATTCATTCATTCATTCACTTTTGATTATTCAACCTTCAACACATATTTTGAAGCTTATATGCCAGGCACTACTCCAGATGCAGCCAGATAAGAACAGTTAAGATATTTTATGGAGAATCGAATACAGTGTGATCAGTGTGACAATAAAGATATGCATGGGGGGTAAGGGAATCTGTGGATGGCATACCTAAAACGCAGACTTTAAAGCCATGTTCAAATGAGGAAGAGTAAAATCAGTTCAGCAAAGGTGAGGTGTTTGTTCACAGTGGGTGGAGGTATTTATACCAAGGCATGCTTGAAGAAATAAAAATGCTTAACGTGGTGGGGGCGGTGAGTATTTGCAAAAAATGAAAATGCAGCGGTAAGCAAAGCCCAGCTCATTAAGGACAGAGGTAGAACGGTCAGCCATGCAAAGATGCAAAGGAGCAAAGGATGGATGTAATGAAGAGCAACTTTAGCCTGTAAGGGAGGGAGCAGATGAGGCCTGAAAACCTCACATTTTCTAGAATTGTGGGTGGTAAGATCTGCTAAGAGAAAGGCAGGTGGGGGAGGAAGTTTTCGGATAGAGGAGATCAGAGATAGCCATGTTAATTAAACTGACAGGAAATTAATGGGGGATCGAAAATAAATGCTTCTGACAAAACTGAGGATGCAGTGATGGTAAAGTGCCTTGACACTGAGTTCATGGGTCAGTGCACACACATCAGTCCACATCACAGCTGAGAGAACCCTCTCCATTCTCCACCATCTGGGAACAGGGGCAGAAAGAATACAGAAATAACCAGGAAATAAAGACAATCAGGGTGGGCACGGCAGATGCTTGGACTAATTTTGAAATTATTTATCAGGTTTCAATGGCTACTAAAAAAGAGGCTACATATAGCGCTTCCAAATCAAAGGGTTTATAACATAATTGGAATAGAGCAAAAGCAACTTTTGGAAGAAAACGTCAGCCAAGGACAGTAGGTAGTCAGGACATGACAGAGCACGTATAACCAATTTATAAGGAGCCAAAGGTTAGCCAAAAGAATTTCAAAAGAATGTGAAACTGACTAACCGACCTGCACTATTACATAGGCAAACCCTTAAAAATTACTTTCGTTCATTTTTTTAAGGTTCCCTAGAATAAGTAGTGAGGCGAATCGGAGAAACACCTCACCTGTGGCCCAACACCAGGAGTTACGTTTTTAAGCAGAATTTCAATTATCTTTCCCTTTCTTGCAAATAATATCTCAATTAAGCGAGACCAAGAGAATTTTCACTTCCCTTCATTTATTCATTCCTGCAGATAGATACTGCTCCAAATGGGTTGTCTGATGAGTGGTAAATAGAGTTAGTTCAAAGAAAAAGGCCCCAGTGGGTAGGAAAAGGAGCAGCTTCTGTGTGTGGTAGGTCGCAGGGGAAGAGGCGGCAGTAATAGAACTTCCTTTTTTCTAACACGAACACCAGAGGTTAGTTTTACGCGTTAGTTTATGGCAGTAATTGTCAACCATTTTCATCTCATGGCATGCACAAGCTAAGTATTAAAATTCTGCGGCACACCAAAAAATACATTTTTTGCCAATCCGACCGAAAAAATATGTATAATTTTGATTCCTTCACACTAGACGGCTGTTATTGTGTTGGCTGTTGTCATTATTTTTTTCACTCGACAATCTAAGGGAAAAGAGGTCACTGCCCCTAATTATCTAGTCAGGTAATGCAAGTTGTAAGAATCCCTGCAGCGCACCAGGGTGCCACGGCACACCCGCTGAAAGTCGCCAGTCTGTGGAATACGATCGGGGATCACAAGGGAGGTAAAGGGTAAAACACTGAAGGCGTCACTGAAGAAGCTGAAGCTGCTAATTGGCTCTAATGATCTGAATGCAAATTAATAAATCTCTGTGCTAAAAATTACACCCATAGATAATTGAGACTTTTAGAAGTTAAGAGCTCTATTTAATCCATTATTCACATTTTGCCTTCATGGGACCTGGTAGGGATGGAGAACTTTTTTTTTTACTACTTTTCCCACACCATCCATCACATGCATCATTGAGCTTTACAGCTCTTGAAGGTCTTGTTTAAAAAAAAAAAAAAATTCCAAGGGTTGCAGAAATGAAATCCACAGACAATTTTACAAAGGAGGGGAAAAGGATGAAGCACAAAGCTGTGGAAGGCTGAGGGGCTTGAAAATTCCCAGCAAAATTGTCTACTTCAGAAACCTTGGACTCTGAAGAAGGAAAACTTGAAATCGCAATGTGTGGCTACGGGCTGTCAGAAATAAAAGGCGTATAAGGACACAGCAATAAGCAAACGGACAGACCGCATTTTCTTCAACAAAGACTGCAGTTGTCAGGATTAACTGAGAGAATTTATATGAAAAGGCCTAATAGAGTGTCTGGTACACAGCAGGTACTCAAAAGTATTGTCCTTTCACTCATTTATCCAATCAGACAAACAACATCTTCAACTAACGCGTAAAACTAACCTCTGGTATTAGTGTTAGAAAAAAGGAAGCTCTATATCCTGCCCCTTCCCCTGCTACCTTCCTACTTCTACTGCCTCTTATTTTACACTTTCCTTGTCTTCCTCTCTCTATTTTTCTCTTTGCCCTCTTTTCTTTCCCCCTTTTCTCCCTTTTTCCTCTTCTTACGCTTTCCATCACATGCTGGGCACCACTTAGCTCCTCTGGGGGCACAGGTATTGGACCTCGCCGTTAAACACTCGCCAGAGACCTGAATCCTTGGGCCCCCTTGCCAGTGCCCCCTGAGTAAACATGCCTCATCTGCCATCGTGTAAAAGCCCACTCTTATCGATACAGGCCTTAAAGCACCCAAGCCATGCACAGAGCTGACAATAAGGCTAAAAGGGGACTACGCCCGGAAGGCCGGCAGCCAGGACAGTGTACACAGGTAGAAACTTTCGAGACCACCGCAGAAAACCCAGATGCAAACAGCTGGCCATTTTGTACTGGAGATCTGTACAGTCACAGATAAAATAAAAGGAGTCAGTTGACCTGAACCAGGCCTTATTTCAGGCCACTGAATAGCTGGGACCCTGAATAATCACCTGACCTCTCTGTGCCTCCGTTTCCTTATCTATAAAATAAAGTTATTGTGAACACTAAATTATTCGATACATCTAAAGCATGGAGAACAGTGTCAGAAATGTATTCGGTGCCAAACAAAGTATTAGCTACTATTACCACCACCCTCACCATCATCATTTTATTTCAAGATATGTCCAGAATGAATATTATACTTATTAGTATTAAAGGTAAGAATAGTATTCTGCTTGCTTTATACTTTGCTTTCCTGTTTCAAAACCCCTTCCTTGTACTCTCCTTCCGGCCTCACAACAGCCCGTGGGCGAGGAGGCTTACTCTCCGTATTTCGCAGACAAGGAGCCGAGCTGCCTTACATACTCGCGCTACTCTGCCAACTCTCCACAAGGTCATAACCAAAGAAGCACCACCTCTGGGTTCCGGTTCCAGAAATGTGGGAGGCAAGCACCGCGGCAAGGCGAGAAACCAACACTGGGAGGAAGGTCCTTCCCTCTTGTCCCTCACATCCCACTAATCACCAAGTTAGGTGTATTCTACACCCTCTCTTTCATTCATTTCTCTTCCTTCCACCCCAGCCTCACTGTCCTGACCTTTGTCATCTCTCACTTGAATAACTGAAACTACCACTTACTGTTCATCCTGTCTATCGGGTCTCGGACCCTCACAGCTATTCTCCGCATAAAAACCCATCATGTCACTCTCCCTTCAGGGGCTGGCCCTACCTTCCCCTGACCAACTCCTCCAGGCATGGTCCCACTACATCTGTGTGTCCCCGCCTCCGCCTGAAAGCTCTGTTCACCCTTTTCTGTAATTATTGGCTCTTGTCTCCACACTAGATTTTAAATTCCTTGAGAGCAGGGACCCTATCTTCATTTTCCCAGTACCCACCCAAATACCCAATTCATGGTAAGTGCTCAAAAAAAAAAAAAGTAACGAAAATGAGTAAACAAGCTGAAACTCTATAATACAAATAGAGGGGGACGGGGGTACAGTCCTGACCATGGTTACATAGTGGACATGTTCATGGAAAATTGCCTCCTTTAAGTAAAAATTTAATCTGATTTGAGACTAGGGACTTTCCAGCCTTGGGGAAAGGATGTTAGAAAGAACCCCACAGTTTTCCTTCACTGTCTCCATGATTATAAGCTCCAAACCAAGGGGGCTTATAGGTAGAGTAAACATATATTCCGGTCTGCACAGAAAAGCTCTGGTATATACCTGTCATCCCAGTGTATGTAGTTATATTACATGGTATAAAAATGGGCAGACTGCATTTGAGTTCTGTTACCTTTCAGCTATGTGACCTTGGTCAACTGCTGTTAATTTCTCCATCTGCAAAATGGCATCTACTTCACTGGTTATTAAGATTAAATGAGTAATGCCTGCAAAGTGGTTAGCACAATGCCTGGCACATTGTTCACAGCTACTCCTATTATCACTGAGTGAGAGGAGGTGATCACTCCAGTGCACCTGCATGTGTAGACAGAATTGCAATGGCTAAATGTTAGCTCTCCAACACATTTTGGCAACAAATTGATCCGGGTTTTAACTCAAAACTTTTGTGCAACATTACGATGGCACTTTTGAGAGAAGAGAAATGGGGAAAAACAGGGCAAAAGGTTGCACGCCTGACTCGTGTATTTTGGTAATAATTTAAGTGATACCACTTAGTGCTTTTGCTTACAACAGGGAGCAAAGATCCGCAGCTTCCACTGCTGTATCAGAACTACTGTCAGCCACAAGAGAATAGAGCGCTGTTTGAGAAACTGCCTCTCATCAGCCTCTAATGATTATATAAAGCATATCCTCGATGATCTATAACTGGTAGAGAAGCTAAGACTAGAAAATGTGATTATTACTCTCTAGAATCATCTTACGATAAATGACAGATTTCTTTTAGAGAAATGAGAATCAAAATATAAGAATAGGAAGTAAAGGTAGTGCAGCATAAAATATTCCTATTTGGCAAAGTTAGCACCAATTCTGGAAATGAATGATCATGAAATGCAAGAGTTATAAAAAACAAAAGCTTTGAGAGACAAAAATTGTAAATTGATTATGAAAAGAGAATTCACAAATTTCACATAGATAAAGCTTAGTCCTACACACAAGACCTGCCCAATGAATATCTGATGTACAAAAGCAAAAAGTAACTAAATGCAAAACATAAAAGAACAAAAACTAAAATGCTACTTGTGTAGGTACTAGAATTGTATTTTGAAATATCATGTAAAATATGTATTGTTCCTGGCAATTCTTATTACCTCCAAGTCCCCCAGTCTTAGAAGCTGAGGAAAGCTTACAGCACAAGTTGAGGCCAGGCAGTAAAAAAGAAGCCACTCCCCATCTTGGACTTTACAGTGGACTTGTTCTAAAACAGTTCACAAACGCCCAGTTTTCCCTGGTATGAGCTGGGCACTTAGAGGTTTTCCCTGGACTGCAAATACATGCTTTAAATATCAAGATTAGCTTGAAGAACTAGGTATAAAATTCTGTGATGAGCCTGGTGGATCTTGCCCACTGAGATCAAAACCCCAGAAGGGTATACAGGAACTCTTTAGAGAGACGTAGCAAATGAAAGCAGAGGACACTCACGGTCGCTTTTCAAGTAAAGACTCTCGGTGGTGCCAGCGCCACTCAAGGCTGCAACAGAGTAGAAATGCCAATGGGAGGTTTGGACGGACAGGACAAGTCAATCCTACTTCCCTCCATACCAGCTCCCCTTGGACCTGGAAAATTCCCGTGGGCCTTTCAGAGAGGCAGTGAGGGCAGCTGTGAGTGCCAGTCACTGTGCTATGCTACCGAGGTGGTCTGAGACAATGGAGAACCGACAGCAAAAGCTGTGGGGAGATCAAAGCCAGGATGTGATGTGGGTGTGGCTGAGTCTCAGGAAGAAAATAACATCAGGAAAAAAGTCAAAGTTGTGACTCAGCAAGGACAGACATCCAGGCTCTGACTGTGCTGAGATCAGGGACACTTCAGTAGCAGATACAGTGAGGGCGAGGGCTGTGCCCAAAGATCAGGGAGGACGGCGGCAGGAGCCAGAATGCGGCTGAGGAGCCAGCCGCTGCCTCTCCTCCAAGGTCGGGAGGCTGAATAGCCCACACCCCACTCTGCTACCCAGGTGCCACCTGAGAGCAAAGGAGAAGAACTCTCCAAGACTAAGACTTTACAAGAAAGAAGAGTCAGCCTAGAACCGACCTTGTAACCTGGAATGAACAAAATCATGAGGAAATGGAGAAATGAACACGAGTGCGACAGAGAAAAATAAAGTTATGGTAGGTGGCTCTCAATTAAACACCCTCCAATATATTATATGTCCAATCTATGGAAAATTAAAGTGGTGGCATCTTTGCTTTCAAAGTTAATACTGGAAAGATAATTTCAGATCTAACACAGAGGAAAATTTAATTTCTCCTGTCTCCCTAGGAAAACTCTCCATTTAAAGTAAGAAATTACAGGAAAAATCACAGACAAAACACTGTGGATTGGGGGGTGGGACACAGTGTAGTTAAATGTACTGACGGCCTGGTCCGTGGTAATCACTACAATCTTTATTCAATCCTCACAACAGCCTGATGACATGACATGGGCACCAACATCCCTGTTTTATGAAGGAGCCCAAGGTTCACGGAGGTGAATGAACTTGTACGAAGTCGCACAGCTGGTAGGTGGCAAAATCAGAATTCAAACCCAGCTGCCCCTGTCTCCCCAAAGTCCAGGAAGCAAAATCAAACTTAATGATGTCACAGCATCTGAAAATTAAAGGGGAAAAGGCCCAGGAATGCAATTCTGATGTGTGCTTTGCAGTATGTACTGCCACCAATTTACATCTCATAATACCAAAAAACGCAATGTTTCAAGTCTTAATGTAGCTTATATTGGAAAGGAGATTATTTTTATTTGCAATGTTTAGAGTTTCTTTGCTACCTTCTCGAAGCTTGTACAAGTGCACCACAATGTGTTATTAATATTTTAGTATGGATTCATTCAAACTCAAGCAAAACTATGTACTTAAATTAATAAGCTCAGAGTTAATTTTATAACTGAAAATGGGAGTTGATATAGAATGATTTCTGAAAGAAAGAAGGTTATCCTTAAATTATATGTAATAGAGACTTTTAAGGTAAAAGTGCTCATAACAAGTAGAATGAAATAAAATAAAAATGCTCATAACCAATAATTTTAAATGTCTAAAGTTGCACTTGGATTAATAAATTAACAATGATCTATATATTGGATGACTTCAAGCTTTCAATTTCTGCTTGCTTCTCATGGCCAATTACAGCCTCACCCCTATCTCTTCTCTCTCTTCAGGCAAAATGCTCTTCTTTGAAAACAAATCTAAGAGATTTCCCTGCTGAAAATACTTTTGTGTTCCCAAGTTTAAAAAAGCTTACAATCTCCCAATGATCTTCCAAGAGTAGACCCTTGAGTTTGGCTCCTGTCTCCGGCACTCATTCATTCCATCCTCCATCTACTCTAGAAAGGCAAAACCACTTTCAGTTTGTGGTAATAATAAGCAAAACTAGTAAGATTATAAAAGCAATAATAATAAAAATGTAACAATAAGAAGAAAAACAAGTATCTAGAGATCGCCACATAGCCCAAAACACTCGATCATGACAATGCTCTGGAAGCTATGGTAGATGTTGTTGCTGTTGTTGTTGTTGTTGTTGTTGTTGTTGTTGTTAACGGCTGCTGTTGCCACTGTTCCATCCATTTCATAGCACAGAAACACATGAAGTCTCAACAGATTCGGGCAGTTTTCCCAAAGTCACATTCCTGAATGAGAGCTGGAACTGGAAGTCAGTTTCCCTGAACTCTTTCCATTTCCCTCACTATCTCCCCATATCACTCCTTAGATAGTCAATGATTTTCAAATCTTAAATGTTAGGGAATTGGAAAAACAAAGCAATTAAAATTGTGGTGTCTGAACCACTTGATCTTTGTTTTTCTGGCTTTAATTATGTCTGCATAGGAGATTCAACTGCTTTGAAGATTTTGCCTTCTGGCTTTGCCTAAGAAGTAAAACATTTTTAATACAGGTAGGCATTCCAAATACTAGCAGTACTTAGAAATAATAAGGACTACAAAGGTATAAAAATTTTTGAGAAAGAAGGCTTAGAATGATAATATTTAGATAATATTTATAGCCATCACCAAGTATTCATGAGGGATTAGTTCCAGGACCCCCACAGATACCCCAATCCATAGATGCTCAAGTCCCTTATATAAAATGGTGTAGTATTTTGCATATAACCTACCGTAAATAATCTCTAGATTACTTATAATACCTAATACAATGTAAATAGTTGCTATCCTGTATTGTTTAGGGAATAAGGACAAGAAAAAAGTCTGCACATGTTCAGTACAGATGCAACCACGGTAGGCCAAGCTATCAATACATAATACAGCTCAGGAACAAGATAAGATTTTTTTTTCCTGAGTATTTTTTCATCCATGGTTGGCTGAATCTGCAGATGCAAACCCTGAGGGTACAGTGACCTGACTGTAAATGTACACTTGCTCAGTGTCCCAATATCCTCATGGGTAAATGGGACAATGTGGTACCTACTTCATGGATTTGGGTAAGAATTATATGAGATCGTGCCCTAAAGTGCTCAGAATATTGTCTGGCACACCAGGAGCCCATTAGGGGGGTCACCATTGCTGGTGATAAAATAATAAACCATAGACACCTTCATCTGTCAGTGTTTTTTGTTTTTCTTTTCTGGTGACAAGGATATTTATATCAGATATCTAGTTGCTATTTAACTAATTTGAGAATTCTGTGTACATCGTTACAGACCGAATGTTTGTGCTCCCCCACAAGTTTGTGTCTGTTGAAATCCTCGCCCCCAGTATGATATGGAACTAGGTGATGGGGCCTTTGGGAGGTGATTAGGTCACGAAGATGGAGCTTCCATGAATGGGATTAGCGTCCTTCTAATAGAGGTCCCAGAGAGAGGGCACCGTGAGAAGACGGCCTTCTGTGAAAAAGCGAGCACCTGCTCGCCAAGACACCAAACCGGCTGGTAGAATTCCCAGCCTCCAGGACTGTTCGGAAATAAATTTCTGCTATTTTAAACCACTCAAACTATGGTATATTTGCCAGGGCAGTCCAAATGGACTCAGATACACGTTTTTAAAGTGTGTTTGGATGATCATGTTTTACGTATTGCTATTCTGAGCTACAAATCTCTTAAGGAACTGATCATTAAAATATGATTATGATCATTTAAAACATTTCTTTATAAACTTTAAAGTTCACTTTACTAAAAGAAACAGAGGGGTGGTTCCCCTGTTAAAGGGCTCCTGAACAAAAGAAAATTTTTACCAATAAGAGTGTGTGAAGATATTTATTCCCAGATGCCTCCCTATCAGAAGAAAAGAAACCTACTTTAATTAAATGTAAATTTAATTTAGATAAGGATCGGCCTACATCAGCAGTACTCTGTCGTCTGCGTACACCAGAAGCACGGGGGTTCTGGAGAGCTCTCGACGGATGCAGAGCCCAGGTCCTACCCCAGGTGACCCCAATTCAGCTGGTCAGGGGTGGGGTTCAAGAGCTAAAAACTGTTAAGTCTACTCACATCATATTGGTGTGCACTCAGTGCTGACAATGACGGCCCCAAATTGGATTTCCAAATTCCTATCTTGCTAACAGGAACTAAGATTTTGTCAGTCTGTGATGTTTTTCTACTGAACACAGTTGTTACTATCAGACTTCAGAAGCCACATTTAAATAAATTAAGCGATGTTTTGATCTGAGAAACAGTAATCTAAAAAATGTGAGGACTACATTTAAATAAACAATCTGGTCTTGTATAAGCACAATGGGACGTTAATAAAGAAGTAATACTAGAAAACACAGTTGGACTGCAGAAAAGCGAAGCTCCAAGGAACGTGATTAGTCCAAGGGAATAAAGCCGGAGCAAACTCCGGTACCACCTGTTACTTCTTCTACTGTAAATCTAATTGTTTGTATCACACAAGAGTTCTTTTATTTGTTAAAGATTTTTTAAATTTACTTTTAGAGAGAGGGGGCGGGAGGGAGAGAGAGAGGGAAAGAAACATCATTCAGTTGCCCCTTGCCCGTGCCCTGACTGGGAACCAAACCTGCAACATAGGCACGTGCCCTGACCTGGAATCAAACTGGCGACCTTTTGCTTTGCAGAAAAACACCCAACCAACCAAGCCACAGCAGTCAGAGCAAGAATTCTTTGGGTTTTTGTTTTGTTTTGTTTTTTACAGTTCCACTACTTTGAAAAACTGTGATCCAATATTAAACATTAAGTTATATATAACATAATTATATTAATATTGTTATGTAAGATTATACTATATTACATCTTATATGTTATATATTATTATATTATGTAATTTGAACATTTTTAAGTGTCTATAAAAGTCAGTTAGCTAAATGGTCAGTGGTATAAGCCAAAGTATATCCTTTGCTTCCAATCAGAATAGATGTAGTTATTTCGCTTCCAAATTTTAGCAAACGTTAAACCATACTAATTTTCTTAAGTTTAATTTCATACTAAGTATAATATGCGACATTTGTTACATCTGAGCTGTGTTCCTGGGAAAGGAATGGATAAGTGCCATCATGTATTATAATGTGCTAACCTATTATTTTTCACATCATTAATTTGGGACTGCATCTGTAAAAAATAACAACAATATTATTGTAACAACAACAACTGCCATTTATTGAGTGTTTATTATATACTAGGCATTGTACTAACTGTTGTACCTATAGAAGCTTTGATGTTATTATATAAATGTCACAGATGGGTAAACCAAGGCTTAGAGAAGTTAAAGTGCTTACAAGTGCAGCCATCAGTGGTGGCAAAATAAGGATCCAGATCAGTTTTGTTTCAAAGCCAATGCTCGAGCCACAAATTTTGACTGCCTTAAAATAATCACTTTGACCATTCAACATTCAACTCTTTTGAATACAAAATGAGATTAACATTTTTGGATAAAACTGAACTTAAGTATAATTTAGGTAGAGAAAATTTTAATTGCTTAAGAAAACACTGGTGACGATGAAGAGTCACACTGATGAGACCTGAATGTAAGACTGTTGAAGACTCTCCCTGTTAGTCTGAGTGACAGAGAAAGACGACACAGGGCTCAGAAGCGATACACCTGTAAATACTAGTCTCTGCTCCGTACCTGAGAATGAGCACCTGGGAGTATAAAATTAGGAAAACAGGCAGAGAAAAGGAATTTAAATGCAAATAATTCAGTGATCGTAACTAGAATACAGATGATTTTATTAATACATGTTAATGGGCCAACCATCTTTAGATCTAAAAAAGCAAATTATCTGAAGAAAGACAAATTTTAGCAGAAGGGCAGAGGAGCAGATGCCTATGTCTACAAAGAATCACGGGAACGGAAACTCAGGTCGCGGATCTCTTCATTTTGCAGGATCACCTGCGGGTGCTCCACAACACGGTGCTGTATTTCCTAGAGACTTAAATAACCTGTAGGCTTGCGGGCGGGGTGAGGGCGAACCAGTAAAGTGTTCCTGTGTTTGAAAGCCAATCTTAAAATTATATAGTTGGTTTTCTAATTGCAGTTTTAGGACTGTTATAAGGTGTCTAGACGTCACACACTTTTTTTAGATTAAGAAAATGTTTTAATGGAATAAAAGTGGAAGGATCCCAAAACAATCTAAAGCTTTTATATCTCTGCTTCAAGGCTGAGTCTATGTTTGGAAGGCAATGGGCAAAAGTCCCGCCACTTTGGGTGATAACACCAGTGATGACTCAAAACTCACATAAAGCTGCTCATAAGCCTTACTAAGAAATGGGCTGCCATTATGACTCAATGCTCCAGAACTGCTCAAAGACAATGAAAATTTTGTGTACCAAGGACCTGGCAAGGCTGCCAGCCCTAAAAAAGTGTTCCTATCTGAGTGTCCACATCAGCTTACACTGCTAAGAGGATGAAAGGCGGGGGTCCTGGCTGCAGTCAGGAAGCCAAGAGGAAGGACTGATCTCTACCCAAAAGGGTGTGGGCTAGTGTACTGATACCAGAATGAGACCTGAAGTTGCAAAAAACACAGAAGTGTGGCGGCTGCATTCTCCTCATCACAAGGGATGGAAGGTGGGATGACTGAGCCTCTGTCTGGTACTTCCCCACTGATCACTGACCTCTGTACCGCTGAGAGAGCATGAGGATACACACCAGAACCCTGGATCAATAGGAAGGAAAATGCTTTGATGCTGTGAACCCCCTTCCTTCTCTCAGGTGGGAATGTGTCTTGAGAACGTGCTGAGAGATAAGGAGCCCCCACTGGAAAATACGCCAAAGGTGAACTCTTCCTCCATGGATGCGGGAAGGGAATTAGAAGCTTCCTGAGAGGGTACCACCATCTTTCCTTAGAAAGCGGGCATGAGAAGAGCAGAATATGATATACCTCCAGGGGGAAACAGTGCACAATTCCAGTTCAAACCACACGGGGCAGGGGTGGGTGTCCTTTTTAATGGATGGACAGAGGAAATACAGCTCAGACAGTAGAAGTTCAGGACCTGTGAGGGCTCAGGCAGCCGTGGCATGAAGCAGGAATCCATGGGCAGCGCCCACACCGGCTCCATGGCTCAAACGGCAGTGCCGAAAGTTGGAATTCGGAGACCATAGCAGAGATGGTGAAGGGGAGTGGCAGACTGGTAGTCCAGCTCTTATGAAAGTTGGTCCATTGCAGAGCCCAGAAGGGACAGGCAGGAGCTCCACCACCAAACCCACCCTGGTCGCAACCACTCTCATCTCACCGAAAGTGGTCTTCTTGGTTTCCCACTTCCCCTGCAGTTTTGACTCAACATAACTGCCAGGGAGGCCTGTTTTAACTTTTTATTTAGAAATAATTTAGACTCATAAGAAAGTTGCAAAAATAATAAAGACTTTCTGTGCTTTTTACCCAGCTCCCCCAATAATGACACATCACATACCCATAGTATATTATGCAACAAGGAAAATTAACATTGGCACAGTTAACTCAACTACAGATCTAATTAGGATTTCACTACATTTTTCATGCACTTATTTTTTACTATATAGTTCTAGGAAATGTTATCATATATACAGACCTGTGCAACCAGCATCACAATAAGGATATAGAACTGTTCCCTCACCACAAAGGAACACCGTGTGCTATCCCCTTCTGGTCACACTCTCCCAACCCTCACCCCTGGCAACCACTGATCTGTTCTCCATCACTCTAATTTTGCCATTTTGAGGATGTTACATAAATGGAATTACACAGTATAAAATCTTTTGAGATTAGCTTTTTTTGGCCAGCATACTGTCCTTGAGATCCATCCGAGTTGTTACATGCATTTAGTAGTTCTTTCCTTTTTATCCTTGAGTAGTAGCATTTCATTGTCTGGATGTACCAGAGTCTGTTCTTCCATTCGCTCATTAAGCACAGAGCGACATATGGGTTGTTTCCAGTCTTTGGCTTTTAAAAATAAAGCTGCTATGTACAATAAGGTACAGGATTTTATGCAAACATAAGTTCTCATTTCTCTAGCTCAAATACCCAGGAGTGTGATTGCAGGATTATATGGTAAGTACATGTTGAACTTTATTGGGAACTGCCACCATATTTTGAGGATCATTTTAAAGCAAAGGTTATGTTATATCAGTTCTTATTCAAAACCTCCCAGTGGCTTCTCATCTTACTCCAATAAAAGCCAAAGTGCGCTCAGTCATTTTGACCTCACACAGTTTGTACACACACACAGCTCCCACTACCTCTAACCTCACCTCTCGTTACTCCACTCCTTGCTCACTCTGCTCCAACCAGCTTCTCACGGACCGAGCCACTGCTAACTCAGGGCCTTGCCCCGGACTGCTCACTCCTCAGAAGTGCATGTGCCTTGGTTCCTTGTCTTCCAGGCCCAGCCTTTAAAATTACAGTACCTCCCTTTCTGCTTTACTTCATCCAAGGAGGGAATTTTTTAAAGTCTTTCTCCAATCTCTTCTGCAAGTGCCCACTGGGGTTCATGGAGAAAAACCCTTAAGAGAGGGTGTACTCCCCCAATTTCTGCCACCCCTCAAGGCCTCCACATTCTCTCCCTAGTCCACACAGACCCCACTACCGGTGTCCCATTCAGTCTGCTGTAGTTAAGCCAGTGTTTGCATCTTGTGTGTTTTTGCAGGTATCAGTCTCTCCTTAGATCTTGGGTCAACTAGTTGTCCTGCAACCAAGCTCTCCAATGAGTTGGAGAAAATACATAAACTTGCAGTTTGATGTGCTTTTGAACTTTTTCATTATAAGGAGGCGACCCATACTCTCTCCAGCTGTGTACACAGCAGGAAGAAAGCCAAGTTCCTCCGTACTCCACTGTGTGTGCTGAACACAGAGCTCTGAAGTCGCTGGCCGAGCCACACTGCCCCGCCTTGGCACCCCCACTCCCCCCGCCCCACTCCCCACCCCGCGCCCCGGTTTCTCATAG